>OY720442.1:115178655-115518891 GCA_963082915.1 Dolichopus griseipennis
AAACAATTTTTTTTGAGCTTACTAGAGATAAGATAGTACTAGGCGTTCAAAGTTAATTTGGACATACGACATTTTTGCTTAGCAATACTAGATTTATTAAGTTATTAGAGTTTAAAAATAGATGCGACATAGAAGTTAATAGTTTTAAATGAATTTTCAACGAGATATGTGACATTTTTTCTTAGTACAAAGTTGTGAGACATTTATCTGATGTGGAATATTCCATTATCCCGAAAATTCGATTTTGGCGCTTAAGACTTTTTTCCATAGCACGGCAGTAAAGCATTATTTAAAGCATTAAAACTGTAATAGCCTAAAAAAACAGGTTTTAAATATTGTTTTTTTTTTCCTTTTTCAAGCAAGTGATCCATATATGAGTTTCGAGATATTTGTAGAGTTAAATTTGAATAGCAGAAGTAGGTAACAGCAATGATTTTATTTTCCATGTAAAATTCTGCATACATTAAAAATTATTAAGTTTATTTAAATAATATTCAAATATGTATATTTTGAAGTTATCAGATTTATTTGTTTCTATATAGTAGTTTTTTTTTTCAAAAATTTATTTTTTAATCGATTTACTATCAAAAACAGTCTAGTTTAAATTCTGTGGGTGGTTTCTATTTAAAGAAGAAAACTATTATTTGTTGTTTTGATATGGGAGGATAACATGTTCCTACGTAGACCCGTTGTGCCATCACTTTCAATACTTTTTATCAATTTATAAGAAATGTTATTTATTTTATTTATATTAAATATTTGTATATTTAAAATTATATTTGGTCACTATGGTGATTTGTAAAGAAAAGTTATTTTTTGATTAAAAAAAATTTATGACTCGTACGAGAATCGAACCTGCACCTCCTCTCGGTTAGTGAGCCAAAATTTTACCCCTTAACTCACCGAGGCCTTGAACTAATATTTACTTTAATAATTTTATAAGAATATGCTTGAAAATATTATGGGATACTTTAAATATCTTTTGCAATATAAGTTAAATATTCGAACAACTAGGCATGTAGTCCCTCTAACAAAAATAATATTACACATTTGTGACGCTGTAAAGGAGATGAAATGAACATACACTCAAAATTTATATGAATCGGACCGCAATCAAAAATTGAGTTGAACAATAAATCAAAAAAGAGCTATTGAAATTCAGTCAGTTTGTTCAGAGGATTTGAGAAGCTACTATACAACTTATTTATCTTAATAAATTAAGTTTTTTAGCAACGATTTCTGAATAATTTCGTTGGTCTTCGGTGTGCTATTTTTATAATGCGAAAGTTCATGACCTTCTAAGAATAGCCAAAGTTTACCCAAAATTTTGTTATTCAAATAAAATGTTTAAATATTTTTTTTAAATTTAAATAAAAAATGTTTTCCAGAAATCGGATGATTATATATTATTCATATGTTATATTTGTGCGGATATCTTAAAGTTGAAACAGTCTACTCTACTCTCTTTCTCGTTTTACAACAAATATTATAGGGAATAACTTAGTAGAATATTTTATGAAGTTGATTAGGAATTAGGATTAAGTTAAGTTTATTTCAATATTTCCTACTAAAAAATTACTTACTTTATCAAGTTATTATCAATTATTAAATATATGCTATATCTATATCTAAGGTTTACTAAATTTTGGTCACATTGAAACCATATGTTGTCTTATGCAGCCTCTTTATATTTTAGTTTCATTATATGGATGTACGGTCCCTGAACTTCAAACATTCAATTTAACGACATACAATTTAAAATGCGGTATATTTGAATTTCGATTTCTAGATAATTTCTTCTTACAAATACTGTAGTTATAGTGTTAATTTAAAATCAATTTTCTACTATACTTTAATTTTCAATAAATCATATCTTTCAAGTTATGATGGTAATCTCTAAAAAACCAATGATGACAAGTACAGTTTCCAAAAAAGGAAAAGAAGGAATGAAAAAATATGGAAGATTTATAATTGAAATAATTTTTGAGCAAACAAACAACATGAACGTTTCTTATCAAGATTAAAAGGAAGAAAATATATATATATATATAGAAAAGAAAATTTAATTCTGAAAAAAAAAAAAAATAAAAAGAAAAAAGAAAAATACAAAGATTGAAAAAATTGTTTACTGAAAGGACATTTTTCAAAACGACTACCAAAAAAAAAAAAAAATATTATTAATGATCCCATAAGATAATTTATCTGTACATCTGCAGGTTAAATAGGTCAAAAAGAAGAATGTTGTTTTTTATTCTATTTAAAATATATATATATATTTATAAAATTTCTTTTTAAATTTACGTCGTCTCGATTTACGTCATATTCATTATTTTATTTTTTTGAATATTAAAAACTTTAATTAATTTTTCAAATTTAATTTTCAAAATTTAAATTTCTTTATCTATAAATACTTGATCTTATTCTTTACATGTACACTTAAATTTTGTAAACTATGGAATATTTAAAATTTAATATAATTTAAGTTTCTTTTAACATGTAAAGCTTTAGTTCGCAGATTTCAATTTATTGAATAACTATTTGTTATATATTATAATTATTTTGTATTTTAGTATAAATGTATTTCTGTATCTGTGAGTTATATAAGTCCATTAAATAATTTGTTTATATTTTTTGCTTATTTTCTATTTTATGTTTATTTTTTTAATTAATCCTTTTCCACCCCTGTAAGGATTAGACTAAGCTTCAGTCACTTTAATCGTTATATTCACTAAGCCGTTGATTACTCGACTGTAGCTTTTCCATAAGATTAAAAATACACGAATGTTAATTTTGTGGGCCATCTATTATCCTACACAAGAGTAATTTACATATTTATATTAAATTTTATCTTATACGATATTAATTATTACTGTATAATTATACAATTTTACGATATTTTTTTATTAGATATGATCGAAATAAGATAATTTAGTCAATTTACAATTTTTACATGTTGAGTCAAATTTTATTAAAAATAAATTTGATTTTAAACAATTAATTCAATTCATATTGCATTCGTAAAATATATTACATAATAAATTATAAAATTTTTATTAACACTATTTTGTTATTTATTAACCCAAGAGATTTAACAATATTTTGTAAAATCGAAATTCATTCATTAACTCTAATTGTTAATGAATTTGATTTTAATCTAAAGGGATTAATCCAATAAATTGATTTTATGCAGACTTAATAAAACTTTTAAAAATAAATTTTTATTTTAAATTTAAGATAAAAGAAAGATAATAGAAAAGGTTGAAACAATTAAACAATTCTTGCAGGGGTTTGTGAAGGGGGAAATTCTAAACGGTATTCAAAAAAAGGTTTTTCAAAATATATAAATTAAGATTTTAAAAATTAAATTAGTTTTAAAGTGTTCGATCCTTTACTGTTCTTATATGGATGGCTAAACTAAAAAGTGTTTTTTTTTTAAGACCCATAAGAACTAAAAGCTGTTAAAATTTATTCCTAACTAAAACCATTTGAAATGTATAAAAGGTTAAGATTTTAGTAAAAATTGAGTTTCGCAATACGGTAAATTAAAGTACAGTACGGCAACTCTGTACAAGTATTATTTGGCATTCCAGATTAAATAAAAACCTTATAAAACTCTTATAACAATTTAAATATAGAATTTTTCTGAACTCTGGAGGTTAAAGCTCCATAACGGTTGAAGCCACAAAATAACAGTGATTCCATGAAAATAATTTTCTGCAATACCTACGCATGCGTAGGTAGCTATTAAATATCTTCTCTTTATTTCAAACGGTATAAAAGTTTTTTAAACACTGGAAGGACGGACTGTCAGCCGGATGGACAGAATGAATTTATGTAATTGGAAAATTTTTTGAAATTTCCTAAAAACTGATTAACGGAAATCTACAAAATAACTTAATTCAAAATTTAAAATAAAATACTATTAATTTATCCAATTTAAGATTTATATATCTATTGGATTCATCTATTATTTAATTATTATTAAATTGATTCCATTTGATTGAAAAATTTTATAAAAATATATGTATATAATATATATATATATATATATATAAAAGGTAAAGAACGTAAAAAAAAAATAGGGTTTTTTCATCTTTAAAAAAATTTAATTAAATATATCAACCTAAATCTTAGGAAAACCAAAAAAAAAAAAAAACAAAAAAAAAATAAAAATAAAAACAAAAACCGTATAATTAGGGAAGGAATAAAAAAAAAAATTGAAAAAATTTCCAATGAAAAAAAAAATCATTCAATATCCTTCTTCATTTTTAAATCACTGCACAAATATTAATCTTTACTCTTCCTTATAAGTGTGTATGTATATATATATATATATATATAAATTAGATATATTACTATTACTCATGTTATTTTATATCAAAACATATATATATATATTTATATATACATAATATTTATATAAACATATTAAATTCCAATATATATATAAATATATATATATATATATATATATATAATACCTTTAATACAATAAAATAAGCTATATTGTTTAAATTTTTTACAAATTTCTAAATAATAAAATAATAAAAAAATCCAAAAAAAAAAAGACAGAGAAAAAAAATAATCAAAAAAAAACACAAACAACAGAAAAAAAAAATTTACAAATATTTTAAAGATCCTTTCTACTTCATCTTTAAAAACAAAGAAAAAAGCATAACATAAAAACACAAAAACATCCTTTCAGATTCTGTTGTATTTCCATCAGACTAAAAATGTGTTGTTTTTGTATGTTATAAGAGTTTTTACGTCACACAGATTTTTCTAAACATTGTAAATACAAAAAAAAAAAAAAAAAAAAAAAACAACAAAAACAATAAAACAAAAAAAAAATTGAAAGAAAGATAGAGAGAGAAAAACAATGAGGAAAATCACCTTAAAACATTCGAGATGATGATTTTAATACTCATCTTACCTAAACGAAGTACATTCTAATACATATATAAATATATTTTTATCCATACATATATATATATTTACATATACATACATATTTTTATATATACATATGTTTTCACTTTGTAAAATATATTTACAACAACAACAAAATTTTTCATATTTAAATCTACATTTTTTTTTTATTCAACTTACTTACAAACACATATTAATGGATATATATACTTATTATATTTATATGTATATATTTTATATACTATATTTATATATACATCCATATAATAATATAAAAGAATTTTAAGAAGAATAAAAGAAATGAAAAAATAAGAAATAAAAAATAAAAATTAAAACTCTCTTCTTTAGAAGTACCGTTATGTTAAACATAGAGTAGGTATTAAGTAAAATAATGAAAAATAAAAAAAACAAAAAAAATAAAAAAAAAACAACAAAAACAACAATAAAAAAAATATACAAAAATAAAAACAAACAAACAAAAGAAATTATTATCCTTTTGATTGAAAATTACTCGGATGTATTTATATAGTATATTGTATATATATATATAGCTTTTTACTATATAATACATACTATACTTTATTATATATGTTTATATATATAGATATTTACTTATCATGTTAATATAAGTTATGCCTTGTGTATAAAAATTTTTTTTTTCTATTATGTTACAATAGAAACTCGAAATTAATGAAAAATTAAACATTTTTTTTTTGAAAATTTTTTTATTAACCCATTGGCTACCATGTTGTTAAGATTGAACTGCAGAGTTTTTTTTTGTAATTACTAAATAAAATAATGATTTTGATTAATTTTAATAGTTTATACAAGATGTATGCAATGAAATAGTTTTAAAAATTTGTAGCTAATTATACTTTTAATTCTGGCTGTACCTTAAAGTAGGTTTGACAGCTGTATCTTTTAGTTAAGTTTAAGGTTAGATTTGAAATATATTATTTTTGACAGCAAAGTTATTGAATTATTTTGTGATTTATATCAAGATATAATTTCAAAATGTACAAATATTTTATAAGTTTTTGAAATAATTAATAAAATAATCAACTTAGGAATACAATTTCGTAGGAATAAAATAAAAGAATTATTCCGATAAAATTTGACAATAAGTTGGTAAGAAAAAGTTGCATAAAATATACGAGATTTATGATATAATAGATTTTAGTATTCAATGACTTCTATTTTCAAAAAATTTTAAATTTAAAATAAATGAACATATACGTATAAATTTACTCCTTTTTTTTGAAAATAGCAAATGTTCATTTTGTATTCACCTACTTATTTATAACAATTTTGCTAAAGGCGTACTTTTTTAAAAGTTTGTAGATCTAATTTTACGGTCACTTATTTTTTGTTTATTTTTCTTCATGTTATTATTTAGTTCAAATAAATATATATATTTGTAAATATATATATATAAAGAATAATATATATTTCAACTAAAATTTACGGTAATATTCATATGATGTCCTTACTGAATGACATAAAAATAAAAACTTTTTATAATGTCCTATATATAAAATATTTATTTTAAAAAAGATTTATTTTTTTTCATAAAGGAACACTTATTTTGCTCATATGGTTTTTTAATTTACAGTAGAGTTCATTTAATGTATTTCTATAGTGATGTATTATTAAATTAGTAGACAAACTGCATGCATTTTACAATTACAATTGCAAAAAACCGAAAATAACAAGAAAATATATTATTTATTTGATATAAATAACTATATATATATGTACAATCATAGTACCTTTAAGAGTATACATATATAAAATAAAAAATAAATGCAACCATATAGTTATAATATTAATTATTTTTAAGTAGTATTACACTTTTATATATAGTTCACACAGAATTCAGGAAACTTAATTATAGTTACTTAAATGAAATGTGTGAATAATTGTCAATTTAAATTGAAATAAAAGAATTTTATAGTAAAATTTAGTAGTAAATTGTAAGTATGAAAGGCCTCAGTGATGTAGTGTGAAAATATACAAAGTAAATAATATCAAATTAAATATAAGCAAATTAATAAATATAGAAGCTATTGGTATAATGCACAGAGGGTGAGCAATCCCTGGGTGTGAGGATATCATACTATCCTTTATCAAAACAATAGTATGCATTTAAAATTTGAAAAAATATGATACATATTATTTTTCTATTAAAAAATGCGATTTTCTACTAGAACAAACATTACTTAGAACAAAACTACGATATTGGGTAGTATAAATGTGCAAGAAGCTATGGAAAACAATGGTTCTATTGAATTGAATTAAATCTACCTAAAAGTATGCAATGAGTGTTGTATGCAATATTAAACTTCCGGATTATCATTTATGTTATGTAATATGTATTAATAAATAAATAAATGAATAAACTTTCAGATTTATTAATATAATACGTTATTTTGTGATATTACAATCTAAATAAACAAATAAATAAATAAATAATTAATAGACAAACAATAGTATTTAAAATTTGAAAAAAAAATACAAGCATAAAATTAATATAGATTCCCGGCCACGCAGGAATATCAGGGAACGAGTTTACCGACAGTGAAGCGAAGTTAGCAGTAGAAGTCCAACAATTTTTAGTAAAATCTATTTCCCTAGTGTAAAAGCGAAGGAAATAAATAAACAAATCTTCGCTAATAGACAATTAAATTAAAATGGAACTCCTCAATCAGCTTTCTAAAAAGTCACTGGCACACAGCATCGTCTCCAACATATGAAATTGGCAAAAGATCGCTAGAAGTTAAATATGTAGAATTCGTCTAGGCATACTTTTCATACAAAGAAACATTTATTTTATAATTCAAACCCTCCCATATGTCCACACTGTGGAAATATTTGTCGATTAAGCATATATTTTTGAAATGCCAGATAATGCTCAATTTTATTCAGACATTAAATACAAATTTAACTTCATTATTACTTCCTAAACATGAAAATGTAGAGATAGTAGAAAAAATAATCAGGTTGTTTAATATATGGTCCAACATCTAATTTTGCTTACTATTTGTCGTATAACATGCATAACTTATAAAATTATTAACTCAATTAACTTAAAACAATAACTTTTTTAAATAATGTAAAAAAATTTTTGTAAATTTTTGTAAATAATTTTTTAACTACTTAAAAAATTGTAATACTCAAATATTTTTTTCATGTTTATATCAATATTCTCGTACCCGTAATGGCCATAGCAGCCGAGGGTAATACTAACATTACCTAAAATTTTTATGTAATATTAGAAACTTAAATAAATAAATAAAAAATATGATATTATGTTATATTAAATTATGCGATTTTCTGTCATTTCAATTTAAAATTTAGCAATAAATTAAATTTTATGGTATTAAATGGGATTTTTATTACTTAGAAGAAAATTACTATAATGGGTAGTATAAATGTGCAAGAACCTAAAGAAAACATTGGTCCTAGTGAATTGAGTTGAATACATAGTTTTAAACATTCAGAATACTTGACACTTATTGGTCATTAGAATGGATCCTTACAAACTAATTAATGCTAATATATAATTAATATTATAATTAATACTAAATAATAAAAATTCCTTATTAAACATAAATAATTCTAGCTAATTTCATATGTTAACTGCAACTTATATAATATGAAATATATTATTATTATTAAATTAATATAAAAAATTAATATTTAATAATATTTAAACCTAAATAAAGATACAAAAATATAGTATATATGTAACTTCTCATTTATGTTGTTTATACTAGTACATGCTTTATGTTTCTAGTCAATTTAGCTTTAGAATAAGAATTTATTAAAAAAAAAATTAACAAAATAAAAAAAAAATAAAAAAAAACATTTATCCTATTCTTTTACTTTTTCTATTTTTTTCTTTGTAATATTTTTACGGTTTTTATAAAATAATTGAATTGTTAATGCTCCAAAAATAAACATTAAGGTTGTAAAAAGTATTATATATATATAAATTTTATTAAGAATTATATCTAATAATTCATATCCAAACACTATATAATTCAATATGTTGTGTTTATTATATAATTTATATTTGAGTATTCTCATAATATACACTTATAAATTTATAACAAAATTCATATATAAGTTTCTATGTATTAAATTAGTATATTCATGAAATTTTTATATGTGTTGGAGAAAAAATAAAGAAAATATAGAGAAACAATAATATTCTAATTTTACAAAATAATTTCAAGAATTTATATTATAAAATTTGTTTTACTTGGTTTTTTTTCTTTTAAATAATTATACTAGTTAAAAATAGACTTGTATAGCAACATGTACATACATACAGTTGTATTCATTTGGTTTGATTTAAGATCATAAAGTAAAAGAAAATTTGAATCAACCTAAAAGTATGCAATTTATTTAAAAATTTTTTTTTTGAACTTCCGGATTACCATTTATGGCATGTATAATGTACTGTTTATAAATAAATAAACTTCCGGATGTATTAGAATAACTTCTTTAATTTGTCAGTATTAGAATCGAAATAAATAAATAGATTTTAAATAAATGAATGAATTAATAATTAATAGACTGAGGATTCAGTACATGTCATAAGAATTTTAAATTGGTATATAGAGTATTTTTACATAACAAAATCCCCAATTATTCCTATTAAATCATCAGGTGTTATTTATGTTTTGATACAAAATAGTATTCCACCGATGAGGACCTATAAGTAGCTGGATGGTTGGTAATATTGTAATTCAGAAAAACTGATGTGCTATTACTTTCATTATTTTAAGAAAAGGGAGTTTCTGAACTTTTGGGAAGAGTTGTAAAGTATTTAGTATTCTCTCAATGTATTTTTTATATGTTTTTACAATTTATTAATGTTTACATTTATATTTCGAAAATATTTCAATTCAAAGTTAAAATTTTATTGAAATTTAAAATAAATTATAAAATTTTTCTTATGTTTATTTACATTCTCTTGTTTGTTTACAAAATGTCAATTCAAATGTCATGTACCCATAAGAATAAATATTAGTCTGAAAAATTTTTTTTGTATAGAATACACATTTTTGTTGTATGTAATAAAAATATTAGCGAATATTATAGCGATAAGTATTTAGAGAACATCTTTGTGTCATTAACTATGGTTACTCTTCCGATATTACACCGAGTATTTATGGATGGCTCTTCCGATATTATATGTTTTTTCCTTGTCACACAAATAGTATTTTAGTATATTTTGCCTATGCTCTAATATTTTCACTCGTACATCGGTGTAATGAATATTAGACTTAGACGACCTTATGGCGGGATTTTGATGCTTCTTGAATATCATATTATCGACTCTTTTAAAAAGTTTTGGTCCCTTTAACACAATGAATATAAAAAGTTTTATCACATTTTGATTTCCCATTTAATCTGTATACTTAAGAACCCTTAAATGTTTTCAAAAGATTTTGTAAAAATGTGCCTATAGTTTCACTCTGTCCGTCCGTCCCTTTTTATATTCAATATTCCAGAGAAATACAACCATTTCAATTATACTAGTGTTTGATATTTTATATTATATTTCTATTGCTCTCAACTGTATTAAATTTACAAATATAATGCAAAATGGTTTATACCAGTATGTATAATTAAAAACACAAAATCATATAGGTAAAAGACACTTGTAACACAATGATAAAATTTTATATAATATGCCGTGAGGTGAGGCACACTTTTTATACATATATGGGTATACCTAAAGCTGTAACTCAAAAAAAAAAAAGCAAAGAATTGAAAATGTTCAAAGAAGTATGAAAGAATTTAAAAATCTATATATATATATATATTAAGTATATAGTTAAAAATATTTAAATAAAATAAATGCTTTTAAAATAGGTTTAATAATGTTTTAACTGAGATTATGTTTATTCGCCTATTTTTAATATGGAATTTATGTAAAGATCTTATCGTGTCTATTAAAAAATTGAGAATTTCTTCAAAAAAAAAAAAAAACGAAATTCTTAAAAATACCACAATTCTTTTTTTTTAAAAAAAAATTTAAATCAAAAGATAGATCACTTATCGTTTTTTTTTTTGTCATTTAAAATAAATTTACATACGTACATACCACATCAAAAATAAACAAAAAATAAAAAAAATTGGATAAACATCAAAGTCAAGAGAACCAAAACATCTGTTTGCTGTTTGTTGTTTTTTGGTATATGGTATGGTATTACTGTTATTGGTTAGAAATGATTTATTTTTTTTTGTTTTTTTTTTTTTTTTTTTTGGAGCTTAGCTGAAGTTTATTACATCCAATATACAATTTATAATGTCTATGAATTTTAAAAAGTACTTTTCTAGTTATAAAGAGTTTATCTTCAACATTCGAAGCGAAATAAGAGTTTTTAAATTAAAAATTTAAAGAAGTCAATTCTTAAAGCAACTTATATGCTTAGACTAAAAATGGTGGAACTTAACCGATATTTTTAAAATTAAAAAAGTTTTATAAAAAATAATTGGAAAGGAGACCTTTTTTTTTAAAATCATCAATGATTATTTGTAAAGGACATTCTTATATTTCATATAAAATTTAATATATTATACGAAAATACATTGAAAATCTACTTTAAAAACTTCGAAAAAGTCGGAGTAATTGAAGACTCTACTGAAAAGGTTTAAACAGCAGAGAAACGTATAGAGTTGACCTAAAGCTTCTTTGGACTTTACAAGGATTTGTGCCTAGACTTTATCATTTTCCTTAATCTGTTAAATTTTAGGAATTTTTTTTCCTGTTTTACGCCCTGGGGGAGCATAAGGCTTCCACAAAACTTCTGTCCGAGGCTCTGTTTCCATTTCGTTAATCGTTTGTTCACTATGCTAGATTATTGGTCTGCCTCTAGCTATTCCACATGATTTTTAATTTTGCGCCTTGCGGAAAAGACCACGCCAAATTTCTCTGCAAGATGTCTCTGTGTTTTCATAGATTTCCTGCAAGGTGTCACTGCGATTTTGTATACCCCTATCTTTTGACGTACAGAATAGATGTTTGTTGGGTTATGTCATGTCGCATATGCATATGTCAATTTGACAGATGCATTTGTTTATATAGATAAAATTAAGTTTTTTATTTGCTATTAAGGTATAGGTAATTTCGGGAACACGATTATAGGTAATATTTTATATTTTATTTGTTTATTAATTATTATTTTTCTATTTTTAGACTGTTAGATATTTAATTATAAGTTAAGTTATAAGCGACATCGGCTGGGTGCAATTTTAGCTTAACACATTATTATTTTTTTGGACAATTTTAAAACCCAATTACGATAACTTTTAACTATGTAAAATAGGGCGTCTATTATACTTAACACTTATCCGGAAAATTCAAATTATCTGAAATTTAACAATAAACTCTTATTTATAACATTTAATTTCGAAAACTTCAAACTGAATACGAAAAATTAATTACATCCGAAGGCGAAATATTATCCACAAGAAAAAAATTAATTAAAAATATAAATTACATATTATACAAAAATATGTAATAAATATGTTTTTTTTTTATTTAAAATTGCATAAATAAAATATGAAATTACTGAAACCTGTTAATATTTAAAATAATAATTAAAAATATAATTTTTTTTTTAGTTTATTTCTTTAAATTCGAATATTATTAAAAAATTTCTTAATAAAAGTTTATGAAAAAAAAATAAAGTCTTTTACAAAGAATTCTCAAAAGCATTTGTACATTTTGTTAATTAAACATATACAAAATGGAAAATTAATTGTTTGTTTTATTTTATTTTTATTTTTCTTAATAATAATATTTTCAATTAAATTTTTCTTTGTTTTTACAATTTTGTATTTATCAGAAGGTTTTCATAAGGAAAGTATTAAAATCGCGAGTAAAAAAGCTTTGTGTGTTGTATCAAAGACCTGGGCTTCTATCAAATTTTTCCTACATGTAAAAAATCAGGGTATCCAATGTAGGGTTTCTTAACAAAGTTAAATTTAAAAAACAATGAAGCTTGAAAAAATTTTAATTTAAGTTAATTAATTTTATATTAAATTTAGTATAGTGTTTTTAAACATGAAAGTCAAAAGGAATTCAATTATAATATTGCACATATACTAATTGTTTGTAAAACTATAGTATTGTAAAACTGTAATTTATTGTGAAATAATTTTTGTAATAGGCTTTGTCTCTTTGATCACATATTGTTAATAATTTGAAAATACCCAACAGACAATTAATGAATAATGTAAATTAAATAATGAATTGATTAAAATTTAAAATATAACTTTAATGAGCACTTTGTTTTGTTGAAATCGAACTTTGGATAGCTTTAGTAAAAATTTAGTATTTTGAAAAGGATTTGTGAGATATATGTCCCATTTACTCAATTTCAGACCTTTTTACTCTAAAGTTTTTCCTCAATTTTAATTTGCTAATTTGCGAATTGATTGCAGATTGATTAATTTGCTAATTTGCGATTGAAAAATTTTACGATAGGTGGGGAACGCCCAATTTTCATCAGTAAAGCAAAGTTGGTAAAAAATTGCATACTTTTAGGTAACATTAAGGATGTGGTTATTTTGTTAGAATAAATACGAGTATGCATTCAAATTTTATAATTTCATTCAAACATATTTTTACAAAAAATTATTATCACAATTTTTTTATAAATCACGTACTTATGAACAAATAATTTAAAATGTAAATTTCAAAAATTTATTTAAATTATATTTTAAAATAATATTTCATTATAATTTCATATATAAACTTAGGAACTATATATTGACAAAGTTCAGTTCATTTTAAATTCCTCAAAATTAAATGTATTAAAAAATTTTATTTGTTTTTATTTTAAATAAATTTTTTTAATATACGATATAAAAATAAAAGACGAAATGAAAAACAAGAAATGAATTAAATTATTTCAATAACGAATAATATCTAAGTAAAACAAATATACATATAAGGGTTTTATACCTTTACTGAATTTATAAACATATTTAGCAAATCTATATAAAATGTACTTTTTATATATGTGTAAAATACGTATATGTGTAAAATAATTTTATTTTTCAAATCCTCTAGTCGACACCAACTTAATTCTTAAGAGAAATAAATCCTTATCATATTTGTCATTAGTTGTCTGTTTAATTTGTGATTAAATTTAACGTGTTTTATTTTTTTTTTAGATGATGACAAAAACCAAAAAAAAAAAAAAAATGAAAAATAGAAATATAAAAGATAAATTATTCATATGAAAATTATATATGAGTATATACAGGTATTTTATGAATTATTTATAATAATATCTATATTATTTTTCAGCTCTTTTCAATGTCATACATTTAAAATGTTATAAATTATTATTTATGGTGAAATGAACATATCATTTTTTTTTTATAATATGATTCGATGAATAACATTGCTTTTACGATAATTAAAATTTACGATAAATTTTTTTTTCTATTATTTTAAATTAAGGTTAATTTAATATGCTGTACTGCAACTGTTACTAGAATATACAGGGTGGTGCAAAACGACCGATATGGTTTGAATGTTTAATAACTTTTTAAATTTATTTACATTTTTTATTTTTATTTCAGACTTTTGTGAAGAAAATTTGGAAAATTGGAGATGGAACAGTGCACAACAGAACAGCGATCAAAAATTACGAAAAGTTATGAAAAATATAAAAAATCTAAGACGTTTTTACATGTTATTCAGGGTGGCGCAAAACGACTGATATGGTTTGAATGTTAAATAACTTTTTAAATTTATTTACATTTTTTATTTTTATTTCACACTTTTGTGAAGAAAACTTGGGAAATTGGAAATGGAACAGTGCACAACAGAACAGCGACCAAAAATTACGAAAAGTTATGGAAAATGTACTCGAAAAAGCACGAATTTGCGAAACCGAAAATATTCACCACTTGCGGAATATAATTTTTCTACTTAAGCTAAAAATATTCCCTATTAATATACTGTCTAACAAAAAAATAATAATAATAATTAACCATTAAATAAAAAAGTTATTAAACATTCAACCATATCGGTCATTTGCGCCACCCTGGATATATTAATATATGCATATATATGTATATATATAAATATTTTGATGTTTTATATATGTTACGAGGGTAATGAATGATTGTATGATTACTTTATTAATAATTACTTATCCAAATATATAAGTAATTTTTTGCGAGATCGTATAGTAAACGTAATATCAAAAGATTTATTGAGAAAAAGTCAAATATTGTTCTTTTCTATGTAATAAAATTTCAATGTATAGAACAAAATTATAGATCCAAAAAAAAAAATTGATATAATTTAACATTTAAAAAATTAAAGTTAGTAAATTTTTAAATATAACAATATTCATTTTATTTCTTTAAGTTCTCAAGTCAAGATTCGAATCGTAGTTAAAGTGAAAAAAAAATAATGTATGGTGTTTGATTCGATTTGATTGTAACACTTTATTGGGTTCAAGCTAAAGACAGGAACGTATCAAAATCCCACATCACAAAATTTGAAAGAGACAAAATCCTAAAATTTCAAAATCTCAGAACTACAAAATCACAAAATTTGAAATTTGCAGAATTTTAGAGTTTATGAACAAAATTTGAATTATACGTTTTTTCCAGAATATTTGTACATAATTTTATTTTGTATTTGGGGATTACGTACCAAACCCACTAAAAACATATATAACCAATAATTTTGAAATATTAATTAAAAATTATTATAAAGAAATAGATACACAAATATTATATAAAATAAACAGTAAATATATAACAAAGTGTTGCATATGAAATTTTGATTTAGAAAATCTCGTTTTAAAAAAATCGCGTTTTTATTTTTAAAAAATTTCGTTTTAGAAAATCTGGTTTAGAAATTTCGTTTGAAAATCTCATTTTTAGCAAACATCCTTTTTGAAAATCTTGTTTTTAGAAAATTTAATTTTTTTTTATATTCTGGAAAGCTCATAATTCTGATTTAGCACCAACTCTTAAAACCTTAAAAACCAGATTTTTTTTAAATAAGCTAAATTTTTTAATAAAAAACTAGATTTCCTTTAAAACTAATTTTTTCAATAAAAAATTAAAAATTCTAAAAAGGAGATTTTTTTTAAAAAACCATGATTTTTTAAAAACGAGATTTCCAAAAAATGATTTATTAAACTGATATTATGGAAGCTCCCCATAAACAAATAACTTTTGTAGCTGGTTATATATGTAACCTATAGCTCTATAAGAATATAAAATTTTAAATATTTAAGTGATGCTGATATCTTAACACAACACGTAATTTCCAAAAGAAATTTTATTTCTCATCTTTTGTTTAAATAAATTAGATTCTATATCTTTATTACTAAATATTTACGAATTTATATATATTTATACTTTTCATATTTAATAAAGCTAAAGTATTCTACCGTTGACTTTTCTGTATAATAACCAATTTTTTACTACAATCCATTTCAAATAGGAATTCTGCCCATAGAGTTGAAAATAATATACCAAATTTTATTTGTAAAATGATATGATTTCAATTGTTCATTAAAAATATTAGAAGAGCTTCCTGTTGATGAACTCCAAAAAATCGTATATTAACTTTCATATTATGGAAAATTTTTAGGAAGAAGTAAGTTGCTCATGTAGTCAATGTTTAAATTCAAATATATTACAATTCACTATTAGAAAAATTGTGATAAAACTGCGAGTTTTCTACGAAAGATGGCGTATTAAAAAAACTTGAATCTAATATGTCAGAAGTAACACATGCTGTACAAATGCTTTAAATAAGAGCAAAATGGCTTTATAAAATTTTTATCTTCTAATTACAGTTTACGGGCCATTCTAATTACAGTTTACCGGATATATTTGCGAGTAAACAAAACTGCATATTGTCCACAGGATATTCACATGCATTTTTTATTTTGTGCAGCTTCCCATAGTCATATGAGGAAAATTTAAGTGAATTGAACATTTTCAATATGTCTAGCTGCGAGGGTTCTAATTGTTTATGCTTTTAAAATTTATACTAATAAAAAAATAAACTTTTTAAAATATTTTTTACAATCAGTAGAATTTGATTTTGGAAATGCTGAATCTGAAGTGCAAAAAGTTGAATTTGAATTGGAAATTTCGTATCTTTCTAATGTCATCTTAATATGAAAAAAAAAAAACAAATATTATTCAACGCCCTGATAAAATAAATAGATCTATCTATTCTATTCTATTCTTAAAACTTTACCACTTCAAAATCTCAAATTGATCTATCGATAATTTTCTTGTAAAAAAAAAGTGTTAAAGATACAAAAACCAAAAAAAAAAAAAAAAATTGAAAAAAAAGACGATGATGAAAGTTTAAAAACTAATTTATTTACCAACGAAATATTTATTGTAGCAAAAGTTCAAAATTCAAAAAAGTTACAAAAAAAACACAAATAAAATTTCACCTGTAAAGTTAAATGTTAAGAAAAATTTTTAAATTATTTAAACATCTTTTAAACGACTTTGAAAAAAAAAAAAACAGAACATGAAGCCATGAGTTGTTTTACATCTTGTAAATTGAAAAGAAAATCTAAATCTTAATATTCTCTAATTTATTTCAACGATTTTTAAAATATTTTAACAATTGTTTTCATTTAGAACAAATACAAATAAAAAAAAAAGGGAAAATATATTATTTGAAGCACGTACACATTGAACAAGAAAGAAAATTCTTTTTTCATCATCATTTCACAAATTTAAAAGAAAATAAATTTCTTTTTTTTAATATAAATGTAATATTTTCACGTACTCAAAATTCATAATAGGAACTGGGATTTGAATTTTTTTATTTTTTTTATATTAATAATAATTTTGATTGAATGACTAAAATTTCATCACGTTTTCTTTTATTTTTTGAAAATTTTTTTAAAAAAATATGCCTTTCAGGTTCACTTCCGTTCGTTTATCTGTCTGTGGGTTTGTAAAATTTCCACACTGTTCGTTCCCATCCTTTACGTAGGTACAGCCCACCTAAATTTCGAAAGAATACTGTAAATATTTAAATTGTTATAAATAGAGCCTTGAAAATACATATGTGATATTTAAGAACATTTATTTAGTGTTTGTAAGGGCTCGAAATTTTGAAATTAGATATTTTAAAACACCTGCAAGCATTAATGGAAAACTAAAGATTCAACATATTTTTTATCATGGTTTTTAACGAATCTCTTAATTATAATATAATTAAATGGTACCTATAGAATCAAAAATTGTACATTTTTCGATTTATCCTAAATAACTGTTAATATACAATCTTCTGTATTTGTACTTTTATACGTAGAAAATCAAAATCGAATACCGAAATCTATTAGTTTAAAATTTATTGCTTATTTTCGAAAGTTCGATAATATAAAGCAAATGACATTCTCTTTTCTAAACTTAGTTTAAAAATTGAGTTTTTTGAATTTTTGAATTTTATAGTATTGAATTATTCTTAAAATCCTTAATTAATTATCATTAATATCCTTAATTGTCCTTCAGATTATAGAAAACGAATCTCATGATTTCTTCCAAATTTTTGCTTTAATAATCAAATTCTAAAAAAAATGTAAAATTTTTATGCAAATCACAATTTTGATTTCTAAAACCAGGTCCTTTTTGAAGACAATTGATTTCATGATATTCATTATATGAAGTTTAGAGTTCCGGAAACTCTCCAAATTTCCATGCTTTTATGACTTAAAAATTAAAAATTTCCTATTTCTGGAAATTAGTACACTATTTAAGGACCTGTGCATATTTTCTGAAGATAAACTTAATTATAGTACGTATTTAATAAGAAAAAATATTATTTAACCCAAACTTAATATGATAATTTGTTAAATTAAGGAAATGTGCTTTTTTAAAAACCCTTTTTTTTTCTTTCATTACTTTTTTCCATATTTTTTAACTCTTTCAAAAAAAAAAACGACTCAATTAAATTTTAAATATTCCGTTAAATACAATCAATTATTAATTATAATGTATACTATATATTTAACTATTATATAAACTTCATATTATATAATATAAATTGTTCAATGTTTTAATTTTTTTTTTTATATTTCTAAAATTTTAAATATTTTATTTAAATAAATTTTAAACAAGTCTCTTTTACAAATACATTGATATAACACAATTCAATTTTTTTAACGGTACTTTTATTGTATAAAATTTAAAGGATCATATTAATTTATAATGAATGATCTATTGTTTCCAAAAATATATTAATATTTAATTAATTAACACAAAGAAAATTTTTTTTTTGTAATTTTTTAATGTGAATTTTCTGAATTAGAAAAAAAAAAAATTTTTAAAATAGTTGAAAAAACAAAGGGGTTTTGAGGTTTGAGGGTAAAACAAATGTTTTCAAAGATGTACATTTTATAAAAAATTAAAAGTTTTACAGAGTTTTAACTATTTTTACACCAAAGTTGGATCTAATACACCAAAATTTTGAAAAATTAATTCACAAACTTTGTTTAATTTAATTTGTATAAATGAGAAAAGCGGTTGCTGAATTCATAAATGTGTAATCCTTAAGCCTTATTACATCTGATTGTTGGAAATCAAGGCAGATGGGCCATGGGTTTTGAATAAGTGTCTGATTACGGAAATGTATTTTTTTTTAAAGATCATATTTATGCTATTTCTTACATATTTGTCCGCTTTTTACGAAGGAATTGAATACTCGAACTCCACTCATTGAAACTGTGCGGTGGATTTTTTTTTGGTAGTGTGCGACTTTAACGCACCAAAACCACACCTTTTGTGAACCAAACTTTAGAAAGGAAACTCTGATACAAATGTACAGTTTGGTTAGAGAGATGGGAATATGAAAGGATTTTGGGATTGTAAAGAGGTAATTTGGGCATTTAGTATTAATATAGTTTTCATTTTAAACAGTTATTATAAAAAGTTTAATGTACGGATTTTACATAGTTCAACCGTGGTTTAATAACAAGCAAAAAGAAAAAGCGCTACCCCTGAACATAATTCTAGCCGGATTGATTATATGTCTTAAATTCAACATTTTTTTTAAATTATACAAAGTAGCGGACAGACGGACAAAGCAAAAGTAATAAACAAATTTTTTTTAAAAAGAAAACTAAAGAACGATCTATGTTAACATATTTTAAAAATACCCTGATGAAATAAAATAAAAATTGTAACAAATATTAACATATGGCATTGTTATAAAGACAAAAAAAAAACACTGTAAATTTTGTGCTATTTTTATTTTATTCTTATTTTGGAAAATATTGTATAGAGCACGAAGTTTTATATATACATTTTATTACAAGGACAATATATTTATATGCTTTTTTCACATGAAATTTGTCTCCTTTTAAAATAATTTGGACGTTTTTCAAACTCGAATGGTCTTAAATTTTTCTTCAGATCCAATAGTCGGATCAATAAATTGGAAAAAGGGCGTTTACACCGATTTTGCAGTAATATCTTAATTTAACAAATTTCAGGTGGCAAAGGACAAATTTGACATAAAAAGGGTATATCAGAAAAATTAGTTGTTATATTCTCTACAAAATTGCTAAATTTTCATTTTTAATTTAACAGAGCGTTGGTTCTATGCACATTTGATTAATATGATTGATATTTTTTTAATTATATTTTATATCTATTATTAATATAAAAGATATAAAATAAGATTTAAGAAACACATTAATTTTAAACGAAGCTAAAATAATAAACCACCCATGTAATAAATTATAAAAAAAACGAGGAAGAGTGTAGTAGAGTAGACTGTGTCAACTATGGGATACCCGTATGACCGTAACATATACATTATATCATCCGGTTAATTACCTTTGGCAAAATTTCAAACATTCAGCTTTATTAGGTGTAGAGTAATGCTCATATAAAAGAAGAAGTTGTATGGCAGCTACTCGAACCCTTTGCAGTAGACCAACCAAATTTTGTAGTAACTTTGGCCATTACACTAAACTATTTTTGGCAAAATTTCAGACAGCCAGCTTCATTTGGTGCAGTGTAATACTCATATAAAAGAAGGAGTTGTATGGCAGCTCCTCGAACCCTCAGCAGTAGACCAACTAAATTTTGCAGTAACTTTGGCCATTATACTAAACTACTTTTGGCAAAATTTCAGACACGCAGCTTTCATAGGTATAGAGTAATGCTCATATAAAATTAGAAATTGTATGGCAGGTACTCGAACCCGTAGACCAAAATGGCTGAATTTCAAACTCGATTCCGTTTTTTGCATAAAAACGAATTTGTGAAAATTTCATAATCCTAGCTCCTTTACTTTTTGAGTTATCGTGATGACGGACGGACGGACGGACAGACGGACGGACATACATAGCTAAATCGATTTATTTTTCGATTCTGATCCGATCCATACACTTGAGTCTATATCTACTCCCCCTCCTTCTCTGCGTCACAAACGTAATGGCAAATTTATTATACCCTTGGACTATATAGTCATACGGGTATAAAAAAAATGTATCTGTGAGTTATTTTATTCAATCAAAATAATTTTTTCTTATTTTGTATTTTTTATATTATTGCATGCGTTCCTTTTAACAAAAAGAATGGATAAAGAGAAGAGAGGAGTAGTTTGTAAATGGAACGCTAATTTTCGTTTCAGGAGAAAATAATTGTCATACATATATTTGACATTTTAAAACTATCTGTCATTTGAATGGTTTATTATTTTTAATATATTTAAATTTTGAAAATAAAGTGAAAAAATTACATAATGTTTATTAATGCTGATATATATAAAAAATAATTTTTAAAATCGAAAAAGTAACTGCTTATTAGTTATCAAATAAAAAATATGATTTTACATAACCTATTCAAATAAAAATACATCTATTATGAAAAATTGAAATTAAACCAATCTGTTGGAAATTTTTTAATTATCTACTCTTTAACAAGACTTTATTCCTCATAAAGGAACTTAAGCATTATGCTATTAGATTTTTTTATTTAAATATAATTTAATGTAATTTATAATTTTTATAGAAATATTAAATAAGGGTTATACCATTCATTTGAACACAATGGCGAGTAGTAAATGAATTTAATCATAAAATATAGAGATTATAAAACTCACAACTGAACTAATCAACTTTGGTAATAACTGAAGGTAGCACACCTGACGGCTGAACTAATAAACTAATACCCTATTAAATCTGGTTAAAATTTTTATTTTTCACTTTTACCAGAATTCAGACCACAATCTCTATGGAAATATGGAATCTCTAACCATTGTGCCACCCAACTCTCCTAAACTATTTCACCAAAAACAAGATAATTAAAACAAAAGCGTTTTCAAAACAAAAAGAAGGGCAAAAAAATTCAAAAAAAAAAAGTTATAACGCTATAATCCAAAAAATGACAAGTAGTTTATAAAAAAAAATATTAATATAAAAAAAAACAAAACAAATCATATCATGTGTCATATACCATAGTAAATATTACCACTATTTGTAAAATTCAACTTTATAATTTACTCTTTTTCCATCATCATAAATATACCCACACATACATTTATACTACAGTTTTATACAATACATACTACTACATATTTAGGTGAAGGTTAGAAGATTTATGTTTCAGAGAATTATATATATATATATATATATAAAACATCAGAGAACACAAAAAAAAAATTTATTTTATACTTGTTTTTTTTTTTTTCAATTATTCATATTTAAATCAATAACAGTTATTTAAAAAAACAAAAAAACAACAACAACAACAATAACAGAAAAAATCTCTATATTATTTTTTTTGCGTAGGTGGGTTTTATCACGAATATCATGTCTCTTATTTTTTCTGATGTTTAATGAACATATTTAAACATATACGGTAACGTTATCACGTATTATATTTTTTGTTATATTATTGCATAATGGTATACGAGTACCATAATCAAAAAAAAAAACAAAATCAAAAACAACAACAATAACAACAACAACAAAAAAAGCATTATGCAAAAGGATACCGTTACGATGAGTATTTAAATGATTGTTGCGAAATCTTATACAGAGTATACTAAAAAAAAAAAAAATAATGTTATACGAAAAGAACAATGTATAATATGTTTGTAAAATGTACTAAAAAAAAACAACAACAATGATAATAAAAGTAAAAATAAAAAATAAATTATATTGAAGATATACATATATGTATATATTTTAATGTTAATATTATATATGTTTTGTGGTAAACATGATATTTTCTTATATTTAAATCTTGAAATATTGAAGAGGAAAACGGACGCAATAAACAACAACAACAAACTAAATTCCAAAAAAAAATAATATCTTTTGTTTTTGTTTTTTTTTTTTGTAGAAAATGGTTTTTGTTTTTAGAACATTTTCAAAAAATTTTTTAAAAATGTACCAATATAGTTGCACTCTGTCCATATTTTTAAAACCACTTTTACACTGAGAAGAAATTTGAATTTCATGGAACACCTTTTTTCTGTAGTCCCATCCATTACGGAGCTGCAGCCGCACAAATGCTAACAAAGCCCTAAATTGAAATTGTTATAACAAGAGTTCATTTAGGTTTATTTTCAATCTGAAAACGGTAAAAAACAGCTGCTTTTATAAGCTTTATAAATTTTTGAAACCAAATGTATAGTGTTGCCATACCATAATCAAATTCACCGTTATTCAAATCTCAATGTTTGAAGTTAGATCTTCAGAAATTAGTACGAGTCGGTTAAGAAAACTTTTTTTGTAAATTATTACGCTCCCTGTTTAGTAGTAGTCAGGGGTCGAAAATTGAAAATTTGTTTTTTTTAAAACATCTGTAACTTGAATACCTATCAAATTTTTTTTTTTTAGTAATATACAAAATTTAAAGCGCTAATTTCTTAAATTTAAAGTAGGTCCTTAAAAATTGAAAAAAGTAAAATTTTAAGTTTTAAAGGAAATCACAATTTAATTCCTAAAAACTCAAAATTTTGGGCGGTGTGGAGGTGGTGCTAGATCTTCGAGAATCATCATAAGTTTGCTTAGTAAAAATTTGTTAAACTTCTCCATAGAAGGACTATTAGGACTAAAAAATTTCCCATTTTTATAAATCAGTAACTTAGTCACCGGCATATATATTCCAAAAATTAAACTCAGTATGATACACTTACCCTGACATCGTAAATGTCTTTGCGACGTCGTGAATACATTGTCGCATGATCGTAAATGTAAACTTAAAAATTTCACATTGTCTCATGATCGTAAATTCATTTTACATTGTGTTCGCGACCCATTTTCACGACGCGTGTTGTTAAATTGAGTATCAAAAATTTTTTGGATATACAAAAAAAAATTTTAAAGTTATTTGAATTTTGAAGTTTTAATTTGAATTTTTGTCAGTTAAGTTTTATTTTTGTGGTCATGGAAACTCTTATTTCTTCACCACAGTCCAATAAATAATTGAAGAAAAATTTTTTAACGAAATTAATATCCATTTTGTCTAAATATTAATTTATACTTTTCAAAGAAAGTTTCTATAGAAAAAATTTAAATTTTTTGACATTTCATTTTGACGCAATCAGAATTGTAAATAAAATACATTGTATTTTGGACACAATGTGTTCAAAAATTTTTACATTGTGTTATTTTCACATTGTATCAGGTTGAAGTTTTTTTACGACATTTACGATGTCACCCTATATAATTTTAAAAATGTGCTTTTTTAAAAACCCTTTAGTTTTTTCATCACTTGTTTTATTTTGTTTTATTTAATATATTATAATATGTATAAAATGTATTTTTCTCTAAATTATTATGTCTGTTGTCTATGTGACAATCATAATAATAATAAATATACACTATATACTAAATTATTTCCAGTCAAAATAAAAAAATTTATATTTCAGAGAATAATTTTTTTTTGGAATGAAAGAAAAACTATAAGATAAAATAAAAGTATGTTTGTATGAAATAAAAAAAAACTAACTAAAAGCCATAAAAGAATTATTATGCTATATATGTATGTATATGCGTATATTTTACATGTGCAATTTAAGACAAAAGCAAAAAAATCGGGTAGGAAAAGATACGAAGGTAGGGTTGATAATTTGGCAGATTTGAAGGTTTTCTTTTTTTTTTTGTATGTCATTTATTTGAATATTATAAGAATTGTATATAAAACTAGTGGAAAATTATTTTAGATTTTAAGTGGGACATTGTATACAGTTATGGTCATATGGAATACAGTGAGACATATGGGATACAGTTATATTTTAATTAATCGATCTAGAATCTAACAAAACTAAGCGAATTTTGAATATTAAAGTGAAGCAAAAGCGTGTTTCTGCAGGTTGCGTCTAAAGTGTTTGCCTTTATTGATAAGTTTTTCAATTATTATAGCGGAGTTTTTTTCACCGAAAAACTTATTTATTAATTGCGGTTTAAATTGCTCTTGACAAAAACTTGCGAGTCTTTAGCTTGAATCCCAGTGAAAGTGAAAAAAATTTTATCTGGTTTTCGACTAAATCTTTTTCACTTAGCTACCATTCGCAATTGATTTCAAATTAATGACTTAATAAAGAATTGAAAATTAAATATCTTTAATAAAAAAATACATTAATATAACAATATAAACTAATAATTTAATTGAATAATATAACTCACAGAATACCATATAACTCAAATACAAAAATAATTACAATATTAACAAAAAGTGTCTATTGAAAATTTAAGAAGTTTCTGCATATTTTAAGGACTAATACTATCTAATCTAATAGGACTAGTACTATTCATAGATAGAGAGAGTGAGTAAGGGCGATCAACACTAGTTAGGGAGTACATCAACACTTAATACAATTAAAAACCTAGAATTTGTATTCTTTTTAAAAGAAATAAATAAAAAATTGTAGAAAATTCATTTTATATTTTTATGACCATAGCTGTATGTATAAAATATGTAAATGAACATTAAATTCTATACATATACATTTTTATACATAAAACCTTTATATTTATTATTATTAATTTTTCTAGTATAACTATTGACACATTTGCATTGTATTAAATTAAGATGATTATATGCTAGAGAAGTTTTTATTATTATATAAATACTTGTATTATAGCTTAATTTATCAGCTAAGCCTAATTTAAGATTATGTGGTTTATTTTAGTGAAAATTTATAAAGATTTAACAAAAGTATCATATCCGGCTGAGTTTCATACAATTTCTGTTTTAAATTTTTTCATATTTTATATATTTTTTTAAAAGTTCAACATATTTTAGAAAACAATTGAGCAATCAGTTTTTACTGCAATACTTTATAAATGTATAGTATTAGCACTTAGACTAAATTCATACCACTGAACTAAAAATTAAACACCTTAACAGCATTACACAAACTGCTTATTTATAATATGGGTACAAACCAAACAAAGTCTAACACTAAGATTATCAACGCTATACTCATCACATTATTTTTGCTATAAGCTTAAAACCCATTTTCTCTTTTTCACTATTTTAAGCATACTAAGTCTATTTAGAATAGGCTTCAGTTTCTTTAATCGTTATATTCACTAAGCCATTGAGTACTAGTGTGTAGCTATTGTATAAGATTATAAATACACAAATGTTATATTTGTGCGCCAACTATTATTTTACACAAGAGTTGTTTGTATATTTTTATGAAATCTTATTTTATATTACGATATAATTATATAATTTTACGATATTTTTTCATTAGATATGATCTGATTGGGGTTTGAACCCGAGACCTTCCACATGGCTTTTTTACCACTAGGCCACTGCTCAGATAATTTAGTAAAAAATAATTATTACTGACATTTTTATCAGAATATATTAAATATGTAAATTTCAATAAAATGTCATCTTTTTATAATCATTATAAAAGTTAAATAAATTATAGTTCATTCACTTTAATATTTTCATTTTCTGCATTAAAAAATCATCAAAATTATCTTAAAGTTATTTTAACTGCATTAATATTTAAGATTATATGTCCTATATCTACATAATTCTATTTTTATTTTTTCAAATTATGATTAGATACATATCTATTAGATGTATCTATCCAAATATGTTATTAGGTGCTAACTATAATTTTATTACAAAATAATTCTTAAAAAATTTTTATCAAACCCCAATATATATATGCATAATTATATAATAAAAATTCTAAATACAAAAAAAAAACAAAATATACTCTTGTGGCAATAATAAAAAAAAATTGACTAAAAAATAATGTGATCCAATAAAAATAAAATTTATTAATAGGAAAATGTATATATACACATGTACAAGTATACTTAATAAACCAATAAAGGAAAACCCAATATTATTTGGAAGTTAATTGAAATTCTGATCGAATACAAACAAAATTTTCCCCAATAATATAATATTGCCAAATATGATATCAATTTAATATAAATATAGCTATTAACGAACTAGTTCGTAACATTAAAATAATATATTCGTATAAAATGAATATTTTTATGGTTTGTCTTTATTTTGGACTATGATTATTTTTTATATATGTTAGATAAAATTATATATGAATTATAGATGATACAGATGATTATATATATATATATATATATTATGTTTTTATTTCTCAGTATTAAAATTTTACAAAAATTTTATAATAATGTTTTTATTATTTTATACATTTTATCTTTCGAAAAAGTTAATATATTTTGTTAATTATTTTTTATTAAAAGCTATTTAATGTGACTTTTATAGAATTGGATTATTTGGACGTATTTTATAACACGAAACTTAATTTTACTTAAAAATACTTTTTCTAAATACTTTTTATTGAATCAAGTGAGATCTCGGAAAAAATTATCAGGTCATATTCTGGCAACACTATAATAAATTTGACATATATTAAAATTTAAATATAATAAATTTAGAATTTTGTTAGTTATTTGGTTGGTTAAAGTGACAGGTCAAATCAATTATGACAGTGACACAATCTGGCAACTCTATAGTAAAGTTGACATTTAACAAAATTTCAATATAGTAAATTTTGAGTTTTGTCAGCAACTTGCTTGGTTAAAGTGACAAGTCAAATCAAATGTGTGACAGCGAAACAAAGTAGCGAGTTAATACCGTTTTTATAATATTCTTCTGATCATAAGGCTTAAATTATAAATGTATAGGGTTGTGTTTCAAATCTATATTTGGTTGCGTTCTTAAACCTTAAAATTTTTGCAGGTTACTTAATCGCTGAATCACAATTTAAATTTTTAAATTCATGGCTTCGCAGAGCTAGTTTTGGATCCCAACCATTCTTGAGCATGTTAAGTTAATTAAACCACACTTTATGAGTATTAGATATTTCCTAACATCTGGCAGCACAAACCAATTATTATTAAAATACTTGTATGAAAAACCTTAACTTTTATTATCCTACCTTTTATATTATATCACCCTGTAATTTATTTATCCTGGAAAAAACTCCATTTGTAAAATGGCCACGCCATAATACAATTTTTTTACCACGGAAATAATACAATTTTTGTCTGACCCTAAAAAAATTAGTTAATAATTCCAGAAAACTTCTGGAAGATTTAAAATTCAACTTGGAAGGAAATTATTTTCAGAGAAATGTTTTTAATAAAAATTAATCTGAAAACGGAGCAAATGGAATATGTAGAGCTAATTCTGGGGAACTTATTTATACCCGACATACAAATGTACATACAACGTGTATATATATTATATCTTATTGAAGTATTTTCAAAGTCTCAGTCATGAATTATTTAAATAATGCCTTGTACGCGTTGATAACTATGTTAAATTGCATTTTAATATTTTATAAAAGTAAAAGAGAAAAAAAATAAAAAAAAAAACAATAAAAAAAAAAATAAAAAAAGGCAACATGAAAGAATTGATTTTATGTGGTTTTCATGATTTGGAAATAAAATAAAATTAAATTTCGCAGAAAAATTTTTCGCATGTTGATCTTGGTCTTGGTTAAATATATGTATAAATATATATATATATATATATATTATATATATATATATACTTGTTTTTGTTAAGGAAAATTTATATTCAAATCCGCGAATATACATAAATTTTGTTTATTATTTTGTGCCCATATATTTATAATGTGTGTCTTAAAGATTTGTCGAATATTTGGCTTTTATTTAATTTTTAAATTAAATATTATTTATTTATTTTCACCATTTTTATAGTTGTTTGCAAATGAATTTGATTATAAATCGCTTTTCACTGTGAAAATACATATACATATATATTTTATTTAATAATATACATCAATTTTTTTTTTTTACTTTTATTGTATGTTTTGTGAATATTTTATTTTAATTTAAAGTATCTTTAATAGATTTGGGTTTTGTGAAAAAAAATTTTCCATCTATTATTTTAAATGACAGATTTGTATAAAATCTATTATAAAATAAGAAATGAGATTAAAAAAATTTAAATAAAAAAAATAAATAAATAATATTATGTAAATTTTTAATCTATTTGTTAAATTAAAAGAAGATAAAAATTTTATAGCATTATTTCTTCATTTTCTAAGCTGGTTATTCTCATCCTTGTCTCCAATACTAAAATGTAGATTTGTTTAAAAGTATTGTCTTGTAAAGTGTGGTTTTGAAATTGCGTGATCTTTGTTGGTTGCAACCAAATTTAATTATTTATTTATTTATTTATGGTACCAGACAATAGTACATATTGCCTGATAATATTAACCCTTTGCCTATTTGACATTTAGAACTCTTATTAAATTATTTTAATATACACAATATTTATATGCGTATGAATATAAGTTAAAAGGGTATACTAAATTTGCCATTACGTATGTGACACTGAGAAGGAGGGAGGGTACATATAGACTCAAGGGTACAAATTGGATCAGAATCAAAAAATAAATCGATTAAGCTATGTATGTTCGTTCGTCCGCACGATAACTTACAAAATAAAGGAGCTAGGATTTTGAAATTTTCAGAAATTCGTTTTTATGAATAGCCGTCATTGCTAAAAAGTTTCGAGTTGTATGGCAGGTTCGAGTAACTTCTTTTTTTATATGAATATTACTCTATACCTATTGTAGCTGGGTGTCTGAAATTATGCCAAAAGTAATTAATCGGATGACATAATGTTTATATTACGGTCATACGGGTTTCCCAGAGTTGACACAGTCTACTTTACTAAACTCTTGCTAGTTTTTTATTAGGTATGATACCACCAGCAACCAAATATTACTCTATATACACATATATTAAAGATATAAATAGTTGGTTAATATAATATACTATTCGTGTTATTAGAATTGATCTTAATGAATTAGACACATTCAATCTTACCAACGAGTCTTACCGTTAGCTATAAAGATCTTGGCCTTACAACTTTGACACTGCAATGTAGCTAGCTTTGACTAAAGTTGAGAGTTAGCTTTAATCTCTCTAGTTTTAGCCGTTCTGGGACGCTTTTCAAAAATGCTTTAAAGGTTTTTCAGTTTTTTTGTTAGTCTGGATGTTTCTGTGCCGGATCGGGACAACGGTTACATACGAAAGTGCATCACACAATATTTTCTTTAAATTTCCCATTAGTAGGCAAGTATAGTTTTTGGGTCCCTTTTATGAGAATATTACATGGTTCTAAATACAAAAGAGCTTCGGTCAAATATTTAACATATAGCATTGGTTTGTGTATTAAATTGGCTAGAACTTTGGAATGGAAAAGATGCTTTTCTAAATATAACTAATTTTAACAAAATGATTATTTTTGCCATTTTATCAGCAGTATTAGTGATAATTAAAAGATTGCATTTCATTGCACCTCGTGAGTACAATAAACAAAAAATAAAAAATAGTATAAAATATATGTGTATATATATTTTACATAACAAAAATACTAAGTTATAAGCAGTTCACAAGCATAAGTAGATAACTGAAAGTAGTTTTAAATTAGTGTTAAGCAGTGCCATGCCGTAGCTTTTATATTTAGGTAAAAAAGTTTAACTTTTAATTTTAAATAAATAAGTAAAAATGTTTTATGTTTTTATCACATAATTAAAAAAAGAAAATTATGTGATAACAAGAAAGAGCAAAAAGCTACATACAGGTGGTGGCCCAAAAAAATTGCATTTATTTACTGATTTAGAAGAAGGTGTAATAAGTCCCAAAAGTCCCAAAAATATCCCAAAAGATATTTAAATCCATTTTCTTTAAAAATTTTAATATAATTAAAAATATATTCAAAGTAAACGTCAAAATAATTTTGAAAATAATGAAAATAATGCTTAGAATTTTATTATTACATTAAAATGTTTTTTGATAACTTTTAATTTTTACAAACAAACACTATTTGAATTATTTCTTTTAATGCCTTTAAAACTTTTTATAGCAAACAATTTTTTTTGAAATAAAAATGATCATTAATAATTAAGAAAATGTATAAAATGTTTTTTATTTGTTTGATAGTATTTACTTAAAAATATCATTTTTAAACGTCAAAAATCAAACGCCAAAACTATTTTTTTAATTTCGAAAAAATGTTGCCAATGCAACTTAAAATTTTCCCCCCGACGGATTCCAGAATAATTAAAAATTTCAATTTGTATCGTAGCTAATTTTTTGTGGAGAATTCATAATGGAATTTAGAATAGGGGTGTAAATTATAATATTATAAACCATGATTAGATCAAATGCACAGCCTCCTTCATTCATTCAATTTAATAATAAAATAGATAATACAATCAAACTATTCAAATCTGAATTCAAATGTCAAATACTACTTTGAAAAATTACATTTTCTTTTGATATATGTAATCTATTCGTGATCTATTTATTCTATTCTAAAGTATTCTTCATACATACGTCTAATAAGAACTTTACCTCCTAAATATAGGTATAATTCAACTCTCAACTCAAAAACTCACATTCTTATTACTCTAGTATTTTGTATTAAATTAAAATAATTAATCAATTCCTTACGTTTTTTTACTAACATATGTTAAAATTAAATTTCATCATATAAAATAATACTAATGCCATATAAAATATAGATTGCTTAAGCCTCTCTTATAATATACTCTTATAATAATAAATTTAAAAACCTAAAATATAAGTTAGTATTAACATTTACTGTACAAGATTAATTAGCCATATTACCCTAAAAAAATATCAACTTGTTGAACACTTTGAAAATATTTTAAACTACAAATTGTATTTCTTAGAAGTGATAGAGATAAATAATAAAAATTATCAATTTTACCTAAGGTACTCTTTTTGAACACAAAATTTAAAAACTCAAAACTTTAAAGAATAAAAGAAAACAAAATTTCTTTGCTATGATTACATTTGTCATAATTCATAAATATTTTGAATAAAATTTATGTTGATAACACTGCTGTGTTCACCTACCTTGAAGATAATTTTTTACAATGTTAAAACCTTAAATCTAGACTTTTTTTTCAGATTTTTAAAAATGTTTGAAGGTTTTGGGGTCTGAGAAAAAATGGGTCTCTATTAGAAATATAATAATTTTGTTTTTCTTTTAATTTTCAACAAAATTTACATAAAGACAACAATTTAAAAAAAAAAAAAAAAATTTTTTTTGAAATATTTTTGAACATACCAAAATTTGAATAGTATATACCTATATAGCATAGACTGAAAAATGTTTCCCTTTTTTAAATATAATTTTTTTTTTTTTTTTTTGTTTACTTCTAACACAAAATATTTCAACAAAAAGCTGACAAATAATTGTTGTTTGTTTTATTTTGTATCTATATATATATATATATAATTTTCCATTTCAAAAGTAAAAATTTAAATTTTTCGCAAAAAAAAAATTGAGAAAAAAACCGAGAGTTAGGAAAATATTTGACCCTTTTCCAAAAAAAAAACCTAAAGTTTATAATAAAAAAGTATTTCTCCTTTATTTCTTCGTCAAGAATTATTCAAATTACTTTATTAACTTTTATATATAAATTTTTTTTTTTGTATATATGTATATATATATAATATATATACATATAATAAATAGACAAATATATAAACATATATACAGCGAAAAAATTTTGACAAAGTACAAAACTTCTATAATAAATTAAATAACTCATATACAAACAATAATATAATAGTCCATTATATATATATACTTGTTTATATATAAATTTTTAAAGTGTTATACAAGTTATTATTAGCACCATATAATAGAGGAAAGTAATTAATTCATCTAGCGGAAACTTACTCTTAAACTTTTCCTTAAGTTTACAAAAATTTTTCGTTTTTTCTTTTGTTTGTTTTTATGTTTTTACCATTTTGTATATAAAGAGTGTGGAGTGGGGGAGGAGGGAGGATTGAAACCTTTTATTAGAAAAATTTTTATTTACAAAAGAAATTATGGAAATAATCTTAACTACTTATAACAAGTAATACAAGATTTTTGTTTTGCTTTTTTTTGTTTTTGTTTTTTTGTATTAAAGTTTAACAGAAAAACAAACACAAAACAAAAATAGAATATTGTGTTTATATAATAATAATTGTTTATATAATAATTATTTATTTAAAAATATAAAAGTTTTTTTTTTTTTTTAAATAAACTTTTATTTTGTTATATTTTTTTTACATATGAATATCTTAACCTACAAAACAAAGTTAACAAACAAGGTATATCTCTTTTATTTTTAACATTTAAAAATATTTGGATTTTTTTATTGTTAAATTTAATATATATAGTTAGTAAAATTATTTCTGTTTCTGTAAGAACAAAACTATTGTAATATAATCTTATAAATACATTGTAAAATTTTAAAAATCAATGTTTAATAATTTTTTTTTTTTTTTATAAAACTTAACTAACTTAACCTAACTTAACCTAAACTTAAATTTATCTAAACTAACTTATTGACTAAAAATAGCACAAATGCTTTTAGAAATTATATTAAGATGTATTTAACCACCAATAATCTTTATTTATAACTTTATCTTTTTCTGGTATGGACATTTCGTATCTTAAATTATCTCCGTTAATATTGCCTGGGATATACTCGATTTTTTTGCATGTAGCCCGTCTACTATAATGAAATAGTATAGGGACATGATCTTGGTTTTGAGTGTATCTATATTTGTCTAAGAAGATGAAGTGCTCAGGAGCTATAAAACCCGTGAGCAAAGTCTTCTTAATGTACTCCTCATTGTGGTAAAATATATGTGATATTAAACCATTTTCTGGAGTTTTTAATGCTCTATCAAAATGACTTCTGATTAATTTTATCATAAAATTATCTATTCTCATGATTTTGGCTTCCTTGTACAAATATTTATTAGAATAAAAATGCTTGTATTCGGAGTCAGGCTTTCTATGTTTATTAATACAAACTCTTATGCACTTTCTTTCGAATTTACGTATTTTTTCCATTAAGCTTGCACTAATGTTGTACCATATTGGTACCCCATAGACAAGATTTGGCCTAATTAATGTCTGGTAGCATATTATTTTAACTCTATTGCTAATATTTTTGTTGTAAAAGAGTTTTTTAGCTGCCATAAAGGATTTATTGCCTTTATCTATTGAGTATTTTACATGATCTATGAAGTTTAAGTTTCGATGTAACTGAACTCCAAGATATTTAACGAATTTTTTGTTTGCGAGAGTTGACATAGGCGATTTAATTTTAAATTGTTTCCAATTTTTTCTAATGTCTGAACTAGTTTTGTCAACCGTATTACGGAATAATATGGTTTCACATTTGTTAAAGTTCATTTTTAATATCCATATCTTACAATAGTCCTGCACAATATTAAACATTTTTTGTACATTATATTGTATGCTATTTACAGTGTCATTCGCAGAGTATATTATAATATCATCTGCGAATGCCAGGGCGTAGTTATTTCCTTTTACTCGTTCTAGCAAGAATAAAAGATCTGCTGTATATATAGTAAAAAGGATAGGTGCATTAACAATACCTTGCTGAAGACCGTTTTCAATTAGGAATGATTTGTCAGACTCGTTATTTTTGCTATATACTAAAAATTTGTTGTTATATAACATATTTTTAATCAGTATAATTAAGCGTGACGGGAACTTATATTTTATTAGTTTATAGATTAATCCATCCAACCAAACTGAATTAAAAGCCTTTTCAAAGTCAATCAGACAGGCACCAATGCCGTATTTCTTGTTTATGAACCAGCAGATATCTGAGGTTAATTTGGTTATAGTATTAACAGTACCATGTTTGTGCCTAAACCCAAACTGATTTTCTGGAATAAGATTGATTGACTTTGCATAATTTGAAATTTTGTCGTTTATTAAGGTTTCAAATACTTTACTAATGTTTGGCAGTAAACTTATCGGTCGATAATTGCTGGGATTGGTTGGATCTTTGCCAGGTTTTTTTAGCAATATCGTTTTCGATGTTTTCCAAATATGCGGAAAATACGAATTATTTATTGCATTATTGAATAGGATAACATATTTCGAAATAATTACACCACTTAAATTTTTTAAAACTATGTTTGGGATTTTATCGATACCAGAAGAAACTTTATTTTTTAAAGCTTTAAACTTTAAAGAAAGCTCTGACTGGTTCGTGAATTCGCTATTTTCACCACTTTGCTCAGATGATTTGTTTGTGTTGGAGAAATTACTCAGAGTTGAGTTGAAATTTAATGTTTGAGAGTTATTGAATTGTGTTATTTTATTTATGATTTGGTTATGTATTCTGTTATTTGTAGGTATATTGATTTTGTGAGTGTTTTCAATGTATGTGCCAAGTACATTGTAAATTTGTGATTGATCTTCTACTATAAATTTATTTGTGGTGGTTTTATTTAATTTGTTGAAGTCTATGTTATTTTGAGAGAGTAAAGTTATATCATTTTGGTCTATGTGTAATTTTGAAATCTGATTGTATTTGTTTTTGCGGAATATTTTATTTATTTCGGGGAACATGTTTGAGCTATTTGTTGGATTTATTTTTTGGAGACGAAGCTGCCAGTATTTATTAATTTCTATTTTAATTTGTTGTTTAATTAATGTATTGATGTTATTTAGGAGGCTTTTGAGCAGTTGAATTTGTTGATTAGAAAAGTTTAATCTTTGTTTTTTGATCTTATGTATATCGTTCATGAGGCTGTGTTTTTTGTTTAAAAGAATTTTTAGCTTAACTGAGTAGAATTTTTTTAAATTATTTTGATTTTTAATTTTTGGTATAACTTCATCCATAGTTTTAAGAATTATTTCGTTCAGCTGTGAAAGATGATAATCTACATTTTGGTTAGACAAATTGCAGTTATCGAAAATTTTATTGCAATTGTTGGAGTTGTATTTGGAAAAATAGTTTGAATTTAATTTACTTTGAAATTTGCCCCAGTTTACTTTTGAAAATATGAATTTATTACTATGACTTGGTAACTCTTGCAATAAAAGCTCTTCATTTTTTAGTGACATTGGAATTTTAATGGCATTATGGTCACTATCGTATGGGAGAGTGGTGAGTTTGTTTTGATTTGTTTCAAAACAAATTTTTATTCTAATATCTGTTATCACTAAATCAATATAAGAATTTGCACGTGGTAGTGTTGGTGCATCGGTTAAGAGTAAGTTACTCTTGTATAAAATTTTGTTGTCTTGTAACCATTTGTATAATTGATTGCCTCGAGTATTGTTAACACAGTTTAACCAAGAAGTATGTTTGGCATTAAAGTCGCCAGTTAATATATAGAAATTATTGAGATTCGAAAGATTTAAAATTTCGAATATTTTTTCTAATTCTGTTAAAAAACTATTTGAATTTCTATTTGATGCATAAATAGAAATTATAAATAATTTTTTTCTTTGTTTTAATTGTAATGATATAATGCATGGTTCGATACATAGAAAATTATCGAAAATGCGATTATTTACAATATCAAATTGGAAACATTTTTTAATGCATATGGCAACACCGCCACCATCAATATCGATATTTCGATCATTTCTAATTATGTCATAATTATCCAATGACATATGGTTATTTGGTTTTAATTTTGTCTCGCTCATGCAAATTATGTCAGGTTTATTGAACTCTACAAAGTGCATAAGAGAAAGCTTTTTATTGTTGGAGATTAGTGAATTGACGTTTATGGATATTATTTTTAATTTAGTATTGTTAATATTCATTTATAAATTAGTTTTTAATTTTTAACGATTCCATACAAATTTTTATATTGTTAGAATTTTGATTAATTTGTTTTTTTAGTGTAATAGCTTCATTTTGCATATTAATTAAAATATTTTTAATTTCAATTAAAATGCTATCATTACTATTATTGGTGTTTAAATTTGAGTTTATATTATTAGAATTTTTATTGTTATTTTTAAGGTTAGAATTATTTTGTTTTGTGCTATTTTTTACAACATTTGAAAATGATATATTTTTATTAATAAAACTTGAATTAATGTGTTTACTTACAATGTTTTGTTTTGCATTATCTCTAATTTTTTGGCGAAGCTCCATTTTTTTAATATGAACTGGGCATTTGGTGTATGATGCCGGATGACCATGGTTCCCACACAAGGTACAGTATAATTTATCTCTCGGATCTTCTGCAGAAATTGAACATTGTTCTGGTCTGTGATTATTGCCACATTTAACGCATCTCAACTGCATGTAACAATTAGCCGCTGAATGTGAGAAGCGTTGACATTTTGTACATTGCAAGTTATGGGATTTTATTAGTTTTTCCCATTTTACTATTTGATAATCCAGGACTTTAATATTCATAATATCATTTGTCAAGCTATCCGCTGAAGCTTGAACTATATAGTGTGGAAGAGTTATTCCATTGTTAATTGAGTATTTGGTGGTTAATCGTGTAACCTTTTCAAATTTAATATTTGTTGTTTCTTGTTGTTTTAAATAATGAAGAACTTCCTCTGGTGAGTACAAGCTATTTAAACCTTTTAAGATTAAGGTTTTCTTTTTTTCCGTTTTAGGTGTAAATGTGAAGTGGTCGATTTTACCATCTTCTAGCAAAGCACGAGCTTTTTTAAAATCTTCCATATCGTATGTGTACAATGATGAATGCTTTTCACTGTGCTCTTTTATGGCAAAATTTTTTATACCTAATTTATTTTTGATAAGACATTTTAGCCTGTCAACTCTGGTATCAAACATATTTATTGGTGGCATTTTTTGACCTTTTCCGTGTAGGGAATTAATAGTTGATGGTCGTTTTTCTTTTTCAGGTTTTTTTGTTGGTGTTTTTTTGAGGTTAAGGACGTCAAATGTATCCTCATCGTCAATTTCAACAATTTTTGGCTCTGCTTTGCCGTTGTTATCTTCTTCTGTATCACTGCATTCATCGGCAAGATCCATTAAAGAACTGTAATAGTTCGACTCGTCTCTTGGTGAACTGGATGATGTTGAGGGGACAAACTTTTTTAAGGCTTGTCGTAATTCATTATTTTCTTTTATTAAATATTCAACTAAATTCTCTATTCGGCTTGCACCGCTTTTAGCTTTTTGTTGGTCTTTATTTTCACTTTTCTCTAGGATTTCTTTAAATCTGACATTTATTGTCTCTTTTAATAAGTTTTTTTTTTTTTTCGATGGCATGATTGCTATCCTTGATAGGATGCAATCTGTAATTTTACCACTTATTTATTTTAAAAAATTTATTTTTTTTATTAAAGTTTTTTTTTTTTTTTGTTAGATTTTTTAATAAGATTTTTAATCTTAAATATTTTTTAATTTTTGATTTTTATAATATTTTTATTTTTAATTTTTTTAATTTTCACAAAGGATAATAAACTTGATCGCTTGACAGCTGAAATCGAAGTCCTAAAAATATAAAAGAAAAATAATAAAAAAGAAATTATTTATATTGCATACTTTTAGGATGGATAGAATTTTTTAATATTTTTATATTGAAATATTAAAAAAATAGTAATTGAATTTATAGTTCAACTTTGTTATTTATATTAAATATTTTTAATTGCAAATATTGTTTTTGTATATTTTTATATATATACAAAAATATAATTTAAGTTTACAATCAGTTTAATTTAATTAAATTTTATTAAAACAGAGGAATTAGTTATATACAATATGCAATACAATATATAGGATGTACTTGATAAAAATCATTTGAAAAAATATATATATTTTGAATTAGTTAGGAAATTACTCCCAAATTTGGATTGAAGTACGACAAACTCCTTGGTTAAGGTGGTAAAGTTCCCTTGGTAAAATCGTTTGACAGATATGTATTTCGCTTAAGTTAGATTAAATCTTTAAAATCAGGCCAAAAGCGCAACATTCTTTTTTATGTTCATTGGGCAATATCGTCGTCAAAAGTTTAAGTCGCTTAAGTAAGATTACAATTCTCAAATCGAGACTGCAGCACCACAAAGTTTGTTTGAGTTACTAGGGGAAATCAAAAACTGTGCCTTGCTCATGAAAGGTAATTTTATCAAACAAGTTACTTTACTCCACTATTGATTTTTGAAAATACTGAGTTAATTGCTCTATTTTATAAATATCTTCAATGTAATTACACTTCCTTTATTTAACTTAAGTCAAATTATTCCTCTACTGCTGCAAGTGATAACTTCTCTGACAATCAAACATTGTTTTGATAAAGAACTGTTAAACTTAGTAAATAAACTTTGAAAAAATCTAAAATGAGCCATTTTAATTCTCCATTAACATTGAAATTCGCCCTGATTTATTTCACCCTGGCTGAATCGTTATCTTTGTAACAATTTCATTCCTAGGGTTTTGTTGTAAACGTCATGTCACTTATCAAAAAATGTCCCTTCTCAAACTAAAAAAACTTTAATTTAAATTTCAGATCAAACAAAATAATTAGGAAATGTTATACGGTAAGGGGCTAAATGGGTATTTGACCTCTTTCCAAAATTATTTTTGATATACTTGAAAATGAATTTTGTTTTACAATTATTTTTCAAACTTTATCATATATTCTTTCATTCAAAATCAGATTTTTATCAAATAATATTTAGATAAAATGGATTTTTGGAAAATGAAATTATATCAAATGTCGGATACCCTACTAAATACAACATTCAAATTTCACAGAATTTATAAATGACTTTTTTATGTTAATTAGTACAGAATTTTTAGAAAAATAAAGAAAAAAAACTTTTATTTATAAATTTTTAATAGGAATAATTATCTGTTTTTTTATATTTCATTATGCGGTTATTATTATAAACAAATTTTGTATTAATTACTTTTTAAAGAAATTTATAAATATATAAATATGTATAAATATTTATATTATTATGTAAATTTATTTTTTATCAACCAAAAACATTGTTTAGAACTGAGTTTAAAATAAAATTCTTTAAATTTTTTTTTACTTAATTTAAATAAAAAATTTGGTTTTTTTTAAATAAATGTCTCCTTTGGTTTATAAATTCTAAATTATATAAGCGCTATATATAAGATATATATATATATATATATGTATATATATTGTGTTTTGCAATTTAAAATGCATTTGCACTCTAATTTATTATTGCTAATGTATTTAGTCGCTAAAGGAATGTGGTATTTTTTTTATTGTACTTATAGGATATGGTATTTATAATATTCTGTCTCAGTGTAGATAAAGGGCATGATATCTTTAGTTTTAGTTTTGCAATTCATGTTCTTGTGATAAGATTATTTTAATATATAAAATTAAATTTGCATTTTCATTCACCGAGTCATTTTAATTTTTTTTAACTTCCTTCCATTGTCCGTTACTATATTTTTTGGGTCAGACAGTCCCTCTAGTTAAAAAAACAGAAAAGTTCTTTAGTTTAAATGTTTGATTTCGCACATTCAATTTCGATATTTTGGAATACACACCTAGTTTGCTTCAAGAAAACGAATTTTCAATTAAAGTGCAATTTTTTTCGAACGGATTTTCAATTAAAGTGCAAGCAGATATTAACTTCTCAAAATCAAGTTTTATAGTCTAAAATAATGCTATTTTATCAAATGCTTGTATTTGCGTGATTTTATTTTACAATGAAGTCAAACAGATTTATTTGTATTTTAATAAATTATAAATAAATTTTAAATTCTACAATATTTTCCAGAATTCAGACGGGCTGCAACTCAATTGAAAAGTGTTGACGAACAAGCAATTTGTCACTTAAAGATAAGTTGAATGAGATCAAAAAGCCGAATAAATCCAGGAATTTAAAGCTTCGTTTATTATTGAAAAAAACTTTATATTTCATGATTCTATAAAATTTACTTTTATTTAAGGTTCAAACATAACTAAATTAAGTGGGCTTTAGTATATTTTAAAATTTTGAAAAATATGTTATATATTTTGTGACTGAAATCGCTTTTTATGAAAGCCTACTAAAGTCAACGAATACGGCGATAACAAGTGCAATTATGTATGTCACTTTTCCCATTTATTCTACTTGATCCATTAACCCAATCTCAGTTTCTAAAATTTCCTTTCCCAATTCTCATCCGAAAAATCAAATTACATATTTGTTTCAAAAGCCTTTTCATAAAGTAAGGTTTTTTCAAATAGGTGCAGTTTTAGTGTGTTAAAGTTAAACACTACCCAGATGAACAGTCCAGAGGAACTACGCATTGGGTGGCTTTTGATGCTTTCCATGATCCTCGTCAAAGTAAAAATAAAAAAAGTGTAAGCCATAATTAACTTCTGCAGATGAAAATGACTTATCAAATTAGAGAGCGATTAGCTTTTTAATTTATGCAATTATCGTTTAATTTGGAAGAGATAGGAATCAAGCTTCTACTTAGAATATAGTTCAAATAATTGTAAAATAATTCAAGGAAATATTCAATAGAACCCAGAAAGCTAAATTTACAAAATATTTATCGAATATAAGTAAATGCCAGGCAAATCGATTGATATTGAAGAATTTAAACAAATTTTTCAATTATTAAGCTTTTAATTTACGAGCAAATTTGGGTTGTATCTGAAATCTCGGTTTAGTAAGTCTCGTTTTAGAAAATCTCCTTTAGAAAATCTCGTTTTTAGAAAATTTCGTTTTAGAAAATCTTGTTTTTAGAAAATACATTTTTTAATATTCTGGAAAAAGCTGATAATTCTGGTTTTGTATCCAACTGAAAAATCCTTAAAAACGAGATTTTTCAATTAAAAAAGAGATTTTCTTAAAAAGCGAGATTTTTCAATCAAAAACGAGATTTTCTGAAATGAAATTTTCTGAAAACGAGATTCTCTGAAAACGAGATTTAAAATAAAAGATTTACTAAACCGAGATTATGGAACGCTCCCGAAAATTTCCAGATAATTTTGGGGTTTGTTATCGTTCTTCTATATGGCCGCCAATGGCCCAATTTAATTTTTTTTTTGCAAATATATACCTCTCTCTCTCGTTTCATGCGTGTATAAAAAATAACAGTCCACCAGAATCACTGGTTTAAACTCTGGACTCCATTATACATAGATAACCTATTACCAGATATGGTAATTTTCGATTCAAACTATTTTAATATGAATTTTGAACTCCTTCTATCTAGCTGGCGGAAAATAAAATTTATTTTTTTTAAATATATGTAAATATAAATAAATAAAATTTCATTATTTATATATGTATACATATATTGTATGCATAAAACATTTTGTTTTATTTAATTTTGTTAATGCAATTCGTGTGTATTTATTCTAGGAAAAAAAAAACAAATTTAAATAAGAAGAAAAATTTGAATCTATTTTTAAATATTTTATACAAAAAAGCGAAATAAACTTTGAATGGGAGTAATAAAAAGAACAAAGCCTTAAATGGGAGGGTATATAAAATATAAAAAAAATAAACAATTTTTTTATTAATAAAAAATTAAAATAAAATTTTGTAAAAAAATACACAAAAAAAAAAAAAACTTATTTAATTTTAAACTTTTTAGAAAATTTTCAAATATTTCTATTATTTTTATCTACTGTAAAGTTTTTTTTTTTGATTTTTTTTTTTTTGAAATTTGTTTTTATTTAATTTACAAAGGAAATATCTTTTAAGCGGTTATATTTAATTTAATAAAAACTTGTTTGTATTTTATTTTAATTCATCGTTCTTTAAACATGACACACACACACACACACAAAAAGTGCTGAGCAAATATTAAACAGCAAAAATTTCTTTAAATATTAAATTAGAGTGTCGTAAGTGAAATTAATGTGTTATGATATGTATATATATATATTCAAAAAATGGGAATTTAAATGATGGTGGAAATTGTTCTAATATATGATAATGATATCTAGGCGTTTTTTTTTGTGAACACAGCAGATAATTTAATTTTGAAAATAAAATTTTTTATGTAAAATTGTCATTGTTCGAAAAGGATTCCATTGTTTTTTAATATAAACACTTTCAAATTAGTCTAAAAAAAAAATCAGTTGCGATAATGTTAGCATAAAATATAATTTTTTCAAAAGAAGAGTCAAAATTAAAAGCTACTCGAAATGACTAGCCTAATCCATGAATGGCTGTCACAACTAGCCATACCAGCTGTTATAGTACTCTCATTTACCTCGTTTATTTTACGATTAGAGTACTTCACTTGAAATTAACTCGAATTTTTCGAATTTCAAAGAGTGTTTTCAGTATGTCAGTCTGAAAACTTGAAAATGACATTCCGATTTAAATTAACCTGTCAAACTCAGCTGATGAAATATTTTAATAAGTATACGGAGTAAATTAAAGAATGAATGAAAATAAAAAAAGATTTCAATTCAACAAAAATAAGAGTCTTCACGTTTTGTGATTTTTTAGCTTGACAAATTTGCTATCCATGAAATTGTTATTGTTTTTTCCAATACCTTGACAAAATAAATTTGTTAAACAATTTCCAATAGTTGTTTCCTAAACTAAAATTTTCTATACTTCCGCCTATTGGAATTGTGTTTGACAAATTTCCTACTGTATGAAATAAATTTTTTTATGTTTTTAATAATTATCAATTTTTATGTTTTTATATGACAATTTAAAAAATAAATTGATATTCTTAAAAAAAACTTTTATTTTCCCTGTGTAAAATTAGTCTTTTCAATAGGTCAGGTCGTTCAAGTCATATCTAAATTTACATTAATTTGCAATTGCACTATTTCAACATTTTTTCCAATCTCCAATGATTTAAAAAAATCGAAGATATGCCTATAAGGTATTGAGAGGTATGTTGTAGATACCTGAACCCAACTACATTTTATATCAATTCTTATTGAGATATAATATTAATATATACAATAACATTCTTGTACCAAATTTCAAGTTACTATCTTTATTAATTTCGAAAATATGTTTTCTAGCCATCTATCTTATGTTAGATTTTCAATCCCCGTCTTTCTTTAATCACTAGTAACCTACAGTATAAATTTCATCAAGATAACATCACTAGTTCTTAAGTTATCCGACACACGGACGAACGATATCGCTAAATCGATGCGGAAAGTGACACTGATCAGAAAAATATATACTTTTCCATATATAGTTTGCCCGCTTTCAGTGGTTACAAACGCCGTATCGTATAATTTTAAATGTAGGATATACTAAGTGCTTCAAATTAAAGATTAAAATATCGACATATCAACATAAATTCTATTCTAACATAAATTGGTACTCTAAAATAGGACTTTAAAGTATCAAAGGATAAATCAAAGCTTTAGGGCTATTCAATCACCAAAAGTTGTAGAGAAACCTTGACCAGAAAAACTCTAATGCAAAATTTTTGATCAAAGCTCTTCAACCAATTAGCTTTGTTATCAGGCTTGAAATCATTAAAACTTTTATCTTTAATCATTAAATCATTGAATTGTAGCTTCCCAGATTTAGCCCGTTAGTCATTAGGGAGAATACAGAGAAACATCCATTATAACCGACTAACAGATAAGTTTTAGCATTTTTGAAAAACATTAATGCAATTTTATTGAATAGCTTTCAAAATACTCCTTTGTTTATAAAAATATATGGTCAAAAAATTTTTCAGAGTTTAATTTCCCATATAATTTTCTATTTATCCAAAAGCATGCCGTCCTAATTCAAACAGATTGAATTATGCACTATTATAAGAATATAAGAATAAGAAATGGAAAAATGGTAAAATAGAATGAGGCTGGAGAACTAACATCAAAGAGTTACCAATTTAAAAAAAAAAAATCATTTAAAATTTATAAGAAATGAAAAATTAGATATTCGTAGGCTTTAAAAACAATTAAAAATATTTTAATTTCAATTTATTCAAAATCGTGTACATAATTCATTAGAATTTCTAATTTAATCTTAATAAATTTTACGTACTAATTATTCTACAAAAAAAATATAAATAAACATAAATTAACTTATTTCATCCGAGTCCTTCAAAAAAAAAACAAATCATTTTATATTTTCCTTATTTTGTTACTAACCGCTTATATGAAATATAAAATAGCGGTAGGTATTGTTATCCCACCAAAAATTGAATCTTGAGATTTTTGCATATATGCATTACTACGGTGTGCAGAAACCCATAAAACATGGTTTTTTATGATGTCCGACTATGTGTACGTATGTACGTACGCCTGTCTGTCTCTGCACACGTATACAGCCTAAATGGTTGAGCGGAATGTTTTTAAATGTTATATATAAGATTTTGATGTTAAAACATTGAATTGATAAGCTTTTGAAGAAAATCAGGTAATTCCAAAGGTACTTTTCTAGGATAACTCTTAGGTTTTTTTCGAATAATCAAAACTTAAGAATCTTGTAGGAAATTATTAACACAATAACGAGTTACTTCAGTTTGAATAAATATCGTATTAGATACGTGTACATTTATGTAAAATATAAAAATTTTTAATTATTAAATGTTAGGTATATTGTTTTGATAAAAAATTTTTACACATGTAGGCAAAAAATCTATTTAAGAAATTTTACATTAAGCAATTTGTGTAATAGCGGTTGGTTCTGTGGTGGGCACATCATATTCTTTTATTTTCATTAAATTTTCTTAGTAATAATAATTGTATGTTTATTAATGAATGAAAAATTTTTCGTTTAACAATGGGAAAATTTCTATTAATACAATTTTTTTTTGATCAAAATTCGAAGAGTCTATGAAGAAGAAGATTTCCGTATTTTTTTTTTATTATTATGAAGAATTGAGATTTTCATTACATATGTACATATTTACACAAATTAATTTTTTTTTTTTAACAAAAAAAATATCTTTTAATTCAACCGCATAACCCTGAATATGTTATTGATTATTGTTTAATAAATATATACAATTGTATGTACAATGAGAGCTGAGATGCTGTTTGGATCAATTATTCTGCGTGTGATCCTTTCGTATATTAAAATCTTTATTGAAAGAAAAAGAATGTAAAAATAAAAACCAAAAAAAAATAATAATAATAATTAAAATTTTTCCATTTATATTCATATATGTATGCATGATAATGTACAGTATCAGACAAAAAATTTTATTCGATTATATGCGGTACTTTTAAGTATAAGTACCTTTGTTTTTTAATTGAAGACATTTTTACTTTATTAGAAGGTATTTTTACTTTAATTGAAGAAATTTTTACCTTTTCTTAAAATGTTATTACATTATTTGAAGGGTTTTAATTTTACATTTTACTTGAATACATTTTTATTTTATAGAAGATATTTTACTTTAACTGAAGCTATTTTTATTTTTCCGGAAGAGTTTATTATTTTATTTAAAGATATTTAAATTTTTACTTTAAGGGGAGATTTATTATTTTAATTGAATACATTTTTAGTTTAATTGCAAACATTTCTACTTTTACTGAATATATTTTAACTTTTCCTAAGACATTTTCACCTTTTTTATAGATTTTGAAGACTTCATTTTAACTTTAGGTTAAGAGTTTTATGTTAAGTGAAGGCATTTATTTTTTGTTAAGTTCCGTTAACCCATTCCGGCACAGCGTAATTTTTTAGATTTTTTTCGTTACTTTACTTTAAATTACAAACGATTTGATCGGATGACTGCAAATTTCGTATGCGTGAGCACCTTGAAATAGAGTTGAGTCTGTTAACAGGCTCGGTGTTTTTACGTCTACTTTTGGAAAGTAATTAGTACTTCTTTGATTACAGGAACTTTAAAAATTTACTAGAATAATCCTAGCAAAATCGTTTAAAAAGAATTAATACATTTAAAAATTAACATTTACACCATGTGTAATTTTTATGTTAACTTTTTTCAGTAACATTAACTTAAATTAAACCTCCATTAAGAGGTGCAGCAACGCGGACCGGGTCTTAGCTAAATTAATATAAAAATATCTGCACTTAAAGAAAAAAAAATTATTTGAAATTATAAGAGTTTTCATTTAAAATACAATATTTTCAGTTAATTCAAAAAAGTCTCCAATTATAGTAAAAATAAAATAATTGTTTTAAGGATTAAACGTTCTTAACCTTAGTCTTAGGTGTTCTTGAATAACAAATACATTTGTCTTCAATGTATATAAGCTTTTTATTTTTAGGTGGTTGGAGCAAAATTTAAATTGATTATATCTTATAGAGTAAGTTTTTAAACCCATTTTTCAGATCGTAATAGTTTAAATATGTTATAGATATAGGTCAATGTAGGTTATACAGATGGGCATTTACATAAAATTTTTAAAGTATCAATCCAGACTCTCACAGAAGTTCATTATTTTTGTCAAATATAATTTTTCTAATCATTTGCCAAAGTTCCAACCAAAATTTAATTTTATCGCATATAAAAAAATATACGGATATTTTTCGGACATCAGCCACTTTTTTTAGTATTTTAATCTTTTTATGCTGTTATTTAAATTTACTAAAAAAAATTTCAATTTTCATTTAGTATATTTTGGTATTTATATTTAAATATTATTTTTAGTTTTATTTTAATTATATTTAAAAATAAAATTTATTTTAGTACATGTTCAAAATTCCATAAAAAAAAGAATGGAATTATTTTGTAATTTATTTTATAAATAAATTATTACATGGAATTATAATCCAATTTTTTTTTTTTTAGTTTCTGCATGTAGACATCAATTTTATTTAATTATTGAAATTTTATACCAATTTTAATACTTTTTTTCATTTGAATTATATTTAATTGTTTTAATACCTCAGAGACCATTTGATTGTATAATACTTTTTAATGATAAAGTGAATTTAAAATCAATAAAAATTTATTTTATCCCAATGCGTCCATTAAATTTTATATTTTTTACCTTAAAACTGGTTATTTTTTATTTTATTTTAATAATTAAATTAAAAAATACGTAATTTCAGATAATATAAATTGAATATAACTTTTGATAAAAAAAGTAGTAAAAGTGGATGTGATGTGATAAGTTAACAATTTACACTTTTAGTATTTTTGTTTTTAATTTTTTAGTTCATCATATATATATATATATATTCATTTAAAAATGAACTGTAAAATTTGTTAAAAATATTTTTACTTGTATGGCACGTAAAACCTCCGACGCGGAGATAAGGAGCAAACGTGGGATTTGTTCAGATAAATTTTAAATCATTTAGTTTCCATACATATAGAAGAGCGACTAGAGAGTCTTGCATAATATGGTCTTTTGTTTGCAGAAAAATCATTCTCTTGCTGTATAGTAAAGTAAGAAAAACTCTTAACAAAAAGGCAGTGGGTAATTGACAGGCAAGTGTATCGAAAGATTTATTCAAAAAATACTTGGACAAGCTGAAATAAAAAACAACATTAAGATTAGTGAATTACAAGAAAAGTAAATTTTAAGTCAGACTACTGGGAGTTTATATACTAGTTTAATAACATAGAAACATTAATTTTTTTTAGAGACATTGAAGATAGTGTTTTTTTTTAATAAGTACTCGTAGATTCTAAAACTCTAATGAAATTCAAAATAAACCTTATCAAAGAAAATAAATCCACAATTCTGGCGTACGCAGATTTTAGTACAAACCCTCTGCATGGAACTCATACCATATTCATTAGAGTTTGTTGTTCGAATGAAAGTTATAATCCAATTAATTAATGTTTCTCCATATTAAAAAAGTACTCTACACAGTTTTATTTCTAACTTCTCTGATGTTTTAGGACATGCATCTCTTTTTTTTATTCAACTTAAATTAAAAAAAATGTTTACTTTAAGTGAAAATTTTTTAAAAATATGTTTTACTACTTTACTTTAAGTGAAAACTTAGTTTTTTTAAGTGAAAACATTATAATCTTAATTATCTTAATAAATTTTTTAACATAAACAAAAAAAAAAAACTAGAGAGACTCGTGGCATAAAAAATAAGTTACCGCAAATAACTAAACAAACCTTCATATTCAACTAATAAATTTAAAAAAAATGTCGTCACTTAAAGTAAAAAAAAAACGAATTTTAAATTATTAAAACTTAAAAAGGTTTTTTTTTGAAGATGGTAACTATTAAATATTAAGTATACATGTTGAAATAGAAGGACACTTTGCATTTTTATATATATACATATATATTCAATAAATAATGAAATACTCCCAAGCTATGTGCAATTGTACATTCTCTTAGATTTCTATAGCTACAATTATATTTGTTATATATTGTAAAAATTTTATATTCGACGAATTCTAGCGTAGTTTTATATCTGTGAGTTATATTATTCAACTAAATCATTTATTTATATTTTGTGGTTATGGTTTTATAATTGATAAATTGATTACTAATACAGAATATATTACGCTATTAATTTGAACTCACAGCGAATAGTACCAAAATCGAAACCAAACAAATTGAAATTTTTTTTCACTTTTAATAAGAATCGAACCCATGCTCCTCGAATTAAAGTTCAGTACTCTAACCAGTGTGCCTCCAATCTTTACATTAAATTAAATTATTAAAGAAGTCTTCAGTTAAAGTGAAAAAAGTTTTTAAAATTGTAAATAACAGCAAATTATTACCATATTAAATTTTTATTACCTAGATTTCGCCTAGTACTGTTAATATAAATACTAAATACTAAATTGAATACTATTCATAAAAGCATAAAATTGAACTTAAATATTATTTAACATAAATATACGTGTATATGAACTTATTCATAAATTATTTGTTATTTTTTTTTTTTATATTTCATATTTACGATATAATATCAATATACGATAAAAGATTAAGATTTTTCCATTACAATAATCCTTTTGGGTATTGTAATCCTTGAGAGTTTATTATTTTATTTGTATATATATATATATATGTAAATAAACATTCTTTTATTTTCTATTTTTCTTTCTTTTGTGTTTTTTTTTTTTTTTTTTTATTGTTATTTTGTTTTATTTATTTTGTTTTATACTCTTATCATATTTTTTTTTTTCATTCAATTTTTATTATTTCCCAAACAAAATATTCATTTTCCAAAAATATAATTTAAATTCCCGATGTTATTGTAAAAATTTAATAACTTTTCCAATATAAAACAATATAAAAATCACTTTTTAAATGAACATGTAAAACACCTTGAATTACTCACAACAACAACAATAACAACAACAAAAACAATAAATAATAAATAAATATATAAAAATACTTAAAAAGGAAAAAAAATAACAGTAAAAAGAAAAACGAAAAATAAACATAAGATAAAAATCAAAATGAAAATGGAATATAAAAAAAAAAAAAAAAAATAAATGGAAAAAGTTCAAAAATTTTCTAGATTATCAAATCAATCAACTAGAAATTGAACACAAATTGAATTTAAATAAAGTTAGCCAAAGTATTACAAAGATATCGTATTAAAATGGAAGGGGCAATGGGTGGTAGCACTGGTGTAACTTGAGATGGTTTTTAAACTTAAAATTAAGAGAAAAATTTTCATTTGAAAAAAATTTTTTTTCAATTAAAAATAAATTAAAAAAAAAAATAAAAAAAATATTTTTTAGAATAAAAAGTAAAGTAATGAGTGAGTGATTCAAATCAATACAAAACTTTTCAATTTAAATTAAAATTTTTTTTTATTTATGTTATGCTTGTTTTATTTTTCAATCTTAATAAATTTATTTGTAGGTACTATGTATATAGTTGTATTTGTATATTTTCTTATTTATGTATACAATATATACATAATATTTTACTATAAACGGGGAAAAAATAACAAGTAACAGGTGATTGATGACAAATATCGTATATATATTTTGTATATTTGTTTATTTTTATTTAAATAAAAGCATCCTACATTCCTACCCAGTCAGTTTCCGATTGTCATCAGGAAGTACAAGTTAACAAATTATTGAGGTGGTTACAATAATCAAAAAAAAAAAAAAAAAAAAAAAGTTTAATAAAGAGGAGGGGATATTTATTTAGCTGTTCTCTTGATGATAATCAGATTTTGAAAATTGTATTGAACTTTAATTCCTCTCTATACTCCCTACATCACCTTCTGTTGAACTTCAATATAATTTAGAATTGTAAATAAAGAATATTTAAATTTCGTCGGATGTTCTTGAAATATTCAAAAAAGAATTATGTAAAATTGTTACTAAGTTATTTTTGTGAGAATTAGTTAAAATTGGAAAATTTAATAAAAAAAAGGTTATACATATACATATATATATATAAAAGTACTTAAAGATTGCTTGAGAAAATTTGCAAAAATTTTTTTAAGATAAGTGTATTAGATAATCGACAATTACTGTTAAAAAACTACCGTTTGAGACAGGCGATTAAGACAACATAAATTATTTTGTTATCAACCAGCTTATATGAAATATAATAAGCGGTAAGTATTGTTTTCGCACCAAAAAATTTGGAATCTGAGTGATCTTTGAATAAATGTATTACTTCAGGGCGCATAAAATCAGAAAATATATTTTTTTGTGATGTCAGTGTGTGATACAGGTGTACATCGTAAACTGCTGAACGGCATGCTTTAAATTTTCTATGTTAGGTCAAAGTTTCGTATGTCATTTCAAGGTTTTGATGTTAATACATATCATGAATTGGAAAGCTTTTAGAGTCTAGGGTAATTTGAAGGTTTTTTACGAATATTTCGTAAACGGAAAGTAGGAAGAAATAATTTGTTGAATTAAATAACTTCTATTTTCTATTCTGCTTCAAACATTTTTGTTATAGGGTACAACTTTGTAATATAAACTTTAAAGCCATCTTCATTAAATTTAAAAAAAAATTTATTGTACTTTTTTAAGTCCAAAATTTTATATAAATATTTTTATTTCATTTACATCTGAAAATGTTGACATTTACCCTTGTAGACTCATTGTAAAATTCAAATCGAAAAAAAAATCAACATCTAACTGATAGATATAAAATTTTGTGTGTATGATTGGAATCTTTCAAAAATTAGTTACTTGAACTTAATTAAAAAGCGTTAGAGAAAGCTACGTAATGCTAAGCATGAAACTCTTTATTTGGATTTTGTATGGAGGAGTTGTTATAGATAGTTTGCAAAACTCTCTCAACACATGTCCAGAATCATCAACAACAAGATAAAAATACCACGGCAGTTTTCTTTCGACTGATAGAGATGAACTCCCAAAAAAGAATTTAAAAAGTTTGAAAATTTTCCTCAATTAGAATATCCTTGTGGCATATATCCACAAGTACTTGGATTTCTTTTTATATACCTTTTTAAATTCATGCAGAAGTACACGAGTCTTATAGTTCAGTGATTACTGCAGCGTTAGAGCAGGTTGGGCTATCAATAATAGAAAGAGAAACCAAATAATCCCGAAAAATATTGCTTTTATATTTTAAAATTTTACACAAAAACCATTCCTTCACAAAAATATCAAAAAAACCCTTATCAAACTTTAGTTTCTAAAGTGGATACACAATTTTTTTTTATTTGGTAACTTTTTTTGGAATTAAAGTTTTAAAATACTTGTACCATTGTTAATTTTTAAAAATCTTTATATTAATTTTCAATTTAAAATTAAAATTGATTTACTAAATTGATTGGGTACAAAAAAAAAGTTCTATATTAATTGGTTTGTGGAATTTCTAGGTTAATTTTAAGTTTGAGAAAGGACTAAACATTAGATTGTACTTAAAAAAGTTTTTGAATAAATTTATTTTAAAGTACTTTTAAATTAGTATGAGTACTTTTTAGCTAGAATTTAATTCGATAATATTATATAATAAATATTAAATAAAATTCGTTTTAATATTATTTTAACAAAAACGAATTTAATATATTGTGTAACACAAAGCAATTCTAATATTAAATACAAGAAAATAATATGCAAATAATTTTTTTGTAATTGAAATACAACACGTCACATCTTTAAATACTTTTTTTTTAGTACTTGTCTTTGAAATATAAGAATATTTCTTTAAGAAATTAAAAATATGTATTTTACTTTATATAAAAAAAGAAATATATAATATATATGTGTATATAAAGGAATAGTTTATATTCGTTTTTAATAAATAATTTCATAAAAATAAAGGAATTTGATTTGAACAAAAGTACACAAGTACACAAAACGAACAGAATATAATATAAAATTATTTTAAATTTAATACTTCTAAAAGAAATCATATTCAATTTCAACTCAACTCTTATAAAAAGTTGTTCTTTCTGATAACTATACGTATATAGAAAATGAATAAATGGAATATAGTTTTAATGATGCAAAATGATAAAAGTTGTCGTTTTATGTTGGTCAAAGTTAATAAGAACATACTTGAAAAAGTTATTTTTATATTGAATTAATTTTAATGGACAATTCATATTCAAATTCCCCGGTCCGAGAAATTTTTAGAAAAACTATCCGACATTTCCGAAGAATTCAACTATCCGAAGAAAAGTCTGGAAAACTATATACGGTTTGTATATTTATTAATTATTTAAGACTTTATAGCCAGACCTGTAAAATTAAAGTATACCAGTACAATTTCCAGTGTGGTATTACTTGGTAATCATTATTTGCTACATAATTACTATTAAAAATATTTGTAAAGGTACTGTGAGAATTTAATTAACAGTAAGAATTTACTTAATTATTCATAGAAATTAATTAAATTTAAATTTCAATTACTTTTGTAATTACTTTTAATTTTCAAATTACTTTTATAATTTTTTTTTGATTATTAATTACTTTAAAAAAATTTAGTACCAACTATTTTTTTTTAAAAGAATTACAAGTATTTATCAACAATAATTACAAAATATATTTATTTGTAAGTATCAACAATAATTAAAAAAATATCTAAATTTTAAAAATAATTACTGAAGTAATTGTAATCTAAATATAATTATACTTTCTAGGAAATATACAATTGAATTGGATTTTCAAAGTATTAATACAAAAAATATTCAGTAATTGTACTTAACACTGTATTTAAGTACAATTGTAATCTTTAATTTACAAGTTTGATTAAAAAATAAATGTTTACTTAAAATTGCACTTGCATGAAGACTCATCAAAGTAACCTAAGTAAAAAAAGGTTATTTGGAAACAGTTTTGGAGTTAATAATAAAAATAGAAAGATTTAAAAGATATAGATATCAAAATACAAGGTATTTGACCCAACCCTGCTTATCAGTTATCACTTATCAATTAATTAATAAATTTTTTATATGTAATTGCTTTTGAAATCCTTATTACGAGTTTTAAGGTAACAAAAACTTATGACAAAAATAAATGATTACTTGAATATTTAATTAGTGTTATATGGATCCAATTACTTATGAGGTAATAATAACCGAGGTAACAAAACTTATGAAAAAAACAAATGATTACTCGATTATTTAATTATGGTTATATGGACCCAATTACTTAGTAATTTTTAATTACGACTCATAAGTGAATCTTAGAGTTCAAGGTTTAAGATAATTCAATAGAATTTGATTAACCTTGTAATATAATATAATTAAATGAGCGCCCAATAACTTATCAATGCTTAACTAAAAATAAATATATATTAGAGCTCAATGCGTTTAAGATAATCCAATAAGATTTGATTTGAGCGATTATAAATAATTAATTACCCGTTTATCATTGGATATTAGAGTCCAAGTATTAAGATAAACCAAAAGATTTAAATTATAATTCAATTTGTATGATTTAATTACGTGAAATTCAGTCCTGCCGATCTATTGACCTTGTTGATCAAATTTTCCCTAAGAAGTTTGTACTTTAATTTAGTAATTTAGAGCATATAAGTTTAATCTTCAATTTTATTTAAGAATTTAATTGAATTTTTATCTAATTTATTAGTCTAAGAATATAATTTCAAAAATTAATTTAAACTTTTAAGGTCATTTTATATTAATAAAACGTATCATATATATATATATATATATATATAATATATATATATATATTCATTTACAAAATAACACAATCCTACGTGGTAGTCTACTTTATATTAATAGAATATGTTTATTTATATATATATATATATATATATAAAACCTAGAGAAAAACTTTTTATTCTGCTTTTTATTGTTTGTGAGAAGTGTTATGTAAATGAATGACAAGTTTTAAGAGCGTTATTATTTTTCTATTTTCTTTTTTTTTATTTGACAACGTTAATTTAATGGTAACTTATATATAGAATTGCTTCTTCATAAAAGTTAATATCATAACTTTACAATTATCATTGTTTTTCTATACTTTGATTGTTTATTTGTTTTTTAAGAGAAAAAAGTTTTTTTATTTATTATTATTTTTTGTTTTTTTTTTAATCTTCTTCATCTTCCTTGAGCTTTGATTGTAATTTATTTATTTTTTTTTTACTTATAGGTTTGAATTTTTAGCAATTTTTGTGATTTTATAGTTTTACTTTGTTTGTCTGTCGGAAGCTTCACCGAGGGGGTGCAGATTCGATTCTCGTACGGGCCATGAATTTTTTTTAATTGAAAAAAATTATTGAAAAATAATTTTTCTTTACAAATCCCCATGGTGACCAAGTATAATTTAAAATATACAAATATATAATTTAAACAAAATGAATAATATTACATAACAATTGATTGGAAATATTGAAAGTGAGTGCAAAACCGAGCGCAAGGCCTATGTGTTAGGATGGTTCATGCAATCTTCTATATTAAAACAACAACAACAACATGTTTGTCTGGCCGTCCGCGTGTTTAATAAACTGGTACATGTTCGAAATAGAGCCATGATATTTTAACTATAGGAAAATACCATTTACGGACCTAAAGCCCGTCAAAAATTCGAAAAAACTCTGTTATTAAAATTGTGTTAAAATAAATTTCATAAGTTTTATTTTTAATATGGTAAATGACAACTGCTTACAATTAGCTTTATAAATAAAACTGTATAGTGTTGGCATATAGTGTTTAAATTTCCTTTTCTATGAAACTATCCTTTAAGGAGCGCGACAGTCCTCCTTAAAGGATAGTTTCAGGATAGACAGTAAGTATTTTTTAATTTTTTACATACACACTTATACAATGAAATCCTATAAAAATATGAAGTCACAATATTATTTCCAAAAACTTTGTTTGGAATGATTCTCTATTATTAGAGACCCTCTCATATAGAGAATCATCATAAGTATACTTAATATACACAGATAAAATATCGAAGTCTCCTTTTATTCAAAAGCTATAAGGGCTCAACAATTAAAAGTTTTCTATTTTTAAAGACCAGTAACTGAGACAGGTAAAAGGTAAATACACCTAACTCTTTTTTTTATGTGATATTAAATCGTTTAAGATTGAATTAAATCATGTTTATAAAATCGCGTTATTTCAAATTCGATCGCGTAAAAAGAAAAATTAAATATTTTTTTCAAAACGCATTATTTCAATTTCGCCTATAAAGGGAATAAGGTGCATTGAAGCTCCAACATTATATTTAGCTACATTTGTAGAAGAATTTTTTAATTCCAAAAAACTATTCCGTTAAATTAAAAAAAAAGTGTTACCAACAATTTATTCTGTCAAATTCTTTAATTTTAAAAATGAGTTTTTTTTAAAATCCTTAATTTTTCTTCCCTACTTGTTTGCTTAATTTTTATCACATTTTTTTATATTCCAAAGTACATATATAAAAATATACATACATGTACGTAATATAAAAAACAAAATAGTATAACATTTATCGATGTATATGTAAGAGATATAAGTATTTAGTAATAACAAAAAACTTTATTGTAAAAGTTTTGAGTGAAATTGATTGTTTTTCTTAAGTAGAAATATAAAAATGTTTGACATTTTTTTGAGTATAAAAATAACATTGAAATTCTAAATTGAGAAAAAGTTCTTCTATGTTAAATGAAATGAATAGTAGTATTGTATTGAATTGAATTATACAAATATATATTTAGTCTATTCAATATTTTGTTTGTGCTAAGTACTTACTATAGAGTTATTAAATACTTTTAATATTAATATACAAATCAATTAACTTGTTTGGGAATTCGGGGAAAAACCAAATTTTGTTAAAATATACAATTATACAATATACAATTTTACAAATAAATATATATTAAGGAAATCTATAAATTGTCGAATAAATTATTTTATCTATTTAGCAATTTTTTTTAAGAATTGAATGAAATCGGTATTCATTGTATACGAAAATATATAGAAAAGATATGTTGGATAAGATGTAAGATATGAAGATAAATTTTATTAGGATATAAAAATATCTTAACACTTAATGTATACATGGGATACATACATTAATGGTATTTTGTGCTATTTTCTTAGAACGGATCATTTAAATCAAGCTATAAATGTTTTATTAGCTTGAAAGCTATATGCTTTTATTTATGAGTTACACATAAGATATAAATTTTACATTTACAAACATATGTACATATATTAAGGCTCTCTTTTGTTGTATTACAAGCGGATATTTTAACTTAAAATTTTAACATGAATTCTTCAAATCAGCGATGTCATTAACAATTTTATTGAACATATAAAAAATTAGATAGGAAAAATGCATTAATATATAAAAAATTTTAAATTTAAATTTAGCTATAAACATTTAAGTTGAATTAAATAATTATTTGAATTAAAATAAGGTTTACCCTATTATGGATGAGTGTTATTTAATGTATCATGATTTTCTTGCATGTATATCACATAATAAAGCTGATGCTTGCAAGTGCGTGAAACAACTTTGTCACAATGAGATATAACACTTTTAAATGCACTAGGGTCTTGAGTTATAAAACATTTGGTAGAATTTAGTGTATTGTCATTTAAAAAAGTATACTTAAAAGCCATCTTATGCGATATTTATTTTAATGAGGGAATGGAAAGCTTCGAAAACCTACTATTGCAACTATATGTTGTTTCTTTGGGCAGTGTGTAACTTGAACACACTAAAATCACACTCTTTAGAGATGGATCAGTTTGGTTACGAAGACTTTGGAAGGATCCGGGTTTAGGGAATTGATAATTGTAAAGATCTTTGGAAAAAGCTCTATAACCTTTTGTTAGTTTGGTTACGAAGAAATTGGAAGGATCCAGGTTTAGGAAATTGAGAAATGTAAAGATCTTCGGGAAAGGCTCTATAACCTTTTGTTTGAAATTATGCCTCTAGGTTATTATTGCTGAGTATTTATCAATGATATATTATTATTTTATCCTATTTAACTTAGAGTTCGGAATTTTCCCCTAGCGCCATGGTTGAGCATTTTTTGCTTGAGATAAAATTTTAGATCTATACCATAGACTATAGAAACCTCACACTTTGTATAGGTTACTTAACTGCTAGATTGTGCATTTGGACGACCATGAGTCACTCTTTTGGATGAAACCAACACTGGATATTTATAGGTAAAATTTATAATGATTTCTTTCTAATTCCGTTAACCAACATAATGGATTCAATTAAATTCTAAATTTGTCACAAAATCTTTTAAACGCCAATGTTTAGTGAACACCCTTACTTATTCACCTTATTATTTTCCGGACCGATGTAGCCTTTGTAAGTTGCACAGTCTCTTTTAATTATCAATCTTCTCAAATTTTTCTCGTTTCCATCAAGTCGGTCTTAGCATCAAGTTTCACCACCTTTGATCCAGAAAGTATAAAAAGTTAAATATTTCTTTTAACACTGTTAACACATTTCTTTTAAGCGGTGAGTCATTTCCTGAGATGTTCCTATGTTTTGGACCCAGAATAAAGAAACATTGTGATAATTGACTGTGATCCTAAAAGCAAGGAGCTTAAGTATTACTAGGGCAGAGTAAAATACCGCTATTCCTGCCTAGAAGTCCGTGCAGGAAAGTCAGTATTGACTTTTTTGAATAGTATTTCGATAAATTATCATTTAAAATTAATTTAAATATTTTCTAAATTGCCACAAATTTATTCGAAAGTAATATTATCATATAATCTAAATATATTCAAAAACCTAATGTAGTACAAAATTTTTATAAGTATTATAATTTTCATATACAAAGTTACTATGCACATTGTGTAACACCTTACCATATTGTATATACAATGTTGTGTTACACATATTATGTTAAAAAAGGTTCATATAACTTTTTATATTTTAAATGTTTATTCCCCAAATAAAAATAAAGACGAAGACAAAACTCATAAAACAAAAACAAAATCAAATCTTTTCAATTATTCTCTAGATAAAGTTTAAATATAAAAAAACTCTGGGTAAAATGTAAATAAATCAAATCATTTTCTGTTTTGTTTTTAAATAAAAGAAAATGTCGAAAACTTTTAATAAGTTAAAAAACTGTGAAAAGGCTGTGACTAAAGACAAGTAAATAATATCAAGTTTTTTTAGTTTTTGATTATTTTAAGTTTTAGGTTTTAAAAAATATTTAAATAAAGGCTTGTAAGATAAAACTTATTAGAAAAGAAACTCTATTTTTACATTAAAGTATTAATATTCAAAAATTTATCAAAATAGCTATATAGATAAACTATTAGGCTAATAAGCCTGTGTATACTTTTGGTACTTTTTGGAAAGGAAAAAAGGTCCTGGAAATATAATTCTTATCATTTGGATTAATGTCAATAAATTCCAAAAGCAATTAGTGCATGAAATAAGTTTGTATTTGAGTTATAGGGTATTTCTGTATCTGTGAGTTATATTATTCATTTTAATTAATTTTTATTTTTTTTTATTTTTTGTATTTGTTTATATTCAAAGCAGGTAGTTTTCTAGTATTTAGGTATTAAATCAAAAAACCAGTACAAGTACCGATACTGGATCAGACCAATGGCGTAAATTTCATGTGGAAATTTTCGGGTTTGAACCCCGGTTAGATCATATCTAATAAAGAGATTTCGTAAAATTCTATAATTATATCGTAATAGTTAATATCTTAATATAAGATAAGATTTAATATAAATATATAAACAACTCTTGTTTAGGCTAATAGATGGCGCACAAAAATAACATTTGTGTGTTCATAATCTTATGCAATGGCTACAGCCGAGTCATAAACGACTTAGTGAATATACCGATCAAAGAAACTGAAGCCAAATCTTAGTTTTAGTAGAAACTCAGGCTAAATAGACTTCGTGAATTCCCTGTACTCCTTAAAGGAGTGAAAAAGGAAAAAAAAAATAAGTATCAATACTGGAAAAATTCTCAGTAAAATTCAAATACTAGTTCTGATACTGAAAAAAATATAAATTCCGCTCAAAATACTAGTCCTGGTTTCATAGGAAAATTCGGTAATTAAGAGTATTTATTAAGTACTTATTTAGTATTTACACTTTGAATTAAGATATCATTACTTTTTGTAATATATACTGAAAAAAAAATACTGTTGAGTACCAGTACTAGTATATTTACTGGTACGTATATTTTTTCCAGTATCAGTAATAGTATTCGAATTATATTGGGTACTTTATCCAGTATCAGTAGTAATACTTGACTAGTAGTGGTATGTGAACATGCAGTTCGGTTTATATTATCATTTCAAAATACTTTGTATCATTAAACAAAGAAATATCAAACTTTATACCATTAGTCTGAACGCAATGATGAATACCAGATTGGTAGTTGAGTGTAGTCGAAAACTATGATAAAAGTTTTAGTTTACACTTTTACTGGGATTTGAACCCGAGAACGAAGAATTAGTATGAATAATACTCCAATAGTACTCCAATATTTGGAAAACGAGACCTCACCAAATTAATCACAATTAAAGAATCCTATTAAATCAACTTATCCAATTAGGAAACAAAGTTATATCAATAAAGTTATTTTTTTTAACAAAATTTAAACGGTTTGATGACAGCAGCAGGGGGTGTCCATTTTTTATATAAAAAAATCTCCAAATTCCAATAAATATCGTTAATTTTTAAATAATTTTTCTTAAAGAATAAATTAATAATTTATTTATTCAAAAAAGTAAAAAACATCTTCATACTTTAAAGTTTAGCTAAAAATTTCTCAGTTGATAAGAAAAGGAAGATAACTTTTTCAATTAAAAAATATTCGAATTAAAGGTAATTACAAATTTATTATAAAATGAAAAATAAAAAAAAAAATTGTTTTTTATAAGTATTTTTTAATATTATGTTAAAATTGTATAAAGTTTTATATTAAGTTTTTAAATAAAAAAGTTTTAATTACTCTGTTAAATTGTTAATAATAAAAAGAATACAGATATATGTGAAAAAATGGTTTTTTATAATAAAATATAAGTATATATACATATATATATAATATATATATATGTATAAATTAAAAGTAAAAAATATATAGGAGTATTTATCAAAAAGTGCAGGCCTATAACTCCCAGGGTTATAAGTCCTTTAGAGACTTATGACTTATTTAGTAGGATATACATCCCTAAGGAATCTTTGACTCACTTTAGAATATTTACATTGGACATAAATCCCTTGACAAGTGAGTTATAAGTTCCATTTGGTAGTTATGACCCATTAAATGAGTTATAACCTCCTTTACTATAACTCAAATTGTGTGATTGAGCGTATACATATATTACTATATTTAAGCCGAAATTTATTTTGAAATAATTTCTGAAAGTCTTTTCCGATCTTTAAGGTTTAAATATGATAATATAAAAATGTATAAGTAAAATATTTGATGTAAATAAATATGTTTTTATATATTTGTCTATGCGAGAATCTACATTAGGAAGCATATTTAAGTTGATTAAAATATCAAATTCATGCATGCGAGACTTTGGTTACAAAATCAGGATTGTCCTTTTAAAATGTAGTTTAAATGTAAAATTATTGTTGTTTTGCTAATTTTGGGAAAACAATCTAATTTTAAATCCAACCCTAAAATGTGTACTCGTCACTGATGACTTATAATGAAAATTAATATTTTTTTAATAGGTATTACTAATAACTTTTAAGCTGAGAACTGTATAAGTGAGTTATGACCCACCACTCTGAGTAAAAACCCCATGAGTCATAAGTCCCCTAGAGAGTTATGTGTCATTGTTATGAGTCTTAAGTTCTTTAGGGACTTACCTCTCCCATTAAATGAGTTATAAGGACCCAAGGGAATTATGATCCTGGGAGTTATGACCCTGCACCTTATCAAACAAATGGTAATTCGACTATTTCTTAGAAATGGGGACTAAAATAAATTAAGAAAAATAAAATAATCTTTGTGTGTAAAATTCTTTGATTATAAATAGGAGAAATGAGGTTAGATATTATAAAATTTATTAAAGAATTTTGGAAATTTAATTAAGAGATTTATGTAAGGAAGGCCCTTTATGCATCACAAATTACTTTAATATCCTTTGAAATTTGAGAGTGTTTTGGACAATCCAACACATGCCTCGAAAATATTATGATCAGAGTAGGAAATTGATGATTCATTAATGTAATTTATTAAGATCTCCAATTTGATTGGAGGCAAAACTTTAGCATAATCTACCGCACCAAATATATTGTACAAGCACCGCACATGCACACACATATTATATTCGAAATTAGAGAATATTTAAAGTTAAAAGTTAATCAAAAAACTTTACAAAGAAAAAAAAAATAAAATTTTGTATTTTGTTTTTTTTTTTGATTTAACATTTTAAAATTTAATAAAAAAAAAAGTTTCATAATAATATTATAACTGCAAATGATTTTTCTTAAACAATTTTCTTCTTTCTTTTGTTTTAATTTTTCCGATTTTAATTTAAGAACGAATTTTCTTTTTAAAAGAAAATATGGAAAAAATTAAACTAAAAACACCATTTTGTGAAAAAACTTTATTGTTATATAAAATACTAAACTTTTTAATAAAATTTACTTCAAGAAATTTGAGGTGAAAATTAAAAGAAAATAGACACAAAAAAAAACTTTTTGAAATTAAAAATTAAATTTATACCTCACTGACTTTTATTTTTATATAAAAAATAAGATTTAAAATAGAAAATAAAATTTTTAGAGAGCAGTAGATTGTTTCGGTTTTTTGAAATCTTGTTTTCCAAAATTTCGTTTTTACATAGATGAGTTCTCACTGAATTCAGTAATTTTTGAAATTTCTGCTCTTTGGGCTTAAATTGAAAATATGTCATTGTAAGAAATCATATTAGAAGGAGTTTCAGATCTAGATTCGAAGTTAGGATCTTCACTTTCTCAAGAAAATGAATGTACGTTTCTATATATGCGAGATTGTGAATTAGGAGAGATTTTGAAGCTGAATACAAAAGCAGAGTTACATGACATCAACATAAAATGTTTATACAGGGTTTCCACTTCAAATATAATTTTTTGCACTTTTATTTCACGCTCTTGTAAATCAAAGTGTAACTTTTTCAATTCAAAATAGCTCATTAGTAAATCAAGTTTCAACGTAACACTTCAAATAGCTTGGTGGCACAGTGGTTAGAGTGACCCCAAAATTCGAAAGACCCGGTTCAAATCTTGTTAAAAGTGAACACATTTATCTGTTTTTCGAAATGGATTCAGCTACCATTTACTATTGTGTTCATATCAATGGTATAACCAATAATTATTAATTGAAATGTAAGTAGAAAATGGAGATTACAGGAGAAGGAATAATGCTGAACTAAATGAACTTATAAAAAATGAAGACATTATTCGTTTCAGTAAATCACAACGCCTAAGGTGGGCAGGGCACACAGTAAGAATGCAGGAAAATCGAATGCCATATAAGATATTACATCTAAGACCTATATTAAATCGAGCTAGAGGAAGACCCAGAACAAGATGGGAAGACAACATTGAAAACGATGCTTCAAAATTACAAGTGAGAAATTGGAAAACAACAGCGAAAGACCGGGAGATATGGAGGAAAATAGTTATGAAGGCCAAAGCTCACACCGAGCTGTAGAGTCATAGAAGAAGAGAAGATTATAACTCACAGATACAAAAATACCTTATAATCCAAATAAAATTATTAATATGTAACAAACAGAATTAATCTAAGACTATTTTATGTTAAAATTGCATGAGAAATTCATTTTAATCAATTCCAAAATTGCCCACAAAGTGCCCCTCCCTCCCTTCCTACAATGTACCTATATTATATACAAACGAATAATATTTATATCTTCAAAAAAAAACGAATTCTACTTTTGACACTTCAAATTCACCCTTTTTTAAATCCAATTCAATATTTTGTAAATTTAATTTATTTTTTTGTAAAAAATTGAATTTGAAGTGCAACCCTGTATATGGATGTATAAGTGAGAATTTAGAATTCTTCAGGAGTAGGAGTCATTTTAAAGTAGGATACAAAATTGGCGTTTTAATTAGTTTTACGGGAATTAGGGGGCGCTCTTACTCCATTATTTTAAAAGCTTTACGTGAGTCGATGTGAAAATTAGGTTGAATTTAAAAAAGAAAGGATATTTTATAAAGCTAGATTTTTGAAATATACTAGATTTTGTTCATCGAGATTTTGAAAAAACCAGATTTCGTATACCAGATCCTTTATTTTTCATTTTGATTATAATTTTAATTTTCAGATAAGAAATCTATCTTTAATTTGTCAATATACAAAACGTAAATGCAAAAAAAAAAATAGAAAACCACCACCTATAAATAAAAATTCAGAAAAAAATATAAATTTCGTAAATTTATTCCGAACAATATTTGATAAATTATTTTTGAACTTGTTCTGAATATATAATTTTTTTTTGCTAAAGAAGAAAAAAAAAACAAAAAAAAAACAAAAAAAAAACAAAAAATACGTTACCAAAAAAATATTTTTTGTAATCTGAACGTACGAATGAAAACCACACAATGTAACCAAAAGAAATATTCCTTAATCGGTAGTTTTTCATCTTTTCCATGGATCAGAAAAAAAAAAAAAATACAACTTTCACTTCAAGCTATAAATTTTCTTCTACTTATAAACATATATATACATACATATTTACGTATTTCCTTTTTATTTTACCATTTAAAGATATTTTTTAATATCGTTTAGTCGGAAATTTAATATAAATATATTTACTATATTATATATATATTATATTTAAGTAAATATTTATATACAATGAATGAATATAAACATACATACATATATATGTATATAAATTTTTATAGAAATTTTTAGATATTGAAAAATAACTTGAGTTTCCCATATATTAAAGAATTTTAAAAGATTTCTATATTCTCATATTTCCAAAAAAATAACTTCAAAATTATTACATTGTGGTCTATAAGATTTTTCAGTGCTTTATTACATACATACATAAATGTATGTATATAAAAATATTATTTTCATGTGTTATATTTATATTAAAAACTGTCTATCTCTGGTTACAAACAAACAAACAACAACAACAACAACAAAATAAAATAAATAGTTTTCAATCTGATACAGTAAATAAAGTTATGATTTATTTAAAGATTATTTTAAAATAAATGAAGAGATAAAATATATTAAAAGAAGGAATGGTTCGAGAATCGATCTTTCTTTCTTTCAAGTGTCTTTGAGTTCATATGGCAGTAAATTATTTTATACTAACTATTAAGACTCAATGTTTAGTTCAAATGCAAGGGTTACGAGTCTATTGTTGGAATAGAAAGGAATAAGCTGGACGTATTACATTCTTATAATTGAGTCTTGCTTTTTCTGAATTCATCATTCAATTAATACATGGCAGCACTTATAACTTGTACAAGTATGTTAAATATCAAAAGATACAATTCTGTTTGTTGTATATTGCAATAATTTTATATTTGAGTTATAAAGTATTTTTATATCTGTGAGTTATATTATTCTATTATTCGATTCTAAAGGCTTCAAAAAGAGTTTAAAGTTTTGAAAGACAAAAAGTATGAAAAATTTGATTTTTATGAAATTTTAGTAGTGATCACGAAATAAAGCTAGAATTGCTCTTAAACGCTTCTAAAGCCTTCAAAAACGAGTTTAAAGTTTTGAAAGACAAAAAATATGAAAAATTTAATTTTTATGAAATTTTAGTAGTGATCACGAAATAGAGCTAGAATTACTCTAAAACACTTCTATAATAGTGCATATTTTATGTGAATGTATTTTATAACAGTTAGTAATTACTGGTTATGCCGTTATTTTGAATCCAATGGAGAGACGAACCGAAAATCAGATAAATTCTTTTTTAGTTCTACTGCAATTTGATTCCGGATCTATTGAATAATAGGTCGTCACTCCATCTCTGTACTACCCATTCGCTAATCAATATTTTTAATACAAGATCTTTATCAATTATTTATCAAAATTTTTAAGAACGATTTAAGACGTTTTATAATGCGATAAAACCTAGTACCATTTCATATTGCAATTGCAGAATTTATTGAAATCACTTTTATTTACTTGCTACTTCCTAAACTTATACACTTTTTTCCCATTTCCTGTTCTTCTCATATGTACCTGTAATACAGGAAAGCTGAACTATCGGACTAACAGTTATGCAGCTATAAGAATTGATTTTAAAAGCATTTTTAATATTAACAATCCAACAAAGAAGCATCATATTATATACGAATAATATAATACACTCTAATTATTTTTAATTACGAAAAACTTAAATAAAAGATTTCATCAAAAATTATGAAAATCCCAAGAGTAATATCTAATTTATAGAAATACTTTGTAAGTGATAAAACAATTAATATACTAGAATATAAAACATAATGTTGAAACTTTATCTACATATTATATATATTATATATCGTATCTGAGTTTTAAAATAATTTTCAAGGTTGACAAAAAATTAATCAATGTCAATCACATGTTAGAAACATATTTTTCGACCGACCACCTACTGTTAACAAGATTATATATTTAAATATTTTTTTGAACATTTACTAGCAGTTTAATATGTGATGAGGCATTTAAAGTTCATATCTGCCAAATAAAGTCCAAAAATTTTCCTAATACATACATTTTAGCTAAGAGTTAAAATACATTAACGTTTATTTGTTTGTTATTATTAGAATTCAATTTTTATTTTTAAACTTAAATTTTTAATAAACTTTGCAAAATTTTAAAATGAAAAATTTTAAAACGCAAAATTCGAAAGTTTCATTCGATTAAGCGTAATTTTAAAATTTAAAATAAATCAGAATCCCAAAATTTCAATATTTTAAATGTTTTTAGTTAATTTGTAATTAACTTTTAAAAGAGATTTTAATATAATTTCGTACATTTAATAGGAAAACTTATATAAATTAAAAGTTTCGAACAATTTTTAACTTAAATTAAAAGATTTAGAACCCATTTAAACACAAAAAGAAATTAAAGCTTCCTAAAAGTATGCAATTAACACTATATTGATTTTGGAATTTTTAAAGTATTTATCAAGTATTAAGCAATTTATTCAAAACTCTAGGCAAGCTTACTGAAACCACGCAAATTGTTTTCTATAGGCTCTAAAACTAAAACAATTGTTAAATAATAAAATTAAAAAGTATATAGATTAATTAAGAAACCTAGAAATAGTCACAAGTTAGAAATTTAGAAAAGATAATAAATTTAAATAGTAAATTGATCAATTAAGATACCTATCAAAGAACTCTTAAGATACAAATTTAGAAAAGTTGTAAAAGATGTAAGATAAACTAAAATTACCCCACAATTACCTTGATAGACGAAAGCTTTACCAATATTGCATAATTCAGTGTTATACATAATATTCAAAATTATTATTATTATTTTTATATTTATCCAGGATGAGGTGTAACAAACGCATTCAATTAAATGTGTTTTGTTAGATGTGTTCAATTATAAAAAAATAAAATAATAATATTTTGGTAGATGTGTTTTATTATAGAAAATAAAATATCAAAAATTATCATAAGCAGGCCAAAAAATATTTTATTTATTTAAAAAAAAAAAAAAAAAACAATAAAATAAAAATTAATTTTTTTTTTATTTTAAATTTTTTTAAGTGTTTATGAATTATTTCTGTTTATTTTCATTTCAGTTTTTAAAACTCACAGGATATTTTCTGGAAATTTTAAATAAATAGTAAAATATTTTGATAATAAAAATTAAGACTATGCTTCACAGGAACATTTTGTAATAAGTCTTCAATATTTTCAGTGAAAATCTGTAATAACGGCGAAGGCCGAATGTACGCGTTATTTCGTTTTATTTGCTTCGAAAAGCAAATAAACCAAGCAATGTAATCAAAGCAATTTCAAAGATGGAGAAATGGATCATTATTGACACAAATTAAATCTATAAAAAAATTTTACATCTTTTATTAACATACAAATTTATAGAATTTAATTTTAAAAATTTAAAAAAAATTTAACCAAGAAGGTATTTCAAATAACGACCCCAACATTTTATCAAATTCAAAACATACAAAAGGTAGACTACATAACATATTCATCTTCAAATTTTTAAGATACAACAAGCCATTATGAGTCATTTGTTTGTTTTTTTGTGTATCTATTACTAGAATCGAAGCATAATCTGCGTAATACAAAATGTAACGGTTGCGATTTTATTTAAGAAAATGGTATTGATATACAATATATGCATATGTATATGTATATAAAGAAATTAGATATAGTTCTTAATTAGAAAAAGTTCTTCTTTCAATTGACATTTCCTTATTATGTGACTGGCCAACAGCTAGTAAATAAATAAATTTATCATATATGTATTACATTATTTCACACATTAATAAAATTTTTGAATCTTTGTTATTTTTCACAAAATTAAAAATATAAAATCAATTTTGGTTTATTTTAATTATTTTCTTTGGTTTTTTTTTGGAAAGTTTAATTTCAATTTTTTATTTTTCTATTTAAACCAAAATTAAAATCAAAATTGAAAAATCAAAATCTTATTAACAAAAACTATTAATATTTAAATAATAAAACCACAATAAAAACAAGAATAGAATACCATTAAAATTAAATACTGAATATAATGAATGAATAAATAAATGAATGAAATTAAATTAAATAAAAAAAAAAAACAAAACCCAAACAGACAAAGAAAACAATTAAAAAATCATCAATTTTCAATATGCCTTATTTCAATATATCTATATTACATATATATATATATATATATATATATAACTAACAAAATGTTTAACACATATATATATATGTATATTAAATTTCATTTCATTAGCAACAAATAAAAAAAAGGTATAAATCTGGTATTAATTACTTGAGCAAATATCCTGCCATTAATCATTACACTTTTCTTTAGCTACTTTAAAATCAGATCATGATTTTATAACTTGTTTTTTTGTTTTATTTTTTTTTTTTTGATTTTTATTTTTATATACAAAAAATGTAATATAGTTTTGTTATATTTTTGGTTTATATATATATATGATTTTATAAATATATATATATATAAAATACACCTAAACCAATAAACCCAAAGGAACTTTACAAACAATTATAAAGTTCAAAAAAGAAAAATGAAAACAATTTATTTTTTTTTTTCAATTTAGAAATGTGCGTTATTTAAAAGAAAATTATAAAAAATTTTCATTTTTTTTTAGGTTTTTTTTTTTTTTTATATTTGTTTTGCTTTTTTTTTTTTTATCATTATTTTATTCTTTTTGTTTTATATTTTACTTATTTGTTCTCTCTTTTTCTCTCTGACCACACCTATGATGCTGTTGATATTGTTGTTGTATACATATTTATAGTTTTGTTTTTTTTTTTTCATATTTCGCAATTTCGCATATTCAACTAAAAGAAAAGCACATTCATATAAATCAAGGTTACCAAACTATTTCAATTAAAAAAATTAGCTTCATGTACATACGAATAAAAATTTTGCTAAACGAAGTATGGGTGGTAAGTAAAAAATTTAAAAGAGGAAAATTTCGGTTTTTTTTCAAGGTATTCATGACGTTTATAACTTTATAACTATTAAATCCTCTTTATTTTAATATTCGATCTGACCGATAGCTCGATAGCTCGAAAAGTCTCAGATTCAAATCCTGGTCAGATCATAACTAATAAAAAAACATAATTTATAATTGATATCGACACCTGAAAAGGAAAGGCAGATTCACTCACTTATTACATTGAATGTGGCAGAAAGTCTTCTAAATAAATAAATAAATATATATATTCACAATTGTTTTAAAAGTTAAGTAGTTGTTTTCTTTTATAATAATAGTTTTAGTTATTGTTGAAATCTGTTCAAAATAATAGTGTTAAATATAGATGTTAATTGATAATCAGGGACCTATTTCATGATAGTTACAAAATGGACAAATATCGATATTTCCTATAAAAGTGGTGAAGTTCTTAAATATTTAATTTTATGTTAAATTAGATTTACAAGTGAAAATGACTCGAAATTGAGTACTTCGTAAAGTTTTACAAGTTTCTATTTCATTTAAAAATGTCGTCAAAACTTGTCATTTTTGTTTTTTTCGATATTTATCGATAATTAAAAACTAGTTTTACAAAAGATTATTTCATAGGATCAACAGTATCATAATTACAAGAAGATCATTTCATGTTTTCAACATTTGATTGACATTGAATTGTTGTAACAAGTGAATTATACGTTATTTCAAGAATTTGTAAGCTTGTAAAAACTGTGAAATAAGTTCCCGGTATTTAGTGCTAGTAATTAAGTTCTGATGTTTTAATTTTGGAGGAGGTAAATAGTCTTAAATCTTTAAAGAAGCATTAATTAAATTAAGTTTTCACTGTGTTCATTCAGTTCATTCAGTTTCAAGCCGCAAATAGTTCTAGAAATATAGCTGGTTTTTATTACTATTTGTTTGCGTTGTACTTAGTTCTGCATTTGAAAGCTATTGTTAAATTTAAACTTTCGTCTTAGACCTTATTTTATAATATATGTACAGTAAATTGATAGAAATTTATTCTGATTTTTTGAATTGGTAGATATTAAATTAGTAATTCAACAAAACAACATTATTTTATAAGAAATTGAATAGGATAGAACCCTATTAAACATGCTTTAATTCTTCAATTAATTGTAAATTTTAATTATTTTAATTCTATAATTAATCTTTTATAAAAAAAAAATGAAATAACTAAGGGTTAAACATGAATATTAAAATTGAACCTGCATTTGTTAATGGACTTTCAAGGAAACCAATTTTTTACTAAATACTTGATTGAATAATCTAGCCATATATCATGTGAATTTCCTCCAGTTGTACAAAACTTCAAAAAAATTTCAAAGATTTGTATAAAACTATTAAAATAAGCTCATACTAAAATATTTTACAAGTTTAAAGTTAGTAAACTTTACAACAGCTTGTATTATTTATCAACAATTGTATTTATGTTCTATCGCCCCTAATTATAATTTTTTCATATTAAATAAATTATATTAGCTATAATAATAATAAAGTAAGTAAATTAAAAAAAAATTAAATACTTTAACCCAAACTGAAGCAGTAGAAATATAAATATAATGAACAACATTAACAATTGAATAATTTCCATATTTCATTAAAATTATGTACATTATTATTGTATTTTAATTTATGAATTTCTATAAATTTATTTTTAAATATTTAAAAAAATTCTCACTATATTTTTCCCCTAAAACTGTAAATTTATAAAATAACTACATACTCTTACAAATTTTCTGACTTATCACTTGCATTACAACTAATTCAATAAAAAAATACACTTTATACAAAATTAGACGGTATATTGAGATGAAATTATCTGTATACTCCACACAACAAGCAAAATTTGACAGTACAAGTCATTTTTGACAGTTCAACAGTTTCTTACATATTAGAAAACATTACAAATATAATAAAAAATATAAATAAAAAAAAAAATCAAATGAAAAGTATAAATTAAATGATAATATAATTAAAAAAAATGCTTTACTTATTTATTTTATTTATTTTTAATCTTGTAATTAATACAATAAATTGTAATAACATCAGTAAGACCTTTGACCTACAAAAGCCATTTTGGACCTGGCTATCAAAAACAAAACAACCTAAATTGTGGGCGATTCAAATTGTATATTTTTTTTTAAGGAATCTGACTTCAGTTCTTGGAAAATCGTTGTAATAATTTTCTAACTGTAATTATTTTGATACAATATTTTCCAGTGAATATAAGAACAGGTACATTTTAAACTTTTAAATTATGCCCACCTTAATATAACTTAAATATATATATATATATATGCATTTACGTAATATTTTAAACATACGTATACATAATACATATTTAAATATATATTTAACCGTTTAATATTGTCCAACAGTTATTTGGTTTTTTTTTTTTTTTGTTTTTTTTTTAACAATTTTTGTATTATAAAATGGTGGTAACCTCAAATATTATACAGAAAAAAAATAAAAACAACAACAACAACAAAAAATATTAAAATAAAAAATAATAAACTTCAAATGAACAACTATACAAATACAAAAAAAAAAAACCAAAATAAAAATAAAAACAAAAATATACAAATGACAACAAAGCATCAAAACAACAAAAAAAAAAAAAAATAAAACAAAAAATTCGCAAAAACAAAAACAAATTTGAAATGCAAAAAAAGGGAAAAATTGAATAAAAAAAAGGACTCAGAGAATGTAAAATTTGTTTTTGTTTTTTTTTTTTTTTTTTATTATTTTTCGACAAAACTTTGTTTTTCTCTTAAATGTATATGCTATATTTGAAAATATTTATATAAATATATGTATATATATAAATATATACATATATATATAAACACACACATTTTTGTATACTCTTTGTAATATAAATTTAATGTAATTTCAGAATTAAATAAAAAAAAAAGATAAAAACGATTCTACAAACATTTTACATCTTTTTATATAAGATATATAATTTTTTTTTTGTGTATATATATATAACAATATTAATCTAAAAGTCTTTAAATATAGATATATATATATATATTTATAATAAATACAAATATTTTGAGTATAACATCAATATCTATTAGGATATTTCCTAAAGCAATTACATGTGTATTTATTCGATAATGCTAATTTAAAGAAAAGATGTATATTTATATATATACTATCTATATGTATATTTTTTTATATAACATGAAAGGACAAAAGTCCTTTTTAATTTTGGTTTTAGTTTTTTTTTTTTACTGCGAAACACACAACATTGAAAAATAATTTTAAATTTTTTTTTTATTCTTTTTATTCGTTCATTTCGTCAACCGTAAACAGCAGATGAAGAAGCCAGAGATGAAGCCAGAGATGAAAAAAAAAAAAAAGGAATTCTCTAGTGAAAATTTCTATAAAATTTGAAAACCTACACACATACACACACATACATTATAATATGTATTTATACAATATATATATATTTTTAGTAAAATATTTCAATTTTTTTCCCTTTATACAAAATTTCGTGAATACAAGGACATACGAAAAATGAAAAAAAATTGAAAATGCTGCTGTTTTAATCTTTTTGTTGAATTTTTTTTTTTAAAAATAACAGTAAAAAAGAGAAACCGTTTTGAAACAAAAATTTTTTCTTGTTTTTGCAACAGGTACAATTTGTTTTTTTTTTTTGAAATTTTTGCAACGATTGATTATAGATGTAGATAAAGCATGATTTCATGGAATATATTATAAAATTTTTTTAATAATTACTAGTATGTATATATATACATACATAATGTACATATATATATATATTTATATTATATATTTAAAAATTATAGTTTCATAATCATTACCATCATTATCATTTATCAGTATCATTTAAATTTATAAATATGGGTATAAGTTGTATTGTATATTGTACATTGTTCAGTTTTAATAATATTTCGTTTTTTTTAATACACATTATATAGGTACTTGTATAGGTACTCGTATAGGTACTCGTATATATAGTTACTCATTTATAGGTAATCGTATATATAAGTACAAAAAAAAAATTTGTAAAAAAATTGACAAATCTGTTTAATATTGCAAAGGTTTAGTTTTTATGCTGCTATTGCTGTTGTATAATAATGATGAAATAATGATGAAATGATGAATAGAAAAAAAATACAAAAAAAACAAGAGAAAAGAAAAGAATTTAACAACAAATATTTAAAAATTTGCTCTTGAGAATTTTCTAAAAATATAAAAAAAAAAAATATAATAAAATTTAAAATTTGTAAAAGAAGGATACAAACTAACTATTGTATTTTTTCCTTATATATACATATATATGTGTAATGTATATATATTTAAATATACTCTAAATAAATATATATATATATATATATATATATATATATGAATATATATACAATATTAAGCAGGGAAAACAAAAGAAATGAAAATTTGATGATATAATATTAATATTATATAGTTGATAGATTCTGATGATGATGATTATTATTATTATAATGATTGAATACTGATGAATATAAACCAATTTATCACTTAACGAATCAACAAACGAATTTTATTATTATAATATTAAAAAAATATTTAACAATCTTTAGATTTTTGTTTTTTTTTAATTTTTTTTAATTTTTTAACTAAAAAACAACTTAAAAGAATAACAAAATAAATCCTCTTTTTTATAAGAATGGAATTCTAATAAGATTTTATTTTAATACTACTATATACAGATTACAGATATATAATAGAATTAATAAGTAAAATAAAATACTATGAAATGTACTCTTTTCACATGAACTTGGTCCTTGAACATGAAATTTGTCTTTTTTCAAACTAAATGCTCATTATACCCGTATTTGCCATTACGTTTGTGACGCAGAGAAGAAGGAGGGTAGATATACACTCAGATGTACGGATCGGATCAGAATCGAAAAATAAATCGATTTAGCTATGTATGTCAGTTCGTCCGTCCGTCCGTCACCACAATAACTCAAAAACTAAAGGAGCTAGGATCTTGAAATTTTCGCAAATTCGTTTTTTTGCAATAGTTGTCATCGCTATTTAAATTCAGCCATTTTGATCCATGGGTTCGGGTAGCTGCCATACAACTTCTTTTTTTATATGAGTATTACTCTGTACCTATAACAGCTACGTGTCTGAAATTTTGCCAAAAGTAGTTTAGTTTCATGGCCAAAGTTTCTGCAAAATTTGATTGGTCTACTGCAGTGGGTAGCTGCCATACAACTTCTTATTTTATATGAGCATTACTCTGCACCTATTGAAGTTGGGTGTCTGAAATTGTGCCAAAAATAGTTTAGTGTAATGGCCAAAGTTACTGCAAAATTTGGTTGGTCTACTGCAGAGGGTTCGAGTAGCTGCCATACGACTCCTTATTTTATATGAGCATTAAACCTAATAAAGCTGGTATGTTTGAAATTTTGCCAAAAGTAATTAATGTTTATAATAATAATGATATAATGTTTATATAACGGTCATACGGGTATCTCAGAGTTGACACAGTCTACTCTACCACACTCTTCTTCGATTTCAAATCAATTTGGTTATTTTTTTTAAAAAAAAAGCCCCATTTCTTGAGATCCTGAAATTTCAAAATTATATACTGATATTGTGTTTTATACTCTAATAATACCAATACTAATTTCTAAGGATCCAACTTCTCCCATAAGTTTCAAGTTTCTAGCTTGGGCCGTTCAGAAGATATAACATACCAAAAATTTAGCAAAAATTGATTGGTGAATTGATGGGTAAATTTTAGTACCGTATGGCAACCCTATGAATTTGCGTTTCAAAAATTTATAAAGCTTATAAAAGGAGCTGCTCTTTACCGTTTACATAAATTTAGGGCTTTTTCAGTCTTTCGGAGACTGCAGCTCCGTAACGAGTAGGACGACAACGATTTATTTCAATTAAGCTTGATGCGTGTTTAGGTTCTATTATAAAATCTTAGAATACCATATTTTCAAATATGTTGATCCGACTACTACATCCGGAGAACCCCTAAATCTAGGGATTGATTAAAAAAAAAACCAATTTAATTTTAAAAATTTAGGACTATTTGTATTTGAATAAAGACCAAGTTGTTTTGAAAATACGAAAAATTTCATGTGAAAAGCGACCAAGTTCATGTGAAAAGAGTATACGTTATATAATAATAACATAAGTAATATAATACTAATCAAAGATACAATAGGAATCAAAGAACAATATACGAGTACAAGTTTAGAACAATATACAAATTAAGTGAGAAAAAATTATGGTGTTTTGTAGAATTTAATAGAAAAATTCGAGAAATAATATTGAACTAGATAGACACTTCAAGATTTTTTAAATTTTAAAAAGTTCTTGTATTTTATACGCATATTATACACACATATTATATACAGACATTCATATTTGGTTTGAAAGGTTTATTGTCAAAATTCTTTAAAGAGTTGTGTATAATTGTTATACGACATCGAATACAAAGCAAAACCTAAAAAAAAATGTTCTTTAAATATCTGCTGAATTCACAAATGAAAAACAATATAAAAACAAATAATACTATTAAAAAATATTAAGTTTCAAAAATTTCAAAACGTTTTTAACTACAATAAAAAATTTAATTTTGAATAAAAATTAGAACTGTCACATTTTTTTATTCCTTTTGTATCCCTATAAGGTGCATAGGGCAATCATTAGGTCATTTAGACTGAGCTTCAGTTTCATTAATCAATATTTTTTTACTAAGGCCCTGATTCCTCGGCTATAGTTATTGTAATAGAATTATGAAAATATAAATGGTAAATTTGGTACGCCATCTATTATTTTAACAAAAGAGTGTAACTTTTATATTAATTTTATATTAGGATATGAACTATTAAGATATTAAACAATTTTTACGATATATTTATTTTTATTAGATATTACTTAACCAAAGTTTAAATCCGAGATCTTCGACTTGTAAGGTCGGTGTTTTAACCACTCCACCATTGGTCAGATAGAATAATCACATAGATAATTGTATTTAACATGTATTGGTGTTATTTGTCATTCATTTAATGGAACTTTATTAAAGTTGTAACTTACTAATATTATATTATAGTTTTAAATAAAATCTTAATAAGGCCTAAAACTGGAATAGAATTAATACAATAGGAAAGTACTGTTCTATGGAAGGGTTATTTGAGAAAAGAAGTTTTCCTCACTGTAAAAATACAAAATATAAACAAATATTTTTAATTGAATAATATAACTCACAGATACAAAATACCATATAACTCAAATACAAATTTATTATACAACATTTAACAAATAGACATCTAAAATTGTTTTACATTTTAAAGGGTACGTATTAAAAGGTGTTTTGTTGCAGAAATATAAACTTGGATTTTGGTTTACTATTTATGAAATGCTATGTATGTTCCTTTTCATTAGATGGAGTAGAGCATTGAATCTTGACATCCACTCAGATATGTAAACTAAAAGTCTTTGAAATTTAGCTCTATAGTATAACACTAAGAATTTACGGAACAGATCGTGTCACAAATATGGAAGTCCTTCGAGAGAAAAAAGAAAACCCGGAAGCTTCTTATAAGTATAAAAAGAAGTAAAAATATCATATTTTCGATATGTGATGCGCGATAAATAGATTTACAGGAACTAAATAGATTTACAAAATATTGGTGATTTTTTAAACATAGCGATGGATCGAAATTAACTCAGAACCATTTTCTCAAAATTCTAACCAAACTTTCAAGATATATTACTGCCAACATTCATTGTAGTGAATAGGTATCTAATGCTAACATTCAATGTAGTGGACAGAATTCTTTAATCATAGGAATATAATTTGACCATTACATTTCCTCCCGTTCTAACATTGATGGTAGATCTTTTGTATTTAAAAATGTTGTAATAAAAGTAAATTGCTGGATTAAGATTAACTGAAAGAAGAACTGTCATTCATTTCAACAATTTACTTCAATATTAAAACCCTTTTAAATGCAAAAGATCTACCGTCAATTTTTAGGTAATAAAAATTTTCAATATTTTAAGCTTAAAAGTTTTCAAACATTAAAAGAACTGTTTCTTATACCAGCAATTTACTCTTATATTAAAACAATAACAAATTTCGAAGATCTCCCTTAATTTTTTTATTCTCTACATTTTAGGGGGCTAGTAATACTTTAATAAAAGTATATATTGAAAAAAATATTTTTTTATTTTATTTTATTTTACTCCGAACTTTTATTTATTCACACTTCTACTACAAATTTAAACTTCCATAAAACTCCCTTTAAAGTTATTTTGATAAAAACCAAATTTAAAAAATATAACAGAAAATTTCATAAATTTCACAAATTTCCTACATTTCAAAATTGAGTTCAAACGAATTTGATTAAATTAAGTTCCAAGAAGTCGCCAATTTACACTGTCTACATTACACTTGAGCGAATTCTTTTTTTGTAATAAAATTTTGTATTTCAACTTCCAAATTAACTTCAGAATTCAGATTTTTGGTAGATAATAAAAAATTTATTTCAAAATTTTTGTTTTTATTTAATATTTAAATTTCAAAAATTTGAAGTTATTCAATTTAATTTATAAACGAATCATATATTTATATAAGATATACAAAAAAAAAAACCTTCCTTACAACAACAATAACAAAACACAACAAAAAATGAAAACGGCAGAATTAAACAACAAAGAAAAAAAAACAAAAAAAAAAAAAAAAAAATATAAATGAAAGAATGAGATAGAAGAAAATAAAAAGAAAAAAAATAAATTTACATAATATTTATTTTTGTATATACATACGTACTTATTATTCTAATTATTATTATTTTTATTTATTTATTTTATATATTTATATTTATTTTATATTTTATTATTTCTTTGTTATTTTTTTTTTTTATATAATATGTAAGTATTTTGAATGTTTATATATATATATATATATTATATTTTTATTTATGTATATATATATATAATATAATATAATAAGTATATAGTATATAAAAAGTTTTTTTAGAATATAAAAGAAAATAAGTTATATAATAATTACTTATTAACTTATGAAAATTCATCACACAAGTTTTTCTTATCTTGTTTTTTTTTTTTGAAAAATGATTTTCTTAATTTTTTTTTTTATTTTTTTAAGTTTTTATTTTTTTTTGAAATTGAAAATCACAAAAAAAAAAATTTAATAAAATTAAAATAAAATATAAAAGAATATTTAAAATACAAAATAAAAAATAAAACAAAACAAATATATGACGGTTACTCTCAGTTTGTTGTAAAATTTCACCAGAAACACAAGAAAATACAAAAACAAATACAAAAAAAAAAAAAAAAAAAAAAAAAAACAGATTTATCCCACATATTTAAGAGGGTGTGGCCATATCAATTTTTTATTCCATTGAAAATTCACTAAGAAAAACACAATCATTTAAATTTTTTTGTAAAATTTTCATTTCTTTTAACAGTTTAATTTCTTAAATTTTTGGAAAATTTTTTGGAAAATTTTTAGAAAAAATTTTTTTTGTTTTTTATTTATTATAAAAAAAAAAAAATTCAAAACATCAAATTACGAAACAAATTAAAAACCAGAAGAGTGAATCCAACGAAAATGATTATACGTTTCATGTGTATTGTTAAATTCTGTCAAAAAAAAAAACAAGGAAATTGTGGCATACTTTATTTTGGAAAAATTTTTTTTTTTCAAGGATTTTAAAATTATATATTTTTTTTGTTTTATATATATTTATATGTAATTTTAAAATATTAATTATATAATTAATTTATTATTTATTTGGTTTTTTTTCGAAATTTGCAAAATATGCAAATTAATAATTATTTTTTTTCTAATTTAATATTACCTTAAATTGTTAACTTAAAATATAGTTAAATAATAACATAATTGCGGTATATATATATATATATACATTGATAATTTTTATTTATTTATATATATATATATATACATAAACATATACTTATAACATGTAATATATAGCAAAATATTACTTTAAAAAAATATGACACCTGTATTAGAATTGCATAAATTTTGTTGTTTATTTTTTAATTAATTATTTTTTAAAATTAATTTTTTTTTTTTCTTTTATATTAATTTGATTTTAATTTTTGATTATTAATTTACATAATTATTATATATTACAAATATATATATATATATATGTGTATTTTTAATTTTTTTTTTATTAAGTTTTAGATTATTTAATTAAGTTTTTAGATTATAGTATTTTTTTTAGTATATATGTATTATTAATAATTTATTATATTTTGTATATATATAATATATTATATACATACATGTGTATTACAAAAAAAATTTTGATTTTACATATAAAGTATTAATATTGTGTATATTAGTTTTGTATTAGTTATAAAATTTTAGTTAAATTAAATTGATTTTTTTGTTTTTTTTTTTAAGTTTTGGTAGTTATTTTAAAATTACTTTAGTTTTTTTTTTTTTAATTACTAACAATTATTCAACACTTAAAATTAATAATAATAATAATAATAATAATAATAATAATAATAGTATTAATAAACAGTTATATAATTGATATAAGTTTAGTGTATGATTTTTTTTTTTTAGTTTAATTTTTTTTATTTATTTTATTTTAATATTTTTTTTTAATAAAGAAACCGTTAAAGTTATATATATATATGCATTTTTTTTTTTGTTATTTTTTTTATTTAAAAAATCTTTTAAAATTTTTATTTTTTTTTTTTTTTCTTTTGTAAAATATATTTAACAACGACAGAATTAACAACAACTTTTTTTTTTTTTTTTTTTTTTTTTTATTTTATTTTAATAATTTTTTTTTCTAATTTATAATATTATATATATATATATATATATAAAAAACAGAAAAAAACAACAATAATTTCTAAACATCACTTTTGTATTTATAATATCTATATATACATATAATATATAGTAGTATGTATTTAATATATAGTTATATAAAAAAGTTTACATATGCATTTTGTTTTTTTTTTTTTTTTTTTTTTTTTTTTAATTTAACATGTATATAATATATATGTAGATAAAAAAGTAAGTACTTTTATTGTAATAAAGTACATATAGATAAAAAAAAAAAACAACAACAACAACAAAAATAAAAACCAATGATTAAAAATTTTTTGTATATATATATATATATATAAGTATATATTTTTCAATATTCAACAATTTCAACAAAGTAATTATGAAAAACAACACAATTGTTGTGTGAATTGTTTTATCTTTTATAGAAAATATTTTCTTTAAAACAATTTTTTAACATTTTATAATATATTTTTTTTTTTTTGAAATTTTAATATAAAATTAAATCTTAAGATGAAAAACGAAATTAAACCGAATATAATCACGAAAAAAAACCGATTTAATTCGACAATTAATTAATTCACATAAAAAAAAAACTGACTTAGTGTAAATTTTGGGTTTTTTAAAAATCGTCGCACTTTTTTTGAAAAAAAAAGAAAACTTTTAAAGTTCCAAAAAAAAAAAAAAAAAAAAATTAAATTAAAAAAAATAAGTATTTTTTTTATATACTCGTAGATACAGATACAAGGGTTTTTTTTTTTTGTAATTTATGTGTGTATATAATAAAAATTCGTATGAAACAACAATGAATGCACAAAATAATTTTATTTAATTCTTTTTATATATTATATATTTTTTTTTTCTTTACAAAAACAACAATTTTTTTTTTTTTTTTTTTATAATTTTATAATTTTTTAATTTCTTCTTTCTTTTTTTTTTTTATTAAATTAATTATTTATATTTTATTATTTTTTTTTTTGTAATTATATTAAATTCGATATTTTTTTTCTTATATTTTAAAATTTTTTTTTAAATTATTATCAAAATATTTAATTTTTTTTTTTATTAATTTTATTTTAATTGTGTATTTTTTTATCTTTTAATGTGTTTTTTTAATATTATTTTATTACATTTATATAATATATATATTAATTTTAAAACTTTTTTATTTAAAATTTTTCATTTAAAATTTTTTTATATATATATATATACTATATATATATTATTTACAAAAAAAAAAAACAAAACAATTTTTCATAAAAAACATAAATTTTGCATTTCATTTGGAAAAATTTTTTAGGATTGATTTTTTTTTTTATTTTGTATTCGTTTCATTTTATATTAATTTTTTTATTTTGTATTTAATTTTTTTCTTTTATTATTATTTTACATTAAAAACATATTTTTTTTTTTTAATTTTAAATTTTTAACATTTATTTTTATATTTTTTTTTTTGATTTTTATTTAGTAAAACAAAAAATAAAAATTTAAACTTTTGTTTTTTTTTTTTTTTTTTCGAAAAAATATTTATTTTTTCATTAAAATTTTTTTTTTATTTTTTTAAACAATAAATTTGAAAACAATTATTAATTAAAATTAACTAATATAATATTTATATATTTTGATATATATATATATATATATATGTGTAAATTAAAAAAAAAAAAAAGAAAAAAGGAAACTGTTTTTCCTTATTTAGGATTTTATTAAAAAAAAATATAGTAGGTAATAAATTCTATTGTAGAACATCTCCTACACCACATTATCAAGGCGTGGGAAAAATTCAACTAACTAATAAAAGGAAAACAACACGAGAGAAGCAACATGTTGAATAAATTTTCAATGCTGGCTAAATGTGCACACAATATTTCCAATACAATGACAAAAAAAAAATATATATATATATAAATATATATGTATATATTTATAGGGATACAATAATATATATTGAAATAAATCCAAAAAATATATCAAACTCGAAATATATATATACAAATATATACTTACATACTAAAACAAAAAAAAAAAGGAAAATTAATATAAATTACAATAAATACTTTTGTTCTACATATTCATTTATTTTACAATTACAATATTACCTATATATATAGGTAATACATAAATATCTTGTTATGTATATATATATATTTTTTTTTTGTAAGCAATAGACACATTTTACATACTGTTATAAAATGTTAAGCTTTTATTTTCTATTTTAAATTTTTTTTTTTATTATTTTTTGTATAATAGTTTTTATAACAATAACAAAATATCTTAAGAGTAATAAATTGATGATGGAAAATTGAGAACAAATATAATGCATACATATATAAATGATAACAAATAGAAAAAGGAAACTGTTCTTTTTCTGAAACTCTGGAAAATTTTTTTTATTGTTTTATTACTTACCATGCGGCATACCAAAACATTTATACAATATTTTTGTATTGTGTATACATAGTATATGTTTGTACATATATCTGTTATACATGGTATATGTTTGAACATATATCTGTTATACATGGTATATAATTGTACATATATCTGTCATACAGTATATAATTCTGTACATATATCTGTTATACATTATATCTCTGTACTTTATTTGAAAAATTGAAAATCCTACGAAATTATAAATAACTGTTATACAAAATGTCATTAAAAGGAAAGTAACAATAACAATAGAATATTTCTTGAAAAAAACTTTTTGTTATAAAAATTACATTAACAGAAAAATTTATAACATTTGTATAAAAGAAAACAAAAGCTTTATTTTGAGAACAATAAAAAAAGCTTCACAAACAGCTTAACAGAAGATAATATCACATGTCTTTATACTTACAATACATTAATTTTTGTATAACAAATAACTAATGTATAAAAGTATATGTGTTTGTGTAAAATAAAGTGCTGCGTACTAAAAAATAATAGCAGTATAGAATATATTTTTGCATAAAATATATTTTTTAAATGTACATACATCTATACATATTTTGTTTGTTGCGCTTTTATTACTTATTTTTTGTATTTGTTTTTCTTTTTGTTATGTTTTTTATTTTGTATAAGTATTTGTGTTAAAAATATAATTTATTATTATTTTGTATATTTTATATACTTTTGCTTAATTTATTTTAACATAAGTACGGACCACTGTTACTTTATTTTGAAATTGAAGAGAGTAACAGTTCAATTTATTTAAAATGTTGTATGAATTTTTGGATACATACAATATTTTGTTTTTTTTGCATTTATTATTGTTTCTTAGATTTTCTTTAAACGTAACTGTCGAAATCAGCGACAACAACGACGACTACCACGACGACAACGACGATTAAAACAAAAACAATGTTTTTTTTTTTTCTTAAGTGGTATACATTTTTCTGAGTACAAAGAAGATTTTTTTTATTGTTTTTTTTTTTTTGTTTTTTTTTTTTCTTTCAAATTTTCGGGATTCTCAGTTATTATTTAAGAAAATCTCGTATCGTATATGTACGATAATACGATTCTAAACGATTCTTCGTGTCATTTTCAGTTCTTTTTATATATATATATACGTCCTTTTGTTTTTTATTTTCCTTTGTTTTGTTTATGATTAAAATTTTATAAATATATATACATATATATATATATGTACAATATAATTTTACATAATACATATGTATATAAATTAATATATTTATTTGAATTTGTCTATTATTGTCGTAATTAACTTGTTAATTAGTTTAGGATTTTTTTTAACACAGATTTTACAGAGTGCCATAATTGAAAGGCACAAAGAAATAAATAATAAGAAACAGAAGGAGGGGGGAAAATTCTATAAAAAAAAAAACAAAAAAAACAATCAAAAAAAAAATAAGAAGAAAAAAATCTAACGAAGGTTTACAAAAGGGATAATATAAAATATAATGTTTGATAATTAAATTGAAAAAAAAAAAACAAAAGGGAAGAGAAAAAAAAATATTTATTAATTTTTTGTCGTTAAACATTTGAAGGCGACAAATTTTTTATTTAATTTTTTTTTTTCTGTTTAACAATCATGTTTTATTTTTTGTTATGATTTTCTTTACAGTTTTTTTTATTTTCAATATTTTTTTAATTTTTTAATCGAAAGACTCAAAAGGGCAGGGCCTTGATTTAAAAGGAATGATAAAATAATATATATAGTATATATAGATACTTTTTATAAATTATTATAAAATAAATATATATGTATATATTTTAATATATATTATTAAAAAATAATTTATATTAAAATTGTAAATTATCAAAAAGGAATTTTTATGTTGAACATAGTGCTAACGTCACTATTATGTATATACATAATACATAATTAAATTAATATTTATATACATATAAATATTTTAATTTATGCAAATAATAATAATTATATTAAATATTATTTAAAGTTATTTAAAAAAAAAAAACCGATATATATGTACTTCAATAATATAAACTGAAAATATTTTGTAAAAAGCACAAATTTTAACAAATTTAAAAACAGTGAAAAGGAGTTTCAATTAAAAACAAGAGTGAATTCAAAACTGCATTATTCAAGTATAAACTTAAATATAATATGATATTAAATTACAATTTATTTAATTCAATATAAATTTAATGAAATGCTGCCTTTATATAACAATTGACTAAAATAATTAATAATTTTAATTAGTTTATACATTATATAATAATATTTAAAATCAAAAATAAGCAAATATAAAACACTATAAAATTTTTCAAAAATATTAATAGTGCAAATTATATAAAATTAAAACATTAAAATTAAAATCGTATACTATCAGACATTAATAAGGCCAAAGGCAAAGTTTTGTGAATGGTGTTTTAGTGCAAGCTTAATGGAAAAAATACGTAAATTCGAAAGAAAGTGCATATGAATTTTTATCAATAAACACCTAAATCGTGTGTCCGAATACCAGATTTTCTACCCAAATACATATTTGTATAAGGTGTATCAATCATGAGAATAGATAATTTTATAATAAAATTAAGCAGAATATGATAGAGCATGAAAAACTCCAGGAAATGGTTTAAATATAAAATATAATACCTATGTATTAATTATTAGAATGAAAGGTTCAAAAGTTTTATAGCATCTGAACATCTTATCTTTTTGAATTAATTTTTTTATATGAAAACCAATTCAATCATGAAAATAAATTCAAATTATTACAAAATGTAGTCGGTCTGTTAAAGTGAAATAGACAAAATAAATTGAGATAATATAGAATTCTAATGCTTAAGACTATTCCTTACTAAACAACAACATCATATTGTGTATTTTTTAGCTGTATGTAATTAATATTTTATAAAATTACTTAAATTTAATTTACAATTAAGTTGGACAAAAGGCTTTTCTTTGTTAAAAAAATGCACATTCACATCTAAACTGAGGGTTCGAGAATCAGACTTAAACTTAAAGCGGATAAATTTTTAACAGGAATTTTATTAGAAAGAAATTAATAGAACAATATGCAACAAAATAAATTTAAATAAAAACTTCTCCATTAACTCTTGCAAAATTTTAAATATTTAATAACCGAAGTCCTTACAAAAAAATAAATTCACTTTAATTTGTAATTTAAAATTGCATATTTTTAGGGGTTCAATTAGTTGAGACTGACATTCCACTCAATAAATTTAAAAATCATAGAGATAAAATCAAATCTTTTCAATATTCTTTTGAGTTTAATTAAAATATATTACACGAGTTTTATTTATTTATTATATAAAATTTTATACGTATTATCTTGTATCTCTCTTTTTAAAAATTTTCATATTGACGATATTTTAATAATTTTAAATAAAATTTTATTAGTATTCTTTTAATATTAATTAATATTCTCTTTATTTAAATTAATCGGCTTTGAAAAATATTACAAACGTTACAAGTTGCAATAAAAGATACTTTTCAATAAAAAACACTACGTTAAATAATCTGTATGTAATGGGTATTAAAATGAATATTTTGTTTTTGTGTGAAAAACTTTTTCAATTACAAAATCACAAAGAAAAACAAAAAAAAAAAATATTGTAAATATATGTTTTCTTATTATTTTATTTTTACAATTTTTTTTATTTTTGTGATGTTTTAAATTTTACAAATAATAAATCTTTATGCTGTGCCGAAAATTAAATAAAAAATTTTTTAATTTATCTCTGTAAAAAAATTTTAATTTCGAAAATAAAATAAAAAATATATCTTATATGTTCAGGACATTTTTAATCGGTTGTATAACAGCATCAGCATCTCTCTATTATTATATAGACACAAATTTCATGCTTAAAATATGGATGACAAATTTTTTTTTTTTTTGTTTTTTTATTTCTATCTTATTTAATTTTACATATTTTATTTAAAGTGTGAATGAAACAGAAGTAAATAAATGATAAAAAAAAAAAAGAAATATTAAAAAGCATTTTACATTTTCAAACAGATTTCATTTAGAATTGTAAAAATATTTGATATAATCAAAAAAAAAATTAAACTGTACAAATATACAGGGTGTTTGTAATTAACTACACAATAATTCGGATTTTTATGAGAAGGATTTGAATGAAGGCTAAGCTTTGAGGCTCCTCTAGTTTCAGAGATGGTATGGGCTCTTAAATAATATTTTCTTATTTTTAAAGTATTAATAAATTGGGATTTAACTCCGTGTCTACAGTCTACGATGAAAATTCTTTAAAATATATCCCCCTAAATGAGTCATTTTAAAAGCCCCTAAAATTTTAAAAGAATTATAGTCACCTAATGACATTATATGACGCAAATATATTTATTTCTAATGATTTCTATTCTCTGAAACTTAGCTTTAATTTGAAGAACTGCTTGTCTAATAGTAGAGTTCCGGAACATGGCAGTTTAGATATGAAACATCCTGTATAATAAGTATAATATAAATAATATCCATATACACATTGTTCTATCTTGTCAAATATATATACATCAGCAAAATTAAAATTTTGAGCAAAATTATATATTCTATATGTATACAACATGTACGGTACGATATTTCGATTTTCTTAAATCTCAAAAATCAAGATCTCGTTTTTGCAATATCTTTTAGTTCCAAAAATTTCGTAAGACCTCATTTTTAGTTTTGGATGTAAAATCTAGCTTTAGTATTTAAATTAGCGGGGCCTCGATGACGGTAGCCCTTAATAAGCTAAATTTACTTAGTACTTTAATAAGCTAAATTTACTTAGTTAATTTTTTTCAACATCCATTTAAAATATAAAACACTCAGGGGTGATTCCGATACCAGGATATTGTCTTTTTCGATAATAGGATATTGATTTAAAGTCGAAATAAAATTATTTTTATAATTAGGAAGATTCTGAAATATTAGGGATTTTAGAGATGAATTCATAGCCAATCAAAATATATCTTACACGTATCAAAGATTTTCGAAATATTAATTTTAGAAATTTAAAACAAAAATCTAAATTTTGGTTTTTAAGATTTTAAGGATTTACAAGATTTGAAAAACGAGATATCATACTCAACCCGTATAGAACCCAGTTTATAGAAAATTAATAGGATTTTCGAATTTGCTTTAAAAAGAAAATTAAATTTTATACTGGAACTTAAATAAAAATTATTGATGCCCTTTATGATTTTAAAATTTGATTAAATCGAAATAATACGTTTTATGAGATTAATCGAATTTCAGACATTTTATTTATTATCTTTTCTTTTGTATTTAAGGAAAGTTATTCAAAAAATGTTTTATTTTCAATTCTATAAAATTTAATATTACTTAAAATAAAATTATCTGAAAAATTTTGATGTAAATTAGAAATATTTATATTGTATGCAATTTTATAATAATTTGGAAGAATGTTAATGTACATACATATTTAAAACTAAATTTAATGTGAATGGCATTTTATGAATTACTTTTTTAAAATTTTATTATAATTGTACAATTTAAAATTATTTTGAAATATAATTTAATTAAATTTTGACATTCTGTTTATTTAACTGTCAAAGTTTGATGTCATATTTTCGATGGATACAAAAACTAACGGGTTAGTATTTTTTAATTTACTTATTTATTTATTTGTACCAGGAGAGTAGTAAATATTGCCTGATAATAAAAATCCTTTGCCTATTTGACATTTGGACTTCTTATTAAAATAATTTAATAAACACTATATTTTTTTTTATATTATCCGAAACTTTTCAATTAAAAGCCACCACATTACCACTATCTGAGATATCGATCAGATATATTATTAAAATAATATCCTTAGAGAAGGTTTTTATTTTATTTTTGGCCGAATATCACTTTTTTTTCTATTTTCAAAATCTTTAAGGTAAAAAACGTATACACTTTAGCGATTGCGATTCAACTATTTCAAGATATTTTTTTTTGAGTGCACATTTTTCAACTGTAACATTTCAAATATCTTAAAACAGTAGTAAGGGTACTTTAAATATTGTATTCTTCGGTAAATATGATCTGAATACCGAATTCCCCATACAATTACCAATTAGGCGCCGTAGCGTCTCCAATTTTAAATAGATACAATTAAAAATAATTATATATTGTATTAATTTTATATTTAAGTTATATTTCTTTATCTGTGAGTTATAATATTCAACTAAAATATTTCTTTATACTTTGTTTTTCTCTATAGTATTACTTTAATGTATTTGGTTTCATTATTAATATAGAAATATTCATTATTGGGTTATGCTATTAATTTGAAAATTATTATGAGCGAATGGTAACTGGAATCTCAAAAATTTATGATCAAAAATTTATGATATTAATTTGAACCAGATGGTGAACGGTAGCTCAGGCGAGTCGAAAACCAGAAAAATTTTTTCACTTTCACTAGGTTTCGAACCCGGGCCTTTCGCATGAAAGGTCGGCACTCAACCATTGTGCCACCCAGCCGTAAAATATACACAATAAAGCGAACCAATTCCTTAATTTTTTTGTTAATTAAATTGTCCAAGTCCATAAAGTAAAGTTTTAAATAATTTAATCTAAAGTGACAATAATATAAACTTCATTTTAATGTCATATGCTGGGCAATTCAAACAATTACTCAATTCTTTTAAATAATTTCTAAATCAACATGTAAATACTGTTTTATCTTACGATTTAAATCAATTTTCATTTCAGACTGCCTATAAATATGCAACAGTTTAAATTTATAACAAAAGTATTTTTTTTTTTATAAAGATAATAAAACGATATTTTATAGATAAAATCGAATTGAAAAATTCGATTTCCTTAAAGTAATTTTTTTTTTCAAATAAATATGTTTTTCATTCTATTTAACAACAAATATATGTTAAAAATTAAATTTTTTTTTATATTTTAAAAATAAACATGCGAACTCATTTTTAAAATCAACATATTCAACATCAAGAATAACATTTTTCCTATAAATTTTGTTTTTGTTTTTTTGTTTTTATTACGTGTTTTTATAAAAATAACTTTATTCAGAAAAAAACGACCTCTCTACCATTTATTTTTTGATCCATGTAACACATAACAATATATATTTAAAAAAAAAAAAAATATTTTATGCATTTAATATTGATACTTTAACTTTTTTATTAAATTTTGATATTTTGTTTTTTTTTTTTGTATCTTTGCATAACTTTATCCATAATCGAAAGAAATCAAAAGAATAGAAAAGCAACAAAATGATGCTATGAGACTTGGATATTTTTAATGTATAAGTAAATGTAGATAAATTCTTTTATAAAGCCATTGAAATTCTTAACAAAAAGACGAACATGTTTAGAATGTCTAATACAAAACATTAGTTTTTTTTTGTGGATTTATAAATTTTCACTTTTAACCCCTTTGTGGATATTTAATTTTGAGTCTTATTATTGATTATGTTTATATCAAGATTACCAAAAAAGGCGATCTATGGGACTTCGACAATTGGCGAAGCATAACATTATTTAAAATCATCTATCTAAGATCTTAACAGGAGTAATACAAAAAAAAAGCTTTTAAACGTAATACAAAGTATGTTCAGAGACGAACAGGCAGGATTTGGTCTAAACAGAAGCTATCTGGGCCAAGTTAATACCCTCCGAATTCTTATTGAAAAAGCAACAAAATGAATATCACCTTATTTTCGATCATTTACAGTAATGGTAGCTCTGGAAAATATGAATGTTCTAAGAAATTTTAATTTACATATCGCTATTACACTATTAATATCAGTGAATATCAGTGAATCATTTATACCAAATGTGGGTGTTAAACATGGATGCCCTCTCTGTCGCAACCATTCTTCACCGTATTAGACAATATTCTGAGGGAAACTATTAGTATTAAAATTGGCATCTATCTATTGGTCAGATATCAAATATCTAGAAGACCTAGACCCCGCAGATAAAATATTATCTTCTGTTTAATAACCAAGAAGGTGTTAAGTTTAAAATACTCCACCACAGCTAACACCCCGTGAAAAATTGGCCTAGATATTAATAAAAGTAAGATTGAAGATATGTTTGTACACCTTGCAAGTGACAACCCAATCAAATTAGACGTCTACAGGTAGTGTAGTACACCACTGAAGATGTACAAAACAGAATCGATCATGATTGCTCAATAATTCCATTAAGAATAAATTACAAGTCTTCTCAAAAAAACATCTCGGAATAATATGCCGAATACTCCAGCCAAACAGAATTTAAAACGCAGAATTATGAACGCTAAAAAATGAAAAACTATTAATGAAGCAATTCACCAGAAGGAAATGAAGGTGGATTGGCCAAACACTATGGAAAAATAAAGAATGTATAACAAAAATGGCAATAACCTACAATCCTTTAGGCGGATCAAAGTCAAAAGAAAGATCCTGTCCAACACGGAAGAGAACGTTGCTGGATTCATTAAGTAGACATGAAATATCCTGATATGAGTTACTTTATCTTGAATAAATAGTGTAGTAGATACAATTATGTATGATAAAAAAAGATAATAATTAATAAATCTTATTTTGCTTTGATAAAAATTATTACGTTTGTAGGTAAACATTTTTGAAATAAATTTTCACATTACGTCTTTGCTGTAATAGCGGTTTGTTCTGTATAAACTTAGCTTAATTTACAAAAAACATTAATTTAAAATTAAACGCCATATGAAGTTTTAGTTCTATTAAATGTTACAAGATAAACACCTTATTACATCTTTACCCACTACGAATAAGACGTCGTTATAATGCATGACGTAATACCACGCCTTTGCCTCTTAAGGGGTTAAAAACAAATAAATTCCGTCATCGTAAAGGCAAAAATTTAAAACAATATTCGTTTAAAGTTTAAAAGGTGAATAAAAATTTTTTTTTAAAAAAAAAGACAATGTAATTTATTTTTTCCCTAAAACTGAAAAATCTGCATAGGTTCTATACTTCTAAACAGCATGAAATTGAAAATTCAATTGCTTTCAATTTGAATTGTTTTAAAATTTTTTTCGAAATAAAAAAAAACGTAACAAAATCACTTAAAGCAATTTATTTTCTCATCATTTTCTATTTTTTCTACTCGGTGTAAACTTTTCTATATATGTACGGAAAAATTGTGAAAAACTGATCCTTTTTGGTTACACACACACATCATTTATATATTCATTGTATATAAAAATGAAATAAGGAAATACTTTTATTCTTTTATTCCTTTTCATTGAACTTCAAAAATTGTACTTTTAACACATACTAAAACTTTAAATAGAGATTCAAAAAAAAATTGATCAAAAACGATTTCAAAACATAAAAGAACCTTTGATTAAGTTAAAATTTGTATTAAAACCTTAAATGGAAGAAAACGTTTTCTTTTTTTACATACACACATACATATAACACCTAAGGCGACTATTCAATTTTTATCATATATCTATATCGTATATATATACATATATACACAATTCGTCGTCGCACGAAAACCATTACCATTTTGTAATACAAAAAAATGAAAATCGAATTAAGGTTGAGTTTAATTTTCAATCTTTAGAATTTGTGAATTGCTTTTATCCTAAGCCGTTTCCATTTTTGTTTGATAATATTGGAAAAACTTTGGAATGTACTAGAAATTTAATTTTTTTTTTTTTTTGGAAATTACAAAAGATCAATGAAATCAATATTATTTAAAAAATAAAAAAAAATTATTGTATTTTAGTAAAAATAATTTAAAAAATGTTTATTGTAAAAGTTATAGACTGCAAAGGTATTATGAGTGCTCAAATACTATATATAATTGTCCATTATTTCCAATTTCAAATTAAAATGATTCGAAATTAAATTCCACTTTGTCTTTTATTTAATTTAAAAGATTATTTAGAAGAAGCTTTTTAGCCTAAGTATACAAAGAATGAGTTATATATAAGAGTTTAAGAGTCGACGTCACTGATGCATATATAATGTTTATATTAAAGGTTACTTTTTAGGTGCTAACTGTTGACCGGTGAGGTTAATTAGCGTTTCTATATAACAAGTACATTTTGGAAGGAAATAGAAGTTATACTTGACTTATTATATACTAATTATTTATAGGATTGATTATATTGAGTTTCTACATGTTGGGCCTTATAACAAGTAGAAACGCCTTAGATTTTTAATAGATTCAATTCTAATATATTGTATTAATTTTATATGTGATTGAATTATTATGTACTTTTGTATCTGTGAGTTATATTATTTAATTAAGTTATATATTTATATTTTGTATTTGTTTATCGTAAATAAATATTACTTATTAGTTATAATTATTAGCCAATAAATTGCACAAAACGGTAATGGATAATTGAGTTGAGTTGAAAACGGAATTAAAGATTTTAATATTAATGGAGGTTCAAACTTTATATTGTATGCAATAAACATATTTTTTTTAGTAAATAATCTTAAATATTTTGTAAAAATAAACAAATACTAATAAAATCTAAAAAAAAATTTACTCATTATTGTGCATACCTTACATTAATCAACAACATTTTATTTTGGTTACAACAAATTTTCTTAAGTTCACTCTGATGGTGAAAGTGATTATGAAGATTATTTTATAATAAGGAGAAGTCGTGTATTTAATAAAAACTAAATAACTGAACACTCAAATAATAATTATTAGTGATGAGTCTACACTACACTAATAATTTATGCTTTTCAGTAATAATTTATTAGTAAAATTTTATTAGTTGCAGAAAAGTTTTATGAAACAAAAAAGTATTACTCCATATTTTTTAGTTCTAATAATTATTAGTTTATTAGTATTAGACTAATAGTTTTATGAAATAGGGCACAAATTTACAAATTATACTGAAGTTTGATGGTTTAATAATAGTATAAACCTGCTGTAATAAAATATCTCTCACAAAACTGCCTATACTTTTTAAAATCCATTATACATTACAAATACAGCAATCTAATCTTTTTAAATTTAAGCTTTAAAATTGCTATTCTTATTGGTTGATGAGAGAAAAGTGTTTGACATCAAACTCAATATCAATTTAATCAACAACTTTATTTCAGAAAAATTCACATCATGTCATGTGATAGTAAAGAATTTGTCTACATTTGATGGTTCAGAGTCAATCTTTTTGAAGAATTCCTTAATTGACTTTGATACACAGCATGAACATATTTATTTTTAATAAGACTCATTTGTATAAATCAGCAGGATGAGTCTTGATTTAAATTTTATCCAGAGCTATTATTATATTATATTATATTACTAGCTACTTCTTACGGCCTATAAAACCGCGTTCCTTTTACAGCTTAGCACGTCACAAAATACTGCGGCAATTTTTTACAAGTTTATAAAACAACCAGCAATTAATTTGCATAAATTAAAGAGTCTATTGTTTCTTCCATTATTAAATTATAGTAAATCATATCATTCTAATCCAAATAAAAATCTGTTTTGCTACAGACATGGAACATAATACAAAAATTTTAAATAATAAATAATTATAAATTTCCTTATTTCCAAAAACAAAAACAGTTATAACAATATTTTAAACAACTTAATAATCCCAGACCTGTAGAGTATATAATTTTTTGAAATAATACTCTAGAGTCTAAAGATTATCAACAATATACAAAAAAAAAAAAAATTATTTTATGATTTCATACATATGTATAACATATGTTAAGGAATACTGTAGATAAAGGAAACCCCTTTTTAATAATTATCTCTATCTCTCTATTCATATTAAAATGGGTCTACTTGTAATTTAATATTTTTGTTTTTTTTTTTTTTATATTTTGCCCTTTTTTTCTAACTTGGTTTTATTTTAAAATAAAAAAAAAACAGAACAGAACAGAATACAAAAATAAGTGATGAAAAAATCAAGGGTTTTTTTAAAAAAGCACAAATTTCAAAAGTTATACAATGTTTCATACTGTGTTTTGGGTAAAAAAGAAAATCTGTTTACATGTGTCAAATATAGTGTTACACAGTTGTTTGGAATCCAAATTTTTATCCAGGATATTTATTTGAACAACTGGGTGGCGCAAGGGTTTGAGTTCTAATTTTCCATTTAAAATGCCCGGATTCCGATTCCTGGTAAAACTGAAAACAAGCTTTTATCTGATTTTTGACCTCGGCTCAGCTACCATTCGCTATTGAGTTCAAATTAATAACAATATAAACAAATAATTGAATTGAATAATATAACTCACAGACATAGAAATGCATTATAATCTAATATAAATTTGCCTTGAAAAATTTTTTTAAAAAAAAAGAAAAATAGACATGTGGTTGCCTAGGTTACTGATGTTTTTCAAAATAGAAAATTTTTATGTCCTAAAAGCCATTAAATAGGGAGGGTTCTCAATTTCTTTCTTAGAAAACTTATGTTGATTCTTCAAGATTCAAAGATAAATCTCCCTTTCCGTATCGAAATTTTTCAGGCTTTAGGAATTAAATTGTGGTTTGCATCAAAAAAATTGAATGACTTATACCAATTTCTAAATATCTAACTTCTCCGAAAATTTCAAGCTTCTAACTTAAACCGGAAGGATCCAAAATAATACAAAAATTTAGTTTTGTATAGTTACCGTAATTACCGTTTGGCAACCTTGTATTTATAAATATTTATTTTTTTTATTATGACATATATTTATAAAGCTTATAATAGCCATTTGATGTTCCTTAACCTTAATGCACTCTTGTTATAACAAATTAAATACAATATGGTTTTCGTAAACACACGAACGGATGGACGGATAGAATAAAACTATATATAAACGTAGAACTTTTCAAAATTTTTTGAAAATATGCTAAAAAGGAGGTTAACCGATTTTTTTTTAAATCCAAAAATTAAATAATAGAAAAAAAGATTTGAAATTTTATTTCTACATTCTTTCTCTGTTTTTTGTTTTTTTTTATCCCTAAAATATAAAAATAAAAAAAAAAAAAATAGGAAAATTATTTTTTAAAATAAAATTATTTAATTTAAATATTTTTTCAAAAAAAATTTAATCGTTTAATAAAAGAAATCTAATAAATAAATTATTTTAATTTTGTTTTACATATTCATACAATACTTTATATATAAACTTATATAAATAAATATATATACCATGTATTATATAATATATAAATTGACTGACACATCTTAAGTAAATAATATACATAATAGATAAGATGATAATTGTTACAAAAAAAATTTGTACCCCAGAACAGAAGTTTATTTCAATTAAATTTGAAACAAAAGAAAATAGAAAGAGATAGAAATGCAAATGATGTCTAGGGAAAATCTAGAGAAATTGACAAAATTAAAAAAATAGTCATAGTTATAAAATATTTAAATAAAAAAAAATTCTATTCTGTCTCTTTATAGAATTTAAAGTTAATTTAAAAAATTTTATTCTCATTCAAAAGTACTGTAAAAAAAAATTAAAGTACATATTAACATAGTATCTAGTTACTTAACTTATTTTTAACCACCTTCAGGTTGTGATAGCTCTTAAAATAGCTCAGAGATTTTTAGATTCAAAACAGATTCGGGCTCGAGTACATTACATGTATATTTTTTTTTTGTTTTTTGGCGCTAACTGTTCAACTGTTAGGCTAATAAGCCTGTTTATACTCCTAGATACATGTTGGAACAGGGGCTCATATTATATTCGTATTATTAGAATTGGTCTTATTGAATTCCACATACATTTTAAACATGAGATAGTACTAGGCCTTATAACGTGTAGAAACGTCTTACATTTTCAATAGTTACAATTCTATTTTTTGTTTATATTGTAATATTAATGTATTTTTTGTTAAAGATATATAATTATTAATTATTAATTAAGCCATTAATTTGAACCCAATGGCGAATGGTAGCTGAGTCGAGTCAACTAGAAAAATTTTTTCACTTTCACTAGGATTCGAAACCGGGCCTTTCCGCATGAAAGGTCGGCACTCAACTACTGTGCCTCTCCACCGTTTGAATATATATTTCTCAATTGCCATTGCATAAGCTTCTTCCCCTAACAAAGATTCCCAAAACCAACCGCCTCAGTTAAAGCCTCGATTTGACAATAAAATAATATTTAATAATTAATAATTACATTTAAGTAGCCTAAATTTCAAGACTTAATTTTTTAATTTTTTCTCATTTGGTACTCCAACAACAAAAAAGGCATTCACAAAGTCACATTAAACTAAGTCACATTAACTAAGGTTTATAATTCGGCTGCAAACATTGTTTAATATTGTGTAACATTAAAATTATATTTGTGTGTGGCTTCTATTGTTTCTTTTTTTATTAGAATTTTTTTATTAAAAATTTTTATTAGAACACAGGACATTCCGGAAGTCCCTTTAATTGGTTCTATTTTATACTATATAGCTTTAACTTGTGACAAAAACTGGTTGATTTACCCTATTTTCTTCAATACAATTCTTAAACTGCCCTAATTTGGCTGATTACCTTAAATACAGTTATTTGTAGGTGTTTTTGAGTATACCTATGTTTTCTTTTTGGTTTAAGGCTGTCCGTTTAGAACTCCTACACAATTTTACAGGAGGTTTATCTTTCGGGGGGCTGAGACCTTTTAATTGAAAAATGGCCTCTTTTTCAACACAACATTGGATAGATTTGCTATATAATCTGTTTAAATTTCTTTTTTCAAAACTTTAATATAAAAATATATTATAAAATTAATTAAAAAAATATAAATTTAAAGACTTTTCGCATATTCCCACATATGTTTTATTTTTAGGTTTCTTTCAGTTAAATGGTATGTAAAATTTTAATTACCCCATTCAATTAAGGAACCCAAAGTAATTTATTTTTTTTTTCTTGTTTTTTTTTTTGAAATTTTAATAAACTTTATGTTTACAGAAATTAAACAATGGACACTTCAAATTTTTTTTTTGTCTGCTCTTTTTCTTTATTTATTGTTTTAACATTTAACAGAATTTGAAGCAACAGTTTGTATATAAAGCCGACTAACTACCTACCTTTAATTTTATTCATTTTGTTTTAAACTTAAATTTATCTGGAAAGTTTTTTAAATGCAAAACAGATTTAATTTAATAAAAATATTTTTTTTTAGTTCATTAGATGAAAAGAATATTTAATTATTTAAAAATTCATACCGTATAAAGAACAAAAGAAACAAAAAGAGTCGACAGTTAAAACCCCCAAAAAAACAGAAGCTCTTTCATTTTGACTTCTGTTTTCATTCTAAGAATTTCAAAACAACCCCTTTTTGTATTCTTTCACACATTTTTTAATTAAGGTCGTTAAGAAGATGGTACAATTATAATAATAATAATATTCAAATATTTTTAAGTATATTATGTTATAGTTTGACATGTATTTATGTAGTTGAGTGTATGTGTAAATTTTTTTTTCATATTATTATTAATACAAACTGTGACTTTAAATTTACTATATTACAGTTATACGGTATCCTAATTTAAGTTTTCATCAAATCTCGTAGGAGAGTTCCACTCAACTTGTGTAAGGACGATAAATTTTTTTTCGACTGATTAACCACCTTCGGCATAACCTGTTCTAGCCGTCAGAAAAAGCTTAAATTTGGATATGCACCAAATATAGTTATGACTATTGGCGGGTACCTATGAAGAGTATATTTCACAAATTGATTCTAGTATCATGGGGTCTAGAGCTTCCAGGATCTCTGATCCGATCTGAGCCGGAATCTGAACCGATTTTAATGAAATTTGGTGCGAATACTTTTTTTTTGCAAAAGCAAAGAACGTCTTTGCAGGCCAAATGTCAGATATATTTCGCCCAAGCTTATAAGTTAACCCAAGGCGACAACAGATAATTTTAAATTTAAAAAACCGCTCAGTTGACTGAATGTTTTTTATGATCCCATTTTAGTACATTACCATCTTCCTTTAAGAACATTGCTAACTTCTAGAAATTCGTTTTCCGAGGCAATTGTAATTAAGAAGGTTAAGAATAAATCTAATATTAGAAAAAAGATTCAGCGGCCGCGACGACATGTTCTACGACATTTTTTCGACGACATTTCTAAAGATCTTTTTGTTAGCTCGATATAAATTAATTTAGAAGAAGAAAAGGACATTGAAGAGCTAAGATCGAAACCAGATTACTACATAAAGGCATACAAAGGAAACACTTTGGGAATCTTAGACTAAGAAGACTACGACAACAGGATGCAAGAAAAAGCCGACCGGGGTCCATATCGAAAGTTAAGGAATGACCCGTTGCCAGAAATTGTGAAAAGAGTAGATAAGACTATGAGGGTATGTAAATCTTTATATGGTAGTATTATATTTTTTTGATATTTTAATTAAATTTTCATTACTTGAAAAACTTTAAAATGCATAATTTGGAGGCATACTACAAGCGGCAGAACCACAGTTTTCCTCAACTACCATACAATATAAGTCTACATATACATCTGTTTAATTCAAAAAAACTTTAAAACTATATCCTGTATATACATCCATATATATGTATATTAATTCTACACAATTACAATGTATTACACTTAAACATATACACATAATATATTAAAATAAAATAAATTGACAAAAATAGAATTAAAAGATTACTACTAATACGTATGCATTCCAAACAGTTTAAAAAAACAATAACATAACAGTAAAAAAATCTTAAGTAAAATTAATACTAATGATTCTTTTTTTTTGCTCTTCATTAGAGAATTGAATTGATATACTTTTATATACTCATTATGTAATGATTCCAGTGCGTCTTTTCTAATATATACAATATATTATATATGTATATCTATATATGTATATACTATATAGGTATTAAGTACCATTTGACTTTTTTTTATAATAAAAAATGATAGGGCATGCCAGCAACAAGAAAAGAATTTTTTTTTCACTTGTGTACATATTTATATATTACTTATGTCTTTTTACAGTCAAAAGGCAATTATCCTTTTTTTTTGTTTTCATCTTCTTTCTCTTTCCATTGTCATTCTTTTTCATTATACTGTATACAGAGTTTTTTAAACAATGTTTATACTATTACAATATGAATACCATAAGACTAATAAAAAAAAAAAAAAAAAAAAAAAAAAAAAATATGCTTAACTAGCAATTTTCTTTCTTTAGGTATATAATATTATAATGATGAGGCTATTTTTTGAGTAGTTTTCATCTTATATATAGTTTGATTACATTTACATAACACTACTACTACTACTGGTATATGTATATAGAATGTAATATCAGGGTTATTTATATTCATATAATGCTATTTGTGTTGTTTTTATGTGAAATTTGTTGTTAAAGATGATTTATTGAAAACAATAATCAAGCATTGAAGAGATGACTTCGCGACTTTTTTTTAAAGAAAAATATTAACTTAAGAAATAAAATTGAAAAGAGAATATAAAATAATGGAATAAGAGTTAGTTTTTTTTTTTTTTAGAACATTTTTTAAACATTTTCAAATAAATGTGCTTATTTGTTTTCCTTTGTTCGTCGGTCTGTTTGTCTACGGGTCTGATTGTTTACAAAACTTCTACACTGTTTAAAAATAAAAATAAGTTTAGTTGAACAATGTTTCAATGTTTTTGTAGTTTTTGTAGCCCTAGCCATTACGAAAGTGCTGGAATGGAACACCAATGGCAAAATAAATTTGGGAAGACCAAAGGGTATTTGGAGTAGAATGTTCCTAAGAGAATTTTATATTTCTGGAAAATCATTATCTGAAATAAAGAAACTGGCACAAAAATAGAAAAAAATTTTGAGAGGTGATTTGGAAGCTCTATGTTCCCTAATGGAATAACAAAGAAAAGAAAGCCATTGCGAAGCTATACAAGCCCTAATAGTTAAGGAAAGCTCTATATTGAAGTTCTTAAAAAAATATATTACTCTAAGGTATATATTCGATCTGGAAACATCAAACGACAGCAGTTATAAATAAGCTGCGTAAATAAATGCCAATTAAACATATACCTAGTATTGTTACTACAATATTTAGATTTAAAAATACTTGTATAAATAGAAAAAACACAACTTGTTATTATAGGTAATTTAAAATTAGTAATATAAACTATTTTATTTATAGGTAAAATATAAACATATATTTAAAATTAATCAAAAGTATAAAAATTCTATTATTTTCAAATGACTGCTTTCTTTTTTTTTCAAACATATCTTCTTCTTCTTAACAGACTGTTTTTTAATTTAAACTATTCGTTTTCGACGTACTTTTAATTTTTACGCCTCTATTTATACTAAGTTAACTAGCTGTTTTAAATATAGTACATAATATAAAAAATGCGACAACTATTTAAAAATTGACAATTGAATTATATATCAAGGTAAAAACACAATTCCGACCAGCAACTACCAACCACCAGCTAAATTCACTCTGCTCAACTATTTTTGGTCAGAAGAAACATAATTGTAGCGAACCGAAAAATAAAAAAATATCAAAAGTTTAAAAATGAATTTGTTAAAAACTTTACGAACTGTACAAAATGTTCGTAAGGTGTTCATGGTATAATGATAGTCTAAAAAATTCGAAATCGTAGAAGAAGAAGATGGTGGGTACATGAAGTAAATTTAAGCCGAGAGAAGTTTAAGTTTTTTGAAAAATTCTTCAAAGTTTAAAATTGAACTCCTTATTAAATGTTTAAAATAAAAGAGCTAATTCTTTCTTTACAAAAATTTATAAATAAAAACGTTTATAAATTCTGTCAAATTTAAAAATCTGTTTCTTACGTTTAAAAATATTGTCAAACTGGACTACAGCGAAACTATTAGAAAATAGATCTATTTCGACGACGACGAAAATTTGATTGGGCGACGATCGTCACAATTATGTACATACATACATAAAAACCCATATGTTTTAAAAATTTCGCCGCGAATATTTCATCGGTGGTCGGAATTATGTTTTACCTTTAAATTAAATCTTGTTTTTTTAAACATAAAGATTGAAAAGTACTGATTTGATTCGTTATAATTTGATTGATTCGATGATGTTTGTCAAAACTGAACGTTTGATAATTTAAAAATATGGAGAAATCTGGTTGTATTTTTAGGTTTTTAGCCATTACAATATATGTGTAGTATTTTGATTTACCGTTATGTGAAGCTCAATTATTTGCAACATTTTTAACTCATTCTAATCTACTTGGAGCTAACAAAGCGGCATAAGTTTTTAACTTAAATTTTAAAGTTTTTGAAAATAAGCATATGAGCAAAATTTTCTGTAGACCGCCGTTTCAGGGCTGTAGGGTACTCTACCATTTATACAATTTATGCTTATAAAATAAAATCCTAAAAAACGTTTTAAGAAATTATTACTAATTTTTATTTTTCATTTTTATACTCCTTACTCATAGGATATGGAACATTTCTTAATTTGGGAAATATGGTTTTTTAAAAACCTTATTTTGTTTCATAATTAGCTTTTGTTTGTTTTGCAAAAAGTACACAAAAATTAAAAAAAAGACACTAATAAAATATTTTCTACGAAAACTTATTCAAACTTTAAGATTATAGATACTAAGTATATTTATGAACTTAATTTGCATAAGCATAGGGGCAATGAAATAAAATTAAATGTTCAATTTGACATTTAATATGTGATTGTGCAGGAATAAAAGTCTAGAATCTTTAAAAAAATGAACTTAAAACCTTGAACTGTAATTTATAATTCAATAAAATTTTACACTTACGAGAACAACCCTTTAAATGCTCTTTAAATAATGTATAATATGTTAATCTTCGATTTTATAAAATATTTGAAGTACTTAGGCAATAATTTTACAATGTAAAAAAATATAGAGATTCTATTTTTGGTAAAGAAAAATTTCTATTTAAAACATTCAGTACAGTTTTATGGAAATTTTTCAATTTAAAAAAAATCAATAAAAATTTGAAAACCTAAATTGTCATTTAATAAATTTTACTTAGTATATTTTTTGTAATTAATTTTTGGAATTAAGTAAAAGAGAATTAGGATTACAATACACAAGTGCTTTGCATTTCTAGCGTATGTGATTGTGACAATTGTAATAGTTCTAAAATTCAAATTGTTTTTTTTTTAGATTTAAGCGGTATGCCTAACGTACGCATTTCTGGCTTCGCTTGCTTTATACGCTTTGACAATTGAAATAATTTATATTACATTTTATGTAGCAACGCCCAATGACAAAGTAATCAAAGCGCAGCAAAGTAAAAAAGCTCCAAAACTTATTTATAATCTGTAAGATAAATTATAACAATATTAATTACAAGAAATTTTAAATAATTACTTTTATAAGTACATGATATTGTGAGATGTCATAACTCAAAAAATGTCATAAAGTATAAAACTAAAATATTTTAGGTTATACTTTTGAAGTTAACTTAATACGCGTCCTCATCTACGCAATGAATGAATAAATATAATTCACAAGACCATTAATTTAATATTTCAAGATCAATATGCAAGATAATAACAAAAGTTTATTATTTAGGTAGTTTTCTTAATACAAAAGTAGAAAAAAATTTTTCACTCAAACTCCGTACATTACCCAGTCCTAGCGCCATTTCAAGCCTCGTATTATTTGACATAGCTTAAATAGAATACAATATAAATGATTTGTAAACAGTTTGATTAAATACTAAAGGTCGGAAGTAGTACCAGAATGAAGTAACTTGATTGTTGTGTCATTTAAAATATAATTTTGAGTTTGCAAAGGGAATTTAAAATTTTTATTTAAATACTAAAAAAAGCATTGCCTTTAAAAAACTATAGTATATATACTACTTAATATAATAATGAACTAATTTTTCAAATCCAAATTATAATATACACAAAAATAATTGATTAAATTTTGATCCAAATGATATGACATTTGCCCATTATACAACTAATCAATGGAAAATATTTTATAAACTTATTTGTTCATAAATATTTATGTAAATTTTCCAAGAAGAATGGAATTTCTTTGAATTATTTATTATGCAAACAAATTGTATTAAATACAAACTCAGTTTAATTTGTTCCCAAAAAAATAACAAATTATAAATGGATTATAACAAATTAGATGCAGAATCATCAAGTAAAAGATAATTAATAAAATAATATTCTTAAATAATTGAATATTTTTGTTAATAAATAAACAAAGTTTTAATTATACTTATGATAATCAATATATTTAGATGGAAAAAAATAAATATAATTTGCAATAATATGAGTTACAAAAGTTTATAAAAGAAAAATCAGACTGATTCACCCTATATAGAAATAGCCATTGTTCAAAAAATTTGGAATCGTTTTTATACCCGTATGATTTTAGGTCAAAGCGGTAAGCATAAATTTGTCATAACGTTTTTGAAGAAGAGATGAAATGATTGTAAATATAGGGGGTTAGTAGATATAGACTCAAAGGTATGGATCGGGTCAGATTTAAAAAATAACTCGATCTAGCTATGTATGTCCGTCCCCTCATAAGAAAAAAAAAGCTCATAAAGGAGCTAAGATTTTGGAATTTTCACAAATTAGTTTTTATTCAGTAACCGTCATCACTATTGAAATTCAGCCATTTTGGTCCATGGGTTCGGGTAGCTGCCATACAACTTCTTTATTATATGAGCATTAGTTTATACTCATTGAAACTGGGTGTAGGGAATTTAGCCAAAAATAGTTTAGTTTTATGGCCAAAGTTTCTGCAAAATTTGGTTGGTCTCTTGCAGTGGGTTTGAGTAGCTGCCATACAACTTTTTCTCTTATATGAGCATTACTACATACCTATTGAAGCTAGGTGTATGAAATTTAGCCAAAAAAAAGTTTAGTTTTATGGTCAAAGTTTGTTTTATGGTTAAAGTATTTAAAGGTTTGTGCAAAATTTGGTTTGTCTACTTCAGTGGGTACAAGTAGCTCTCAGACAACTTCTGCTATATGTTAATAGTAGTTAATAGTACTATATGTCAATACTAGCTAACTTCAATTACCAACGTTCGAATAAAATATAGCCGGTGTAGTGGAAGAGGGTCGAAGAGCTGCCTTTCAACTTATATTTTCTTTTATTCATAACTGAAAGCCTAATAAGTTGTCCATTTAAAACTTTGCTAAAAGTAAATAACAGGATCATATAATGTCAATATTACGGTCATACGGCTATCCTAGAGTTGTCACAGTTTACTCTACTACACTCTTTCTCGTTTTTATAAAAATTTTACAGAAAATAAAAATAATATTTTCTTAAAATTATTCAACGAAAATATTAATTAATAATTGAATATTGTAAAATTATTTGTATTAAAGATTAAAATTATTCACAATAATTTATATTTTTTTTTTAAATAATATTCAAATATTCCTTTTCGATTTTATATTAATTACAGTTTTAAGAAATTTAATTAATTTTACTGATATGTAATTGTACTTTGAGGCACAGTGCAGACTACAAATTTTAAAATAAACTCTTTGTCTTTTATTAATAATATTTTATATATATAAATATATTTATTGTAATATATAGTTAATGTATATAAATTTCATATCATATGGTACCCGTAACAAAAAATTTAAATTGCCTTTAGTGTTGTAAATATCTTTTTAATATTAAGTTATTTTTTTGATTTTATACAAGTACTTGTGTATATATAAATTTTTGTAATCAGTACTTGTGTATAATATTATAGACTTGATAAAATATTGAATTTTTTTTTTTTATTATTTTCGAATAGAGTTGTTAAATTTTACTTTAAAAAATTAACATATATTTATTTATACATACATATATGTATACAAATTAACATAATATAATTGTACATATGTGCAAAATTCATAGTTGAAAAAAAAATTTAATATTTATATAATTACAGGGTGTCTTAAGACAAAGGTTCAGAATTTCAGAGGATGATTATAACTAAACTAGCATAGTTTTTGAACTGATACAATTTTATATATACTCAATATAAACTAGAAAAGCGAGGAAATAAATGTAATTAACCAAATTTAGTGGTGAATACCGTTAATTTTTTAATTGAAATGAATAATATAATAATTTTTTTAGAAATTTAATAGTGAATATTCTTTGCTGCTAAAACTACTCTGAAAAGGACATCAGATAAGTCTTGAAGCGCGATATAAACTATTACAATGGGTGAATAAAGGTCTTATATTTAAAAATAGCTGTCGAATCAAGATATAACCTTAATAAATTACTTAGTTTAGGAAAATCCAAGGCCTCAATTAGTATAAGGACATTGCTTTTTTAAAACAGTGGAAAAATAATAACATAACACTAAAAAGTCATCATATTTTATTTTAAATCAATTATACCTCTAAGAAAGAAGTTGGAAATCGATGAAATCGATTCTCTCTCTGAGAATCAAGATTTTGTACGCTTTATTAGAAGCTAAAAGCCTTAAAGGATAAAATTCATTTTAAAATAGCACACGAATATCGGGAATATTTTTTTATTTTATTACATCAAACTTAAAGTAGCAGAAGAATGTGAAGGCCAATGAAAAAGGAAAGTTCACAACAAAAAATCCAATCTTTAATGTTTAAAAACGGGAAAAATGTATTTAAAAAATTGAATCTGGATTCTACACAAAAATATTTTTCATATAAAATTAAGGACATCAGATAAGTTACCAAATGAAGAAGATCAGATAATAATAAAATACAAGATGGTATATAATTGTACTTACTTAGTAAACACCCTGTATTTACATAATTTTTGTGTACTTAAATTCTTTTATAATAATGAAAATTTGTTACCGTATATATTATTAAATTATAAATTATATATTTCCCATATAAAATTTTCCCAAGATTAATTTTTCATAAAAAGGCAAAAACTTTATGTTTGTTTAAAAAATTTTTGTACTTTTTGAATTTTTCAGGTTTTTAAAGAAAAATAAAATTAAAAAAGAACTATTTTTAATAGAAAACTGTGCAAAAAAATATTAATGTAAGAATGTATTTATAAACAATATATATATATGCTAATATAAACAATACATATACATTATGAAATATTAATACCAAAATTTAATTAATTTAAATCATATTTATATAAAATTCATAAAATATTTATTCAGTATCTATTACAAACAAATTTAAAGGGTTAAGTATTAAAAGATTTAATTGTTTTCTAAAGAAAAAAACCTGTTAATGAAAGTTATTAATAATATGATATTCGTAAGTTAACAAGTAAATTAAATTATAATGTAAAAAATTAACCTAAAAAGTTATATTTGAAAATAATATATAAATATGTAAATATATTTTAAGGTGCTTAAAGGAGTTTAATATATTCGCAGAGTCACATTCTGTGGTTATTATATTCGACTAGATATTTGCTTTTACTCCTTTTCTTTTCCTTTTAGAAGTATAGGGTTTATTTAGACTAGACTTCAGTTTCTTTAATCGTTATATTCACTAAGCAATTAATTACTCGGCTGTATTTATTGCATAAGATTATGAAACTTGTAATTTTTTTTTGTTTTTATACCCTTTTTTTATTTTTTTTTTAATTTAACGGACAAGGACGATTACAGAAAATCAGAATTAAAAATGAACAGTGCTCAGTGCACAGACGTCTCTGAACTACCGCTTTTATATTTTGTGTTTGATCATAAATCTGAGTTATTCCTAAATTAAGATTCTATCGCTGTCCTCTGTCAGATTTTGTATTATGAATTTTATATAAAAAGTAAAAAGGTTGATTTTATTTTTTTAAAGGGGCCCCAATGATGATTTAAGTTAGTGGGTAAGTATTTGGCTTACCAACCGAGGGGTGCGGGTTCGATTTCGATTTCCGTACGGTTCATGAATTTCTTTAATTGAAAAAATAATTTTTCTTTACAAATCTCTATGGTGACCAAATATAATTTAAATATACAAATATATAATATAAAATATAAACAAAACAATTTTTATTGTAATTATAAATAAATAAAAAGTATTTAATTTAAGAAGTGCCCAAGTGCCAAATAGGCAAAGGACTATAATATAATATTAGACAATATTTTCTATTGTCCTGTGCCCTATTTCATAAAAATTGACAATCCAACAATTTACAGGCGAAAAGTTGTAAAACCTTCAATGTAATCAAAATTCAGAGAAGTTAAAAGATTTTTTAAAATAAAATAGTCAGACTATAGTTATGGTACTAGTTATAAATAAATTTTTAAAAAAAAATATATGTCAGCCCCTTTATTTTATTTTACATGAAAACTTACTTTTTTGTTTAACTATTACAATAAAAACCATATTTATATTAAAATATATACCTAATCTGAAAAGATACGTCATTAAAAGAACGCTGTCTTAATCGTTGCGTCATCCGTCAAATTATTTAAATTTTATACAAAAAATTCGATAAATTTTGCCATTCTCATTTCTGATTTTTATCTTATTTGAAAAATCTTATATACATATACATATAGAAAAGACATAACCTTTATTCATTTAATTTTTTTTTTTAAATTAGAAATACTTAACATAAACAAACAATATAAATTAACCTACAATTTTATAGTTCACCTCCCTCAAAATTCCTGTACAATACTGTTTAATTTTGTGATAAATTATAACAAATTATATTATATACTTACTATATTTAAACTGAATGATTTTTTATAAACAACAATTTTTTTATTTTTTTTTTTTTTTGTTTTGCTTTTTTCATCTCAAAATTTTTTTTAATAAAACCCAACACGAAAAACTTAAACTATATTCACCACACTCTAAATTTCATAGTCTTATTAAAATTATTTTTACAAAAAATTAACCACTCAAAGGACAATGACTGGAGCCAAAATACCAAAAAAAAAATTAAAAAAAAAAGAAAGAAACACAAAAAAACGAAACAAAAAAAAATGAAACACAAAAAAAAAACGAAACAAATAAAATCAAAAAAAAAAATGTTGAGAAACTTTTTGGTAAAAGAAAACTAAAATACACCATAAAAATTCCACCTACACTTTGAATGGAGCAAAAATTGTTGCACATTTTACATTCAAAAATGTTTGTTTTTTTTTTTTTTTTTTACAGTGACACTCTTGTTAAATGAATATTTATTGTATATAAATATATATATTCATATATACATATATAAAATATGCATGAAATTATATACAAGAAAAAATTAAATGAAAGTACTAAACCTTGAGTTGACTTTATATTAAAAAAAAAAAAAAAAAAAAAAAAACAAAAACAAAACTGAATTATATCAATATCGTTGTTAGATTGTACATTATTATGAATATGCCGGATATTTAACTTTCGCCTTTATTATAAAAATAAAAAAAAAACAAAAAAATTAAAAAAAAAAAAAAAAAAACTAATTCATCTCATAGATTTTACTGGATTTCTGCCAAGGCAAAGAACATGAATATAAAATATAAAAAAAAAATAAAAATGACAGTATAAATAAAAATATACATAGAATATAAGACATAAAAATGACAGTATAAATAAAAATACATATATAGTATGTTATATGTATAACAAAAATAGTATAACAAAAAATGACAACTTTAAACGAAACAGAATTAATTCTGGTTTGTTTTTTTCTTGGTTTTTCTTGTACTAGTTTTGGTTTAAGTTGTTTTTTTTTTTTATTATTTTTTTTTTTGTTTTTGTTTTTTTTTTTCTCTTGAAACTAACCATTGAAAAAAGAGTAACCAACCATTGAAAGACCACATTACAAATGAATAAGTAAAATTTTATATAAAAGAATATTTTACAGAAAAAATTCTTGTTCTTTAATGGATTCCAACAAGTTCTTAGCAATATCTTTAATAATGTGTGTGTTTTTTATATTTTTTTATTTTTTTTTTTTGAATAAAATGAACAGTTATAGTTGAAATGTTGAAATATTTTTTTTAGAAAAAAAAAGTTTTTTTATTTTTTTTAAGGTAATAAATTGTAAATAATGTTAACATGTATAATATGTACATTTTTTTTAGATGTAAATGTAATATAAGGGAGAAGTAGGCATGTATTTAAGAATCTTATTCTACATTTAATTGAATAGAAAAATATTATTTAAAAAAAAATTCAACTATTTTAAAACTGCCTTTAATTTTTGTTACATCTTATACTGCTACATCAGTTTTTTGCTTGTTATATCTTGGGACCATATTAAAGAAACGAGACCCATTGAGAATTAAACTATAGTATATACTTTGATTGGAAATCAATTGCAACTTAATTTATAACTTTTAGTTTTATAAAATATAGGGAAATATGTAAAATTTAGAGGTTTTTAGAATTGTACACTTTTCGAAAGAAAAAGTATTATTGAAAATTATTTATTTTCACTTGTTTTTATTAATTCACCGATGGTTGGGAGCAAGATTACTATGATTTGAACTATTGATTTAAAAAACTTATTTTTTATTGATTTATTTATATTTAATATTTACATTAACAAAAAATAGATAGTTTAAAATTTTGCAATATTACTATTTACTAACATCGGCTTACAGGGTCCTATTATACGTTCGATCCTATTTGTTAAGAAAAAAGTCTAACGACCTATGCAGAATTTGAACAAACATTCGCTATAACTACTGCATCACCGAGGCCTCTTAAGCCTTTTTATTTTTTTATTTTTTAATATTATATAATATTAGATACTAAAATATTATAAAATAATCAGTTACTCAGACCATTATAGGTTGGATACTATTATTTGTCTTGTAAAAAGAATTAAATATAAACTGAATCGATAGTTTTATGATAAAAATAATTCGAAATCATTATGATAGACTCCAGAAAAGAATCTTATATCACATATATACTACCACAATGAGGAGTACATTAAAAACGGCTATATTCAAAGTCAAAATCATGTCCCTGAGACGGACTATATGTAAAGCCATAGAATAAAGTCTGGACAATATATTATACTCTTATTCTTTTTGATTGTAAGGGGTAATTGTAATAAAATTTACTTTTTGCAGGAATTTTGCTTAAAAAAAAACTTATAATCTGAGCGGGAATCGAACCCACACCCTCTCGCGATTAATACGACAAGTACTTAACCACTACGCCACCGAAACTCCTAATATCTGATCTTTTGAAAATATTGTTTTGAGTTTAAAATGTTTGCATAATTTTAGGATGAATATTTTTCCATACATGTTTATCCTGAAACTTTCAAATAGTGAATTTGAACGAAGTTAAAAAACAGAAATTTGGTTTTAATACTCTAAATTTTCCAAAAATGTATATTAAAAAAATTGCTAAATTGCAATACTTCTTAGATATTTAGGAATAAAATAATTAATAAAATTAATTATTATTATTATTTAATTACAATAAATACGATAGGTTAAGTTTAAATGTTTATTAAATTATATAAAAATAAGCTGTTTTTCTAAACCTTTATAAGCTAAGATAATTTAAGAATGTTAAAAAGAATAAAATAAAATTTAATAAAAAAAAAAAACATTTGGGGCGAATGAACAGTTGGACTAAGAATCAATTTTTTGAACCTTTTTTTATTATAAATGTGCTAAAAACACAACTAGGATAAATTAAAATAATAAACATATATGTAGAAAAAAAAATAACTTAATAAAAAAGATACATTAGGGAATACGTACATACATCATATCACATACATATGTTTATTATATGTTTCTTCAAAAATTTTAAAGGTTTCTTTTAAATTGTTGAATAAAATCAATTATTAACCCCTTAACGACTTTATCAAGTAAAACTAATATAAAATAAAATTTTATTAATCATAAATTTCTAATTTATTGGTTCAATGGACTCAAACTTTCGGATACGTACATTGGTTCAATAAACTTTTTATATATATTAAGTATATTTTACAGAAGCAAACATAAACAAAACATAAATTTAAAAGTCCCATACTTTAATAAAATGAAAATTAAAAAATTTTCTATAAAATTTCATTCAATATACTTTACTTTAATATTTTTAAAGTAAAAATTTAATATTTAAGAAATACTCAAAAAAATAAATAAAGAATAATAGCATAAAATTTAATTAGTATTTAAATGGTAAAAATAAACAATAATGACCACTAGTAATATTATTTAATATAATTCAACCCAAATATAAATGCAGAAAAAGTGTTTTAAAAAAAGGGGAGCAATTTAATGCAAAGTACTCATAAAAAATTATTAATAAAATAAATTTCACACATGAAATATAATAAATTGTCTCGACTGTACAATGTACTTAATTAAATTATTACCACTTCTATAAGGTTTTAAAATTAACCCATTGACCCAGTAAATTTAAATAACTATTGGCATAGCTGGTTTAAGAAATTAAAACTTATTTCTATATTTTAAAACCTAATTTTAATTAAAAAATTTAAATTAAATATAAATTTTATGTAAAATTTTTTCAAATAGATTCATTCATCATAAACTTATTCAATTCCTAGGTGATTAAAACAAATAATTATTATGGAACCTCCAAAAATTAGGACATGCTTCCATCAAATGTATTCTTCTCTGATATAAAATCTTCCTTGTAAAATTTGAAATATTTTAACATTTTCCCTTTGATTTCTTCTTTCATCTCTTCAGACAGGCTTACATAATTTTGAACAAAAAACCCGGTTTCATAGAGTCCAGTTAACCAATATTATAATTTATTACCTATTACATGTGCATTAAAAGTTCGCTTAATATTTAGCGAAAAACAATCGATTTACCGGGATTTTTATTTTTATATTTCTCAGATATTAAGATAAGACTGACAAGAACTAACTTATAAATTTAATTTTAAAACAGATTGATAATTTATCTTTAAGACACCAATGGGGGCCTATTCTGCCGTCCTAAGAAAGTTTTTTTCTACATATACTTGGTTTTAGGTAATATAACTTTTAGTGTTTTATACTGGCACATCGCTTTGTTGAATTATTTTTGAATTTTTGAAAAATAAATATGTTAAATAAAGAAAAGCAATTTTTTTGAACTTACTAGATATAAAATATTATTAGGCGTTCGTAGTTAATTTGGACATCCACCTCTTTTGCTAAACAATACTAGGTTTATTAAGTTATGAAAGCTTAGACATAGATGCGGCTTAGAAATAGATTTGACATTTTAGTTATTAGTTTTAAATGAATTTGCAACAAGATATTTGACATTTTTTCTTAGTACAAAGTTGTGAGACATTTATCTGATGTGAAATATTCCATAATCCGGAAAATTCGCTTTTGGCGCTTACGACTTTTTTCCTTAGCACGGCAGTATTGCACAAAAAACTGATCACTAATCAAATAATCATTGTTTTAAATAAAAGAATTAGTTGTATCAAAACTAAAGGAGTCAACAAACCAATTAAGTTTGAGTAATAAAAAAACACTTACTTGTCAAAAACTGATTACTTAATTAGTGACGTTTAGATGCAATAAGACCTCATTTACCTCAAAATTAAAAAAACGAAATTTAATAGCCATTAAATAATATTTTTCAAGAAAATTAATTCAATTTCAGATAAACTGAACGAAAACATATCTTATCTACCATAACAGACCGCAGATAACTTCAAATTTTTAAAAGTATTTACTTATAGAAAGGGTACTAAACTTGGATATGGATTACAATCAGTTAATCTGTTTGTCTTTATAACAATTTTCAATTAATTAAATGACTTGATTAACTTCAAAATACTTGTTATATTTCATCTATGATAATAAAAAATATTTTTAAACTTTTATCAATATTAACCTCAACAAGTACCAAGATTCAATTCTTAGAAAATGTAATCAAAAGTCTCTTGACAATTCTTAAGAAAATAATCGAATATTATTATTAAAAAATTAATTTTTAACCTTATATACATACGTATATATGTATATGTTTGCTCTTCTATATTTCTGATAATATTGTATTACAAGATGATTCTCATTGATTACTTGAATAGCTTTAATAATTACCCCAATGTCCTAATAGAACTCTAATTATCTATTAATAATTGCTTCTAATGAACATTGAAAATAAAAAAAGTATAAAAAAAAAAGTATATAAAAAACGAGAACTTCCTCCAGAGTATTTTAATAAGAATCTGTTCATTTTTATATTTTTTTCCATTATCTTGTAATTTATTATTTTCTCATTATGGTAACATACAGTTCCAACCATATTCTCAGAATCAATACCCTTATACATATATAAATTCATAGAAAATTAATATGAAAGAAGTAAATTAAAATGAGATAATTTTCAATTTTATCAATAAAATTTATCATCAACTTGTTTCTTTCTGACTTTGCAAATTTAATTTTCCCCTACAAAACCAAAAAAATAGAGAAAGAGAGCAACATATGTTTGTATATAGTAATATATATTATATTATATAATATAAATTAATTGATTCTTTGGTTGTCTCAATAGTTCAAACTTTTTATAGTAGTTATTTATAGTGGTATTAACCCTGAGGACATGTATGAGATTCAACTTTATAAAATCTAAAGATACAAGTATATAAGAATGAATAAAATCCTTGGAAAAATACTTTATATACGATATTAAAGATTTTGATATTAAAATAATATACCGTGTTAACATGAAAAGATTTTTAATTAAATCTAGTTTGAAGTCATTTTGATAAATTTTTTTTTTTTTTGTGTATTTTAAATTCATTTCCCGATAAGCTAGAAACTTTAATGTTTAAACAAACCTCACAACTAGAAGCCTTCATTTTTTCAGGAATTTTATCATTCTTGAATTTTTTTCCATGAAAATCTTCAAATTCAATTTTAAGGCATTTAGAAACGTTTTGGACGATTTTAACGTTTTTTCATGATCACCACAAACAATGGGGCTCGGTGGGTTAGTGGGTAAGTATTTGGCTTACTAAACGAGGGTGTGCGAATTTGAATCCCATACAGGTCATGAATTTTTAATTTAAAAAAAAATTATTTTCTTTACAAATCCCATGGCAACGAAATATATATATATATTAAAATATGAAATACATGATTTGTTTATTATAAATAATATTACTAATAATATTATTTGACAGTAATATTACTAATATGCCTCGTCTGACAAGGAAAGACATGCTGCACTCCCTTATCACTTTATATGAAGTAGGGGATTGTCTATAAATAAATAAATAAATAGCCTCCAAAAATTGGACTTTTCTGTAAAATATAAATATTTTTTTTATAAAATTTTTTAAATTCCATTTTAAGGCACTTGGAGACGTTTTTCAAGGTTTTTAACATTATTTCGTGATTACTTCAAAAATTTCTATTTTTCACATAAAAATGAATTTGTTGTGTGAAATGTTGCATAAAAATCCATAAAAACAATTTTAAAGCATTTAGAAACGTTTTTCAGAGATTCTGCTGAGCTTTATCAATTCCTTCTTGTTCTTGGTTCAAAGTTCAAACCTAACCGTCTAATCAATCCTTTCCATACTAAATTTAAACTATTATTTCAACTTAAAATCATAATATTCGGCTCTGCTTTAAAATTCAAATCGCAATATGTACAATTCGTCATATGCATAAAACTGAGTTTGAATCCAAATTAAATTTTTTTCAAACTAAATTATAAGCTTAAGCCTAATTTTTGTTCCAAAAGTCGAATTATGTGTTCAAGCTCAGTTTTATACATTCGACCCATTACCTCCAATTAAATTTAATAAAATTTATGTACACATATATTTGAATATAAATATTCACATTCATACATATCTTTTAATGTATGAAAATTTATAGTATGTATATAAAAACCACAAAAAAAAAATATTTTGTCAGTGATAATTTATTGACATTATAAATTAGAAAATTGTGCAACAAATTTCTATCTTGTTGTCTCATCACATGCATATATGATTTTATACATATAAATATAAAATATAAGATAAAATGTTTCTTGAATTCTACAAGAAAATTATTTTATGCAACTAGTTTTAAATAAATTTTTTTGTTTTTCTAATTTATATAAAAAAGTTTTATTTAATTTGAAAACTTTAATGTGATATAATTATCTTAAATAGTATTATATCAATACATGTTATGGAAGATAAAATAGACAAGTTAAATGGTAATGGATTTTAAAGTTATTAAATTGTAAAATAGTTTTATTATATCTAATTTTTTTATAAGATAATATATTTTATGTGAAAAGTTTTTATATGAGTATTGTATAAAATAATATCATAAATATTAAGTTTAATTTTTTTTATAAATGTGATTTGTATTCAATATTTTTTTATTTTTTTGGGGTAAGGATATTGAAAATCTTCGAAAAATAGTGTGCAAACCCCCCGTTGTGTTACACTTTAACGCACTAAAAACACCACCCTGTTTTAATATAGTAAAACTTGTTTGAAACACTATCCACTAGTTTTGCGGTAACTTTCAAACCCCATACCACAAAAATTTTCAAACCCCATAACACTAGAATTAATTTTAGAATTAATTTGAATTAATGAACTAATTTTTTCGTCATAGGTTGAATATTTATGCAACAAATTTGAGCTCATTCCGGTGGTTATTAAGGGGCGCTTATCCAATTAAGTTATCTGCTAAGTCGTTCTTTTTTTTTTTGTAAAAAAATACATTCACACCAAATTTCATTAAAATCGGATGAAAATTTGATAAATTATTAGAATTCAACATTCTCGAAACTTAAAGACCCACAAGATCTCATGAGTCTAGAATCAATTTAGGAAAACTCCTCTTCATTGGTTCCCACCAATAGTCTTTTCACCAAATTTGTATTCAATGCGTGGGTTAGAATTTGGATTTCTTGTGAAGTCTGGTATTTTTGTATGAGAACCTCCCGATCACATGATCGAATTTGGCCCATCTATAACTTTAACTTAACTATTGACGAAGAAAGTATCTCAACCTTTTCTTTTATAGTATTGATACTGAGAAATGCATAGAAAATTTTCTCCATCAGATATCAGTACTTGCCTCCACTAGCACAAAGCAATCTTTCGAACTTCATCAACTAAAATTTAATCAAGTCACGAAGCTCAAAAATTAAAAAAAACTTTCAGCACACTCTTGATTTCTATAAATAAGATTATGTATCGGAGGTCCCAGTTCTTTGCAAATTTATATAGTTACTCATTATACATATTTTGAAATTAAATTACACCAACGGATTAGCAGAAACGGGTAAATGTTGCAGAAACTTTAATAATTTTTTAACAACAGAGAGTGACAACGTTTATTTAAAAAAAACAAATCTTTTTTGGTTCATGTCTAATCTAAAAATGACAGTTGACTTTGACAACCTTAACCTTCATTGACAGTAACAGCCTTAATCAATTTATATTAATGAAAACACTTCAATTGTTTTATGGTACACAATAAATATTATTCAAAAAAATCTCATTTATTAAACAAACATTAAATTTTAATTAAATTATTTTAAAATAATAATTAAATAATTATTAAATTTATTTATTTATATAATTTCTTAAAATTCGATTTAAATTACTTCCAGATCCACTAATAATTTGACATATATTACACAATAATTCTTTAATGTCAGAAATGTATTATGTATATATAGTTATATCTAAACTGTCTTTAATATTAATTTAATTTATTATTATATAAAAAAAAAAAATTTTTATTTAAAATATAAATTATAATAATATAATATAATATTAATTACCTATATCATCAATTATAGGAGCCATTCTCAATGTGATACCAACTAACATTAAGCACATCAATAAGAGTAAACATGCAGTTGCTATTATTGTCCATCTAGCTCGTTGTGGAAGATCATCTGGATCAATGACCTATTTTTGTTTTTGTTTTATTATTTTTAAAATAAAATAAAATAACATTTTAATTAATTAAATTAAAATAATACAAGAATAAATTTAGGTATATATTAAAAATAAAAATTACCTTCACACATTGAGTATCTAAGTCATGAACAAGAATTAGAGGTTTTTGTCTATGACGATGCTTTTTTTTATGTTTATGATGTCTGTATAAATAATATTTATAAAATGCAAGATAAAAGAATCCCATTAATTAAACAAAAAAACAAAATATTTATTATAATAAATTAATTAATAAAATAATTTAAATTTAATATATTTTAAAAGATAATTATTTTTAAATGTATCTAAATACCGGATAACTTGACTTTATATAAGAATTAAAAAAAAAAAACTTAATATAGCTAAAAATATATATATATATTAATAAAAACTATTATTTTAACAAGTGTTTTATTTATTTATATAGTATGATAATTGGGGAATTTTATTGATACTTTTGTTCTTAATACCTTTATTAAGTTCTAAAAACTTTTAGAATTAACCATATTGTGTATTTCGAAAAACTGCTCATCAGACAACATAAACTCATGTTTAAAAATTCGACCTAATCAGATGGCACAACACGGCTTATGGAAATTTATTTGTCATGCGCTTATCATGGTTATTGAACCATATTCAACTAAATTCGTCCCTCCAAGATGATAATGTATAAGTGCACGATTTAGCTAAATTTAAGAAAAACATTAACATCTTCTTCAAAATATCCTATGCAGTTTTCCTCATCTCGCAAAATATTAGTACCATAGGTCCCACTCTAAAGGGTCTTGATTTTAGTGTGTAAAGTCTCACAGTACCCAAAGGAACATAGAATGGTTGCTTTCGACCTTTTCACTGTCTCTCGTAAAAAAAAAAATCAATTACTATGTAGCTAATTTTTTTTTCATATTCTAAACTGTGTGTAGAAATTAAAGTTCTATACTTTCATTCAATTGTTTATGTTAAGAATTTAATTTTCAAACCTAAATAAAGGAGGGCGTTCAAGCTGCTATACTATTGGAGGAGTAAGCTAATCAACACAACATTTAAATAAGTAGATTTTTAAAAAGATTCTAAAGTTAAACCTATGTAGATGTAAGCTTTAAGACTAACGACTATTGGAAAATTTATAAAACAATGATGAATTAAATATTTGCTTGACTAAATGCTTATATTCCTAACAATCTGTCTTCAGGTCAGATCTAATCAATTAATATTATGTATATTCTTCCAAATGTATTAGTAATTAATATTGCTTCATTCTCTTCAAAGTGAATCAAAAATTAATGTATTTAAATTATAGTGAGATTATAAGTTTTTATATAAATACATATTCAACACCTGAAACAGATACATCTTATATACCACATATTTATGAATATCATAATTTAATTAATCAGAATGATATATATATATAAAGGATATTCTGGACCAGAACAACCACTACTAGAGATGAATGAAACAAGACGGGTAGAAACCAAAACCGCATAATATAAGAATAAGAACAGGTGGATAGTTCAGACGCTGCAAAAACAACAAAAAATTTGTAATGAAATCAGCAAGGTTTCAGAAGACATGTTCTGGCAAATAATACCTGGCGCAGGGCAATTATAATGAAGCTTAACTCAAAACGTATATCCTGAGAAAGTGACTAAATAAAACAATCTGTCCTAAGATTAGATTTAAGTAATTAACAGTATGTATTAATTATAGGACTTATTAGAGATCGAGGGAAACATTTTTTAGAAACTTTCTTCCCAAAGGAAGTTAAAAAAAAATTAAATCATCTTAAGTTATCACTGGGATTTGAACTTATTATTTTTTAAATAATATACATAGTTATGACAGTATGTGGTTAATCAGTTAAAAATAAATCACCCTACCTATGATTATTTTAAAGGATTTATTAGAAACAAATTCATTTGCCAAAAATATTTAAAACTATTGAACTTCATTCCCTGCTTCAGCACATTCAAAACCGCCCCATTTTTTTTCAAAACAGAATTCTACCATTAAAAACTTTTAATTCACTGTTTCAAACAATTGTTCCCAATCAAAAAAAACTTTTCTAAATTAAATCCTTTTTTTGTATTTGATAAAAATATTAGTTCGGAACTGAAAAATTAAGGCTGAATTAACTATGAGAGATAAATAAAAGTTCTAAAAGTTTTTTAGAAACTTACGAAATTCCAACTTCCATATAAAAAAAAATTAGCGCAGAAGAGTTCAGCAACAATATCTGAAATAGTGAACTCTATCCATGCTCTTTCCAATCAAAGGATCCATACCAACTCTTGGTGATAGAAAATTTTAAAAATATCTAAATTTGTATCTGAAATTTTTTAAATTGTATTTTTAAATTCCTACATAAATTCCTACAAATTCCCAAAACTTAAAATCAAACAAAGGAGTGCTGAAAGGGAAAGTCTTCACTTCAATATTTAAATTTCCAAGAGATGGTTCGATAGGACTAAGATACTAAGAATTCATTTTGACTAATATAAATATAGAAAATAAAAGAAAACTTAAATGATAACGCAATAACGAATATATTATTTTACAGATATAAATTCAAAATCAAATACATTCAGAACAACCTGTTTTCTATTATATTCACTCTAATAATTCCAAAAGTTAATATTTTTTAAAATTATAAAAGTAAATAATAAAAAACCAAAGTTTTTTTTTTTAAATGTATAAAACAAATATTCGATATTCAATATAGAATTCAGAAATATTGAAATAAAATTTAAATGATTAAAATATAAATAATACAATATTTGTATTTAAAAATTTATCTATAGATACTCTATAAAAGTATAAAATGTTCAAAAAATAATTGTTTAAACAATAAAAAAAAGAAAAAAAAACAATAAAATAAAAAAAAAATTTGGTAAAAAAATGAAGACCAATGATAAAATTTATATATATATATTTTTTTTTGATATTATTTAACCAAATAACAGTTATATTGAACGAAAATAATCCGTTAAAAATAAATTAAAAAAAAAAAAATAAAATACAAATAAAAAAACAATATGAAATAAATATTTGTATTTGGTTATATACAGAAATTTATTTTGTCTTCTATAATTTAACACCTGTAACACCAGGTTAATAATTCCAATAGGATTAAATTTAAATTGAATGGAATGTAAAAGATATTTAAAAGATATTTAATTGTTTTTTTTTTTTTTTTTTTTTTTGGTATTTAGTATCTATAGATATTTGTTGTTAAAGTTTGTAGTTACATATTGTAAATATATATACAAGATAAGTAACACTTTAATGTATAATCAAGTTTCAACTTTAATTCGTAAATATATGTAAACCATATGTATTCAAAATAATTAACTTAAATTACGTCTTTTAAAGGTTTTATAATTGTATAATACTATCGATTTTACTAATATAATAATAAAAGATACAAAATAAAAGTATTTTTTCAGTATCTTAACAGTATCTTACAAAAGTATCTTAAATATACTGTAAATTTATAATTAAAGTTCAACAACCAAATACTTTCTTATCTAAAGGAGCTTTATAAAATGAATTGATTTGTCAGATACCTATCAGATGTGTTAACTTAAGATATTGTAAAAAATGCCATAATTAGAAAATACAATTGACCATCTGAATATTGAGATTCATTCAACTATGTAACAGTAGGTTTCCTTAAAAATTATATAAACTCCTAACCCTAAAGTGGGATACACTAAACCTATTAGAATTCCTTACAATCATTTTATCCCAATTACCTATAATTAAAAACTATATTATATATTTTAATACCTAGATTTTTTTACTGGCTCTGGCACTATAGACTCTTTATCATCATTATTTATGTTTTGGTCCGCTTGATACGTCAAATCGTATACGAAATCTTCATTGCAATTAATTTGACTAAAATTAATAAAAATAAAATAAATTATTATTATAAAATTAATTTTTTTATTTTAATTCTTTAAATAAATGTACACTTATAAACTCTTGATTATTGTTTATTATGAATTTTAATTAATAACTTTTAATTAATATAAACTAAATGTTTTTAAACCAAGAGATATAAATATTCATTATTAAGAATTTTTTTTTTTTAAGAAAAACTTACTGAATTTGATTTGGTGGCATACTTAAAATACAATGCTGTAAACCACTTGTTGATGGATAAACCAAAACAGGATCTGAACAACGGTGATATCTTTCTAAAATGATACATTGAAAAAAAGAAATAAAATATATTAAATTATATTTTTAATTTTATGAATATGTTCTTTAAATATAATTTTTAAAATGTAATGAAATAAATTTTGCGTAATAATTTTTCCTTTTAATTATTCATTGGTTATTTTAAATGAGGGGCTCAGAATTAAAGTGGTCTAGCCCTCTAAACATTTATTTAGCATAAATCGCATAAGATTTAGATATGAAATCGGGCCGGTTCATTCTATATAATTTTTTAGTCTTAACACATTTATTCTAATTTTTTTAATACCCAAATGGCTTTTTTTTTTTAATTTTTTTGTGGGTTAGCCCACTTTTGTTCTGTGATGCCCAAATATAAATGAAGTCCTAAACAGTTTGGAGAAATGTTATACCGATCTTTTGAGGTTTTAATGAAGAAAACTCCAACTCCAAATAAGTTACATATTCTTCAATGTATAGTCCATTTCAAAGCATATGAGAGTAGGAACAATTAAACTTCTTGAACTTTCTTTTTCTGAAGCTTTAATCTGAAAGGCATTGGTCAGGTCAACACGTATTTTCCACCTAAGTCTATCATTTGAAATCTTTGACGTCATAGTGGATATTGAATTTTAACTTTAAAATGTAAATTTCTTTGGTTAAAATTGTAATTTTCTTAGTTCTTTCAATGCATTTTATCGTACCCTGTGAATTAAGTGAAGTTAATTCGATGGATTCGAATTAAGTGAAGTTAATTCGAATCCATTTCTTAAACTAGTTTTTTTTATTAAATTTCTTAAAGTTTCTTAAACTCTGATTTTCAAGCCTTTTTGTTAAATCTATTTCACTCCTATTTGAGGAGCATGGGGCTTTGATTCAGTCATTAAGACTCATTAAAGAGCCTTTAAGACTCATTAAAGAGCCATTAGGATACTAAACTTCAGTCATTAAGACTCATTAGAGAGTCATTAAGATACTAAACTTCAGTTTCAGGCTTTAACCAAATTATTAAGACTAAGCTTCAATATCGTTAATCATTATTTTTCACCAATCCGTTGATTACTCAATTGCAGTTATTGTATAAGATTTTGAATATCACAAATTTTAAAATGTGCGCCATCTATTATCATACATAAGACTTAAATATTTTTATAATGTTTTTTAACATTACTATATAAAATATTTAGATGTAATTATACAATTTTAAGATAAACTTTTTATTTGATAAGACTTGACCGAGTTTTTTCGACCTTCTACTTCAAAGGTTGGCATCCTTATCACTATACCATAATGATAAGGTCAGAGTTACAAACCTTAGTCGCCGTAAATACTTTTAACCCTCAACCTCATACAATATTCCCAAATTCCCAAATATCTCATGCAAATATCCCATTCCACCAAATCTTCTCGACATTCTTCTTCAATAACAATCAAATAATATTTTTATTTCTAAATCATTTAATTTATTTAACTGTCATTAATAAAACCAAAAATGTCACAATAAAACTTTTTTTTTTCATTTTTTAATTTATATTTTCCAAATCAATATAAATGTTTTAATATTATTTTTTTTCATTTTAATAACATTCACAAGTTATTAAATTTGTGAATGATATGATATATATACATATACAATCATACATATAAAAAACTTCTCAGCTGCTGATTGACTTTAATAAAATTAAATTAACTGTTTTTTTCCTATTTGTTCTCTGTCTCTTTCTACGTTTTTTTATACAACTAACAAAATTTCAAGTTTGTTTTTTTAACAAATTTTCTAATATTTTTCGATATTATATTGATATAAATTTGAAGATAATTTTCATTTTAACCAAACACACAGATTTTTTTTTTATTTCTTTATCTTAATATTTGTTTACAACAAACTTATTAGACTAGACGTATAGACATGTGTCTCAATAAAAATCCTTTCATTTTGTTTTCATTGTTTCCGTTCCATTCCGTTCTGTTCTTTATCAACAAAAAACAAAACAAAAAAAAATTGAAATAAAATAAAAAAAAAAAAAACTTCTTTTCAAAACAATAAAAAAAAAAATAAAAATCACAAATCTGTTTTCTCAATAAAATTCTAAATTAGAACAAAAACCAAACAACACCAAAAAAAAAAAAAAATAAAAATGTTTTCTTTCGCATTAACACTTGAACCAAATAACACAATATTAGAATATTAAAGTAAAAATAATAAAATAAAAATAAAAAAAAATTTAACTTTTCTTCAAAAAATTTTCTAAAAAATAAATTTTCTTTTCCTTATTTTAAAACTGTTAAGAATTGAAGTGAAGATAAGGGCGGGGTTCTGTTTGTGTACATTTCTTTATCGTTCCTCAAAATCACTTTAAATTTTTATTGACAATAACAATTTCCAATAACTCTTGTTGTTTTCTATACTCCCAATAACAATAAATTGACTTGGAAATAAAAAAAAGGAGGATCCTTGAACAAATAATATCTATTAAAGAAACTGATTTTTTGGATGATGATAAAAAATTGCAAGTTATAGGATGGGTCGTAATTGTATTATTTTTTATTTTTAGGAAATTTTCAAAAATTTTTTAAAATATGTGTCAATATAGTTTCACTCTGTCGGTTCAGCCGTCCTTGCGTTCGTCCATATGTTTACAAAACTTTTAAACCGTTTGAAATAATCAGAAATTATTTTAATTTTGGATGGGTATTGAAAAAACTAAATTGATGAAAGAACTTTTTTCAGAAACATCATCGGTTACGAAGCTATATTGCGCCAAAATACGGAAGTGTTCTAAATTTAAATTGTGAAGCAAAGGATTTATTGAGTTTGTTTTCGTTCTGTTTGTTTGTTTTTTCTGGTAACCCCAAACGATAGCTGTTTTTATAAACTTTTTAAATATATGTAACAAAAAGGTTAAGGCTTCCATACGGTGCTGTCATGGAAGAACAGCACCGTATTTTTTCCACAACTTTTGTCCATAGTCTAACTGGTTACGGAGCTACAGTCCCAACGTCCGGAAATGCCCTGAATTTAAATAGTGTAAGAAAAATGTTAAGTTTTTTTTCAATCGGGAAACGCCAAACGATAGCTGTTTTTATAAGCTTTATAAATAGATTTAACACAAAGTTCAAGGATTACCATACGGTACTTTAACTTATAGTTATGCGAAATTAAATTTTTGTAAAATTCTTGACTATGACTTAAATTATATTTTATATTATACAAAACAGTTTAAGTTTTAAGTAGATTTTAAAAAATTAGTTTGAAATTTTAAGGAGCTCCGTTAAGGAGCTGTAAGTAGTCAAAAATTCAAAATATTGATTTGCAATTTTTAAATGCCTGTAACCTTATCTGTCCTAATTTTTTTGAAGTAATATACGAAAATTATTATATTTTAACATGTACTAACCGTTTTTAATTATATAAAGTTCTTTGTTTATTTAGAAAGTATTGAAGATATTAACTGTTGATTTTTTACAACTTCTCTTACGCAATAAAATCCTAGGAAAAATTCTCAGAAATTATTATAAAATATATTTTGGTACATTCTTTACCCAAAGCTTATAATGGAATTTGTTTGGAATTAGATTTTAAAATTATTCTAAAAATAGTTAATATTTGTTTTTTTTTGTTTTTTTTACACGCTAACTAAAGGCTAGGAACGGATTCCTGTATACATAAAATTTATTTAGAAACTATTTTTGCAATTAGGAGAGTGTATATTTTAATTTAAATTTCCTAATTTCATTTTTTTTTCAGTGATTTCACTCCACTTAATAACTTTTGATATCATCACCTGCCTTTAAATAATCTTAAGATATCTAAGACCAGAAATAAAATTTTGTATGAACCATTGAATTGTCATGTTGATAAATTACAACTATAGTAGTCTTACATAGCAATCTTACAAAGCAATCTTTCGTTATAGTGATATATATTTCGTCAAGTCTAAATGTGTACCCTTTGAGTCTACGATTATAGGAAATATAAGCAAAAGTTTGAAAAATTTATATGATAAGCAGAATATATGCATATAAAATGTATTATAAATTTTAAAAAGCTAATTTAAATTTCATTTAGTATTTTTAATTATTTGTTTACATTTTCTAAATATCATTCATTAAATAATAGTTTAAAACTAATTATAGTTTAACTTAAGATTTGTTCTGTTTTTTCAGAACGTAGATAAGCAATTTTGACCAAATTTGACAGCAAGCTTTAAAGTGTCTTTAAACCATTATAGTTAAGGTTAATAACCTTATTAAATCTTTCGTTATCTTTTTGAATCTTCATCAAAGACTCTAAGTAGTACACGTATACTACGCTAAAAATTCTTAACACAGTTTCCTTTTGAAATTACAAAATTTAAAATTAAATTTAAAAATTTTGACACCCACTTAATGAATTTTAAACATATTTGACATCTGTCATAAAATATTCAAAAGTTATTATATTACAGTTAATACTATTTACTTGTTATCTTTAAATGGCATCCAGGTCATTGTAGTACTTGATTTTTTCCATTAATATAAATTATATAATAATCTCATTCCAAATAATAGATATTAACTACAATTAGAATAATTTATGAACTTTTGTAACTATCAAATTTTTGAAAATGTATATATATATATAACAGCAAAATAGATAAACTCAAAAATATTGTCAAAACTTAAGCCATATTCAAGATGTGAACTAATTAATATAATTATCAAATATTGACTCATAAAATTTTATATTAAAAACTTCCTGTAATATGAGTTGATCTTCTAATCTTCAGTTAATCCACAACAAATCCAATATCAAAATATTAGTTATTTTCATTTATAACAGAAGGTTATTACAAGGATATCATAATATATATACAATGTATAATTAAAATAATATTCCTTAATAAACATAATGTAAATATACTATAAAATTACTTATTTTCCACTTATATTTAAGTTCTAGGTCTTATTTATTAAATATAACAAGGTATAAATTGAATATTTCTCAAAATATATATATATTTATATGTATATAATTCGTGTATGTATATATATATTTTCAAGTAAACAACTTTTTTACCAATCCGTTCTTTGTAAAGTACACTTAAAAGCAATCGTATATTTTATCACAAAATTTATAGGATCTACAGTATTGTACAAAAATATAAACTATTTCAGAATTTTAATTGTCTCTATTTGTCTCTCAATATTCTTTAAAATTATTTCAAAATTTTTAGCATACTCAATAAATTTCAACATTTAATTTGAACTAAACTAAGTGTGCCAATTAATTCTGACACTGAATAATTCTCAACAGATCAGAAACTTAAAAGTGATAAAACCTAGTAAAAGGTGATTACCAAAAAAGTTCTAAAGTAATAATATATATTAAGTAATTTTGATTAAAAATTTGGAAACTAATTGATTGCCCTGGCTTGTAGTATGAAATGGCTTTAATCTTAAACAAATTTATAAATTATTGTTTTGACATTAGTTTTTTTTTTATTTATTTATATCATAAATCTCATATTTAGAGATATTTCTTTTTATTTGAAACTCTACGCCTAATTACCTTTAATTAAAAAATATAATTGGAAAAACCATTGAAAATATGACTAACCCATTTTTGGAAACATTGCTTACAATATAATATGCGTCAAAATTTTTAATGTGTCAAAATATCAAACGTGTCAAAATATCCGAAATTATAAATTATTTCTAAAATTTTAACCAACACTGTTTTTCAAAAAAAAATTAACGCTTTGTATACAAATAAACATACATGATATAAACGAATTTGTCTATACAAAGTAAGGCAAGTAGAAAAAAAAAAGGTTATTTAAAACAACACTTGTAAAACTATTTTGTATGCAATTAACATGTCCTTATACAAAAATTGTCTACCATAAAATTTCCAAATCTCAAATACCATTTAAAATATTGGAACCTCATTTAAGAGATATTTTCAACTACTAACTATTTAAGTGGTATTAAAGTGTATTTTTATTTTGAAAGAGTGCTTCAGTTGATTTCTTTTTCAAAGTAGAATTAAGTATATTTTAAATTGTCCTTCTACAGTCACCTATTCAGATTATATTGATTGGAAATTATTTTTAATCGTGTTGAAAATTTTAAATAATTTTTCTATAAATAGTCTTTTAAAGTAGTAAATATTAATAAAAAATAAATATGCATAGTAAATGTTTATTAAATGAAAGGGAAAACTTAATTTATTGATTAATAGAAAAAAATTCTTTTGCAATTTATTCATTTGAATATCAAAGTTTCTTGTACAAAAGTGTAAAAATTTATAAAATATTAAAAAAAAATTTATTTTTGATATTTACAAATTAATTAAATTGAGTGCCTAAAATTTTATTCAAAACAAGTTATGAAACAACAGTATGTAATATAAGAGTTTTTGATAACTTTGTAACACCTTATCGAGTAATTTAATTTATAAAAAAAAATCAAAGTACTAAATTTTAAGTTATATTATTAGATTATTTGAAAGTAGTGTGGCAGTTTTAAAGCCGCCCTTCATTTCATCTTAAATTTAAAGCTCCTAAATGAAACATTACTGAAACTCCTGATACAAAGTTTGAAGATTCTACCTTTATAAGTTACAGAGAAATCCTTATTCGATCTTTGAAGACGTGTACTAGTTACCCGACACTTGACTTCTAATTTATTTTTCAATAATTGAATAATTGAATTTTCAGGAACTTTCAAGAGTTAAAAAGAAGAATATATACATTAATATAAACATTATAATATAAACATTATATTATCCGGTTAATTACTTTTGGCAAAATTTCAAACATGCAGCTTTATTAGGTCTAGTGTAATGCTCATATCAAAGAAGGAGTTGTATGGCAGCTACTCGAAACCTCTGAAGTAGACCAACCAAATTTTGCAGTTACTTTGGCCATTACACTAAACTATTTTTGGAAAGTTTTCAGATATCCAGGTTCATTTAGTGTAGAGTAAAATAAGGAGTTATATGGCAGCTACTCGAAATCTCTGCAATAGACCAACTAGATTTTACAGAAACTTTGGCCATAAAACTAAACTATTTTTGGCAAAAATGCAGACACCTAGCTTTAATATGTTAAGAGTAATGGTCATATAAAATAAGGAGTTATATGGCAACTACTCGAACCCTCCGAAGTAGACAAACCAAATTTTACAGAAACTTTGGTCATAAAAATAAAATATTTTTGGAAAAATTTCGGACACCCAGCTTTAATAAGTACAGAGTAATGCTCATATAAAAAAGAAGTTGTATGGCAGGTGCTCAAGCAAACCCTTGGTCCAAATTGGCCGGATTTAAATAACGATGACGAAATTTAAAAATCCTTGCTCCTTTAGTTTTTGAGTTATCGTGCAGACGGACGGACGGATAACAAAATCGATCTATTTTTCGATTCTGATCCGATCCATAGACTTGAGTCTATATCTACCCCTCCTCCTGTGTCACATACGTAATGGAAAATTTAGTATATCTTTTTGACTAATAGTCATACGGGTACAAAAAGGATGCATTATTCAAAATCCCTGAAAAGAAGTAGGGAAGGTCGTGGCAGCTGTACGAAACGCAACTCTACCTATATTTCACAGAATTAAAGACTAAAAACCTTATTGGTTTTGAAGATATGCTGGGAAACATATTCTAATTCGATAGTTTCCAAAACCCGAACCCGCAAAATTATTTTATTTCAAAAAAAAAAATTTAAAAATTAATTTAATAATAAGTTAGACTGGAACTCATTAAAATTCCACAATATTTCCCATTATTACTATTTCTAAAATCTTAATTGATTTAATTTAAAAATATATTCAAAACTAAAAGATAGTTATTCATGTTTATCATTCAAGAATGATATTCAAAACTATCTGTTTCTTTGAATTATTATATAGAATCCTCTTTACAAGTTTATGTAATTTCATTAGGAGTAAATTTAAGAATATTATTTAAATTAAGTTACAACAAATCAATGGACTTTTCATTTAATTCATTTAAATTTAATTTAAAGGTAAAGAAATTATAAATTATATAATATTGTTAATTTATTATAACTAAATATTATTCAACCTTCATAATTATCGATTAATATTCCAATTGGAAAGTGCTTTAATGATCTAATAATATAAAGTGATAATGATAATTTAATATCATTAATAATAACATAATAGCATTACTAAAATTTTAAGTAACTTTTAAAATAAAATTATGTAAAAATATTAAAAATTGGAATTTAAATATATTACCTGTACGTATATTATAAATATTAGGGAAATATTATGTAAATATGAAAGAAAATTCTCGAACATGTAGTTGGACTAAAATTAATAGAGCTTGGCAAGACCTTACCGTTGATACTCTTGATATGAGCATATTTAAACAAAAGTCTAACAAAGGAAATATTAACAGAAAAAGTTAGATGTTCATGTATCTTCTTTGTGCATCAAGACCCAAGTAAATTGACCTTGCAATTTTTTCACTAAAGGATCCCGCCAACATTTTTGTCTTTTGGTAATATTGTACTGGTAACTAACATTCTAAACCGATTCGGTTGGAAAAAAGTATCTTGCAAAATGTTTAACCATTAGGATCCATGCAGAGAAATCTCCGGAGTTACAGAAATTTAAAGAATTAATGAATGAATTAATTAAATTTAAAGAATTAATCAATGTGAATAAAAAAAATGTACGATTTTGGGGTACTGCATACTCAAGAGTTGTTTACCAACGACAATTAAACTCGCGTACCGCATGATGTGGAGTGGCATCACAAAGGATTATAGGGCGCCATACTACTTTAGGAATAATGTTGATAATGCTGTGATAGTAAATGGGGATAGGTATCGTACTATGATTAATAATTTGATGCGCCCTCTAACTTCGTACAAATGGTTCCAACAGTATGAAGCAACGGCAGATACGACCCGTGCCATAATTACTCTTCTACATTTAATTTTTGATAACCAAATTATGTCAAGGAATTCAGGATTCAATTCTAACAGCGCTAGATTATTTCCTATGGGTTTATCGCAAAGAACGATATGTGAAAAAGCCTCAAACTTAATAGAGCAGCTAAAGCACAATATTAAAACTGTAAATTGGGTAATAGAGCCTGGTACTTTGCGTACTGTTATGCAAAACGCACATTTAAGAGCCCAATTTGCATTAATGAAAATGGTCGTCATTTATCTGACCATATTTTTCAAACAGCGTAAAAGTTTTTGTAAACATACGGAAGCACGGAGTCAGTACAACTATAAAGGCACATTTTTACAAAATTTTTTCAAAATTTGCTTAAAGGATAACGAAAATTCAAAAGATAAATCCACTAGCATGGTAATTCAGATTCTACTATTGTTTTAATATGAATACAGAAATTTAAATTTTAAATTTATAAATTGGCACCAAATTCAACACTAGATTTTATTATAAATATATAAACAAGCATATAATTTAAACTTATATCACTCCATAATTAATTAAATTCAATTTATTATATCTTCCTTTTTCATGTCCATTATCAATTTAATATTAATGGACAAAAAGAAACAAAACAATTTTTTTTTTTAATTAATACATTTAATAAGTTTATTAATAATAATCTGATTATCATCATTAAAGACAAGTGAAATAAAGTTATTATACATACATATATATTTATCTAATCTAACCAAATTTATCTATATCCAAACGTATTATAATAAATTATATTCAATAAACCTATATATCCTTCATCATTCTAGCTAATACTTTTGTTAAAAGATTTCCGCTTAAAATATACAATAAAACAATTTAGAAATTGATAATATTATAATATAAAATTAATTTATTTTAATAATATTACACATAGTATATATGTATGTATATGTATATATTATACGATAGTTTATCATTTCCATATCATTAAAACTGTTCAAGAGGAAATAAATTCATCAATCAACAATCATTTTTAGTTATACAAGTATATTGTAACAGAGTTCTATCATTAGTCTTGAATCAATTTGAATATTTTTATTTTATATATATATATATATAAATATAATATATATAGTATTTTATATATACAATTTGAATAAAATATAAACTAATGTATTTATATATAACTGACAATAAAATTCAGGAGAGAATAAAGACTAACAGAATAAAATTATATTTAAATTTGAATTTTAATAGAAACATTTCTATCTTCACCATATTTTTACGAATAAATGGACAAGTATAAAATTAACCTCAATATATCAACGATTTTTAATAAAATGCAATAAAATAAAATAGAGATATTATATATTTATTTAATAAATACGTTAAATATTGATAATAAATTTTTTTGGATTTTATTTTTAAAAAATAAATTCTTTATTAAATTTATAGTCTTTCGATTATAAAAAAATAGTAAAACAAATTTAGTTTAATAATTTGTGGAAGACTTCAGAAAACTTTTAAGCTGAGAAAATGAGAAAAGGGTCGTTTTAAATTATTGAACTAATTTAACATTTTAGTTGATTATAAATATATTAAAATATATATGTATTCAAAAACGTCTAATATTGTTAATTCTTTAGACGACTCCGTTGCATAGTGGTTAGAGTGCCAACATTTCATGCGAAATACCCGGGCTCGAATCCCAGTCAAAGTAAAAAAACTTTTCTGGTTTTCGACTCGACTCAGCTACAATTCGCCATTGGGTTCAAATAACTGGCCTAATAATTATATATTTCTAATAAATATTACATTAAAATAACAATATATAAACAAATAATTTAATTGATTAATATAACTCACAGAAATAGAGTACCATATAACTATAATACAAAATCTTACAATATAAACAAAAATAGAATTGTATCTATTAAAAATCTAAGACGTTTCTACATGTTACAAGGCCCAGTACTATCTCACGTTTAAATTGCATGTGGAATTCATTAAGATCAATTTTAATAGCACGAATATAGTATGACCCCCTGTTCCAACATGTACTTATGGTATAGACAGTCTTATTAGCCTAACAGTTGAACAGTTTAAATAAGAATTAAAAAAAAAAAACCTATATGATGAATATATAAGTTCATTCTAAGAATCTCCACCCAAAAATTTTTTTACACATTCATGCACCTCTGTAATATATATTACTTGAAACGGGTTTTTGAACTTGAATTACGAATTTGAAAATATAACAAATACATATTAACTTTAGTTATGAAAAACATAAATTTTAAATTCCAACTTTAAAACTATGCATCATTGTGGCAGCTATCGGAAATAATTAGTTGCAATAAAATGGTGCAAGTGTTGAATACGAATTAGTATGATGAATTTATTTATGCTGACGCATGTCCTACTTAATATTTTCTATAGTCATCTTTGAAAAACGCACATATGGGAATAAAATTCTTTCGAAAACTATATTAAAGGACCTCCACCAATGATTATTCCAGGTATAGTGCTTAAGCCTTATATAAATTCAAAAAAACTAGATTTAGAAATATGTATCAATCAATAGACAGCTGCCTGACATTTTGAAATTTCCAATTATCACGGAAAATATTTTATTCCAGAATCTTTAAACTGTAGTATATCGAGTATAACTACTAAAATTAAAAGAACTGAAGCTTTCATTACCAGACTTGTTGCTTATTAGCTTGAAGTAAAAAAACTTAAACTCTAAAAATATTGATTGAGAAATAATATTTTTAACAATATTATAGTAAAAAATTTTAACCCAGCTTCATCCGAAGTTAAAGATATTAAAGAGCATAAAATTATTATTTTTGAGATAAGATTTTTTTTATTTTTTATTGTTTGTTGTTTTTCTTTACTTTGTTTATAATCTAGACTTTTTAATTCATTTAACACCATATTGCCCATAACAACAAGAGAAATAACAATAATTAACAAACTAAGCAAAACGCTTGAAATATTATTGGATATTGAGTCGCTAAAAATAAATTAAACTTTGCGCGACAAACTACAATTCAAATTTGATATTGAGAGAAATATTCAGAGAAAAGAGAAACAAACAGAACATTTTAAACAGAAAAATGTAGTACAAACTACAAATAATGATTTGATCTGATTCATTATTCAATATTGAACATTTAAAATAATGATATGCGACAATTTAATTTTACATTAGCTTTCTAATTTTATATTAAATTAATAATTTAAATTAATATTAAATTAATGAAATGATTTTAGACGAATATTATAATTATTTGTCAGAAATAAGTTGTTAGTTTTGCTGTTATACAAATTTTAATTTTCCAATAAATTGTCTTTTCTAAACTGTAGCTGTCGATTGAATTTGAATGAAACATAAGATTTAATAACATATTAGCAGGGGCTCCAAGTCAATTATATTATCAAATTGATTTTATTGCATAGTTTTTCCTATAATTATGATATTCAGACTACTTAATTTTTTTTCCTCTAATTAATAATACAACAAAGGAATATCTAAAAATAAAATATTATTAAGATAAATATATTTTAAATAATATAAAAATATAAAAATGAAACTACAACTACCCCTACGCATTAAAACTTTACCCATTTATAAAGCAGAATAATCTATTTTAATAGATTTTTATTTGTACTTTTTTTTTTAAATCGGAAACATTTCTATTTATAGCTATTGTTGTTGTATTATTTATTTTGTATTTATTTTTATTCAATATTATTTTATATTCGATTATTAGTATACATATATAATATATAAATAAATTTTATTAATTTAATTCAGGACACAATAGAATTTTTATAATCTTTATAAAAATAAAAAAAATAATCAAAATACAATACAGTACAATACAATACAATATAGTTGATTAGTCAGCGTTCTTCTTTAGTTTACTTGTCTGCTATTATTTTGCTACATACAACATTCTATCCTATAAATGACACATGTATGTATGCATATACAAACATAGTCAATACATATAATTTACATAATTTACCATCACTTAAATTGTATAGCGTAAATTTATTATTTGGTATTAAAGTATTCACATATCAATACAATAAACTGACCAAAATCTACAAGATATTAAATTTACGGGTTTTTGAATTTCTGCAAAAAAAAAAAAAAATGTTGTTGTTTTTTGGTTTTTTTTTGGTTTTAAGTTATACACCACCTATGGATAATAGGACCCCAATAATAATAGAAAATAAGATCTTGTTTTTATACGCATATAAAAGGCATCAAAATCTTTTTAAAAAAAATGTTTTTCTAATATTTTGTTATTTTTTCTTTTATTTTTCCAATATACAGGGTGGTTCAATTTAGGTTTTGTATATTTATAGGATGAAATAGGTTATCAAATAAGTGAAATAAGTTATCAATCATATGTCTAACAAAACATTTTTCAGAGTCAAAATAATATGCTACCAAACATTAATAAGGCCTACGCTTGTATATGGTGTACCCATATGGTACAACATCAGTGCAAGCCTAATTGAAAAAATCCGCATGTTCGAAAGAAAGTGCATTAGAGTTTGCATCAATAAACATAGAAAACCGGAATCCGAGTACAAACATTTTTACTGCAATAAATATTTATACAAGGAATCAAAAATCATAAGAATTGATAATTTTATTATAAAATTAATTCGCAATCACTATGATAGAGCACTAAATACTCCAGAAAACGGTTTAATATCGCATATATTTTACCACAATGAGGAGTACATCAAGAAGACTTTGCTCACGGGCTTCATAGCCCCTGAGCACTTCATCTTCTTAGACAAGTATGGTTATATACAAAATTAAAATCATGTCCCTATACTATTTCACTATAGTAGACGGGCTACATGAAAAAAATTGAATACATCAATCCAGATAATATGAAATATGACATGTCCATACCAGATAAAGTCAAATCAATAAGAAATAATTATTGGTGGTTAAGCACGTCATAAAAAAAAAGTAGTATAAAATAATTATTAGGTTAGTGTTATTTTAATATTAAAATAATATATGCTAGTTTATAAGTTTTTTTTTAATTAGTTGTAAGAATAGGGTAAGTTAGGTTAGGGTTTTATTAAAAAAAAAAAAATGTAAAAATTGCGTTTTTAAATTTTTTGCAATTAATTAAAATTTTGAAATTAATACATTCTTAAAAATATGATTAAAATATTAGTAAGCGTTCATAATAATTATTAAGAAAAACGATTTAACATAAAAAAAAACACTTTATTTTTTACATGTTAATTTTTAAAATAAGAAAAACCTTTTTTGTTAACTATTTTTGTAGGTTAAGTTATAATAAGAATGTAAGCAAATAACAAAATAAAAGTTTAGTTAAAAAAAAAAAAAAGTTATCAATCATTTAAGAGTATACATTTTTTATTTAAATTTTAAACTTCTGGAATACTAAACGAAATTTTCAATAAACTCAATATCTGGAGAAGGGAGGCTAATGTGAAGAATATTGAAAAGCAAGTACAAACACTATGAAATTTGTTCTATATAAAATTTAATTTTTATGACTATGATAACAACTGCTGTCAATAAATAATGTTTGAAATGTCAATATTAAATGTCACCGACAAGCTTTCAATTTTGATCGTTGGGCGACAAATTTTTGAAAGATGATAAATATTTTCCGACGAACAGAAATGGTAATTTTCAAAAATTTTGGTACTTAAATAAGCGTACCAATTGTAGCGGTACTACGGTAATACTGTAAAAAATATTCAGTAAAATTCAAACACTATTTATATGTTAATACTCTTTAATATTTGGTATTTGACAAGTTTTAATTACTTTTACAGTTTTCTCAATTACCGCATTTAAAATGTAATAATGGTTAATACCGGTGGTTACTGGTTAATACTAGTAAAAACTAGTTGAAATTGGTAAATACTGATTTTTACTGGTAACTAATGGTTGATACTGGAAAAATACTGGTGGGTACTAATATGAGTTTTTTTACTGGTACTTATATTTTTTTTTACAAGTACCTATTTAATTTTTTTTTTAAATATTTGATAAGTAAGTATTTTTTCCAGTATTGTTGTTATTTGTACTTGATTAGTACTGGAACTTGAAAATCACCAGATCTGCCGACGAACGACAAAATTTTTTAGCAAACTTTTGTCAGTTTTTTTGACGTTTTATACATACTTCTATTAATGACATATAAACTCATATGTATTTTAAATATACTTGTCCAAGACAATCTCGTGCAATTTACTTTAACTTTAGATCAAAATCAAATCACCCTGACTACATACTACTATATACATCAATGTTTATATAAAAACTTTTTTTTTTGTTGTATTGAAACTGATCTGAGTGAATAGAGAAAGGGATTGTCTTTATTATTTTAGAGAGTAGCAAAAGAAGAACATAAGATACACGATATATCTTAAAGAAACATTTCTAAAGGACATTTTATTGTTTTTTTTTTTTTTTTTACCCCTTATACAAAATACCATCTATATCTGAAGCATTTATCAATTGACATCTCATACTTTTAATCCTAAGAAATCTTAAGAAAACAAAAAATAAAAAAAATAAAAACATAAGATAAAAAATGAAAATAAATTAAAATCAAAAACAAAATGAAACAAAAAATGACAAAATAAAACAAGGAATGAGTGAAAAAAAAACATAGAAAATATGAACACAGAAAAAAAAAGGGTCAAATTAGTTGTCCCATCTGTTCGAGTATCGTGTCCTTTATTAATTCTATTATTTTATAATCAGAAAAACCAAATCTAAAATATTTATATATATATATAAATGAAATGTATATGTATATATAATATGTATATTGTATATAAATACAAATTTATAGATATATAATTTGTTTTTATAGAATAAAAATGCTTTTAAAAAAGTGTTGCACACCAATATTTGAGGCTACGTAATATTAATATGTACCTAGACATGTACTGTATTAAATGATTTGGTTATTTATATACATATATTTTATTATTTTATATACATATATATTTACGATAATACAATAAATAAATCTATAAAAATAGTATTTATATATATATATATATATATACAGTATTATAGGCTATACAGTAAATAACGATTTATTAATTTTTGTTTTTCATTTTATTATTACCGAATTTTTCTGGTGTCCGGGGTCTTTTTTTTTATTTTTTGGTTTTTTGTGGGTTTTGTGTAATTTTAGGGTTTTTTGAAAACAAGTTTTTTTTGTGTCCTTTTTTGCTATTGTTGTTGTTGTTTTTTTTTATTTTGGAAAATCACTGATGTAATCAGAAAAGAAAACATAAAACCAACAAAATTCTATACAAAATCATTTAACCTCATTGACTGTTAATGGTAAGAAGAAGAAAAGTATTTTTTGAAAGTATCTTTTTTCTTTCTTGTTTTTTCTTTCTTTATACCCGTATGACTATATAGTCAAAGGGTATAATAAATTTGCCATTACGTTTGTAACGCAGAGAAGGAGGGCGGGTAGATATAGACTCAAGTGTATGGATCGGATCAGAATCGAAAAAAAAATCGATTTAGCTATGTATGTCCGTCCGTCCGTCCGTCTGTCCGTCCGTCCGTCCGTCCGTCCGCACGATAACTCAAAAACTAAAGAAGCTAGGGTCTTGAAATTTTCGCAAATTCGTTTTTTTGCAATAGCCGTCATCGCTATTTAAATCCAGCCATTTTGGTCCATGGGTTCGGGTGGCTGCCATACAACTTCTTTTTTTATATGAGTATTTCTTTGTACCTATTACAGCTACGTGTCTGAAATTTTGGCAAAAGTAGTTTAGTTCTATGGCCAAAGTTTCTGCAAAATTTGGTTGGTCTGTTGCAGTGAGTTCGAGTAGCTGCCATACAACTCCTTCTTTTATATGAGCATTACTCTATACCTACTAAAGCTGAGCGTCTGAAATGTTGCCAAAAATAGTTTAGTGTAATGGCCAAAGTTACTGCAAAATTTGGTTGGTCTACTACAGAGGCTTCGAGTAGCTGCCATACAAATCCTTCTTTTATATGAGCATCACACTACACCTAATAAAGCTGGTATGTTTGAAATTTTGCCAAAAGTAATGAATGTTTATAATAATTATGATATAATGCTTATATATCGGTCATACGGGTATCCCAGAGTTGACACAGTCTACTCTACTACACTCTTCCTCGTTTTTTTATTGAAAAAGTTTTTTTTTGAAAATATTTTTGAAAATATAATATTTAATAAATGGAATGTAATTTGAAACTAATTGTCGTTAAATGTAATTGTTAAAAGTATTCATTATTATTTGTAAAATTGTTTTTTTATATGAAAGAATTTTTAAATTGTGAATAGAAAAAAAATAAGAAAAGTTTTTAAATATTAAACTTAAATATTATTTATATATAAATATGTTGTGTGAAAGTGAATTTAAAATATAGATATGATTACAGGATTTTTGGAATAATTATCATCGATCGAAAATTATTTTGAAACATTATAAACTACAGTTTACGGATGAGTCCAGTATAAATTATTGTTGAACATATATATTTTATCTTTCGGCGGTACCTAATAAGTTCGATTGAAATAATTTTGTTACTAAAAATAAAACAATTTCGATAAAAAACGAGGAAAAGTGTAGTAGAGTAGACTGCGTCAACTCTGGGATACCCGTATGACCGTAACATATACATTATATCATCCGATTAATTACTTTTGGCAAAATTTCAAACATTCAGCTTTATTAGGTGTAGTGGAATACTCATATAAAAGATTGAGTTGTATGGCAGCTACTCGAACCCTATGCAGTAGACCAACCAAATTTAGATGTAACTTTGGCCATTACAATAAACTATTTTTGGCAAAATTTCAGGCACCCAGCTTCATTAGGTGTAGTGTAATTTTCATATAAAAGAAGGAGTTGTATGGCAGCTACTCGAACCTTCTACAGTAGACCAACCAAACTTTGACCATTACACTAAACTACTTTTAGCAAAATTTCAGACACCCAGCTTCATTAGGTGGAGAGTAATGCTCATATAAAATAAGAAGTTGTATGGCAGCTACTCGAACCCACTGCAGTAGACCAACCAAATTTTGCAGAAACTTTGGCCATTTAACTAAACTACTTTTGGCAAAATTTCAGACACGCAGCTGTTATAGGTACGGAGTAATACTCATATAAAAAAAGAAGTTGTATGGCAGCTACCCGAACCCATGGACCAAAATGGCTGGATTTAAATAGCGATGACGGCTATAGGAAAAAAACGAATTTGCGAAAATTTCAAGATTCTAGCTCCTTTAGTTTTTGAGTTATCGTGCGGACGGACGGACGGACGGACATACATAGCTAAATCAATTTATTTTTCGATTCTGATCCGATCCATACACTTGAGTCTATATCTACCCCCCCTTTTTCTCTGCGTCACAAATGTAATGGCAAATTTATTATACCCTTTGACTATATATTCATACGGGTATAATAATTTACTTTGAATAAATGAAATAATTAAATATGATAAATTTTTGAAATTAAAAAAGAAAATAAGTTCGAAAAAAAATTTTATTTGAATCTAACAAAGTTCAGTAAGTAGAGTTGGTTGCCAAATCAGGATCGCCTTTTTTCTCAAAATATGAATATAAATCAATATGTGAGACTCTGAATTAGAAGAGATTTTATAGTTGGCTTCAGAATCAGAATATTAATAAATATTCAATGTGCATTTTAATATACAATCATGATGTACCATTATATAAAGCAAGTATATAAGACGAAAAATAATTATTATTTGACTTGATTAAAATTGAAACTAAGTTGAAGGTACAAAAAGTTATGTTGGTATGACCGTTAATCAAAAATTTTATATGAAATTACTTTTGACAAAATAAAATGCATTAGGAAAAAAATGTTGACTGAACAAGTTAAATTTCTAAAATATTTTAATTTGTTTTTTTTTTTTTAATTCTATGATCCAAGGGTGGATGCTGCATTTACTGGCTCCTAAAAAAACTAAAATTCCAGATTCTTTGTTTGTTTTTTTTAAGAACACTTTCAAATGATTTTGTAAGAATTTGCCTATGTCAGTATGTTTACAAAAACTTTTTCATCGTTTAAAATAGAGCAAAGAAATTAGGAAAGAAAGTAGGTACTGCAAAAAAAAATAATTTCAGAGAAGATTTTTTTTCAGTAACTGCAACTGTAACGGAGCCGCATCCTCCGAACGCTGAAAAAGCCCTAAATTTACCTGTTTCGAATCTGTAATCGACCCCTTACAGTTATTTTTAAAGCACCTATAACTTAAATGCTCGTCCAAACTTTGTTTCAGTAACATACAAAATTTAAAGATCCAACATTACATTTTAATTTGTGTTAAAGGTTTTCCTTGAATTTTGAAGGAGGCCCTTAAAATTGAAGAAGCTGTCTCTAAGTTTAAACTATTTTTGCTTAGATAATGAAATTCTTTAAAAATTCCAAATTTTCGAGGATGTCAAAATTTAATTCTTAAAACTTCAAAATTTTGGAAGGGTGGAGATGGGATTTGATTCTCAAGAATCAACATAAGTTTGCTTAGTAAAAATTTGTAAACCTTCCCCATTGAAAAGCTATTAGGGCTTAAAAGTTTTTCATATTAATTAGTACCTTAGTAACTAGTGCATATTTTTCCAAAACTAAACTCAGTATGAAACGATATATATTTTTGAAAGTATGCTTTTTAAAAACCCATGGTTTTTTTCATCACTTCTTATTTTTAATAATTCATAACTGAACATATTACATTATAAATTCAGTTCTTTCATAATAGAACTTCGCTTATAATAAGCGAATTAAAAATCAAATTAAAATTTTCAAAAAATTTCAATTAAATTTAAAGATTATTTTTATTATTTATTACATTATTATATTTTTAAGTTGCAATTTACTTCTTTACAACATCATAAAAAATAAATAATCAAAATATATTAAAATTTTATTTGATATTTAATTTAAAAATTAATTTGATTTGACAATTTAGATTACAAGAAATATATAATAAAAAGTGTAATGATGGGAAGCAATTAAAATAAATTTTTATGTACTTCTAGATGTTTTGTTTGTTTTTTTTTTAAAATCTTTTTAATGTATTGATCTTTAGATTTGTTCTTTTTTTGAACTCTTATCTTTTATTTTGTATTTTATACTTAATTTAATACTTAATATTATACCCTTTAAACTTACTTAAAGTTATTTTTTAATCAAAAGTTGAATTAATCGAATATCATTTAAGACTTTTTTTTGTCGATGATTACGATGATTTTTTGAGGCTGGAGTTAACAACGGAAGCTCAAACAATGCTGTAATATCTCGACAAAGTTTAAACAGAACAACACATAAGCTACACCAGTGTTATCATAACAAACTATCAGCCATCGCCGTATAGTCTGGTCCCCTAACCTTTTTTATACATATCTTAAAAAAAAAACCTGTTTCAAAAAGATAAAACACCTAATGCCTGCCCTTATTTTCGTGAAACGTCAAGCAAGGATGAAACAGATCCTTATTTCTACACAATTAATAGAAATAACAAAGAATAACAGAGCTTATTAAACTTTATGTGCGTGTCTCGATTATAGAATCATATACCATCTCATATGCAGTGATCCCTTAAATTAATATCAAAGCCTCCCACCCATTCATTTTCCATTCAACAAGCATTCTATCTTAATTCTTATCTCCGCATTTCCAAACTATGTATCTTTTTATGTTAAAACAGCCAAACATATAGAAAAGGTTTAAAAGTGAATTGATATTATTTAACATCCCAATAGGAAAATCTTACAATAACTCTTGATGACTTTTGATATTTTCCACTTTCACTCGTACAAAAGAAAAACCACAAATGAATATAATAATTGGTTATTAACATAATGTTTCCTAAAACTCTCAACTCAACCACAATTAATTGAATTACATTTAACAAATGATCCCAATATTCAAAATTTCCAACACCACTCTATTATTTATTACAATACTTACAAAAATTGAAAATGTCCTAAATATTAAGTAATACTAATACATTGCCAACTAATATTCGCATAGTAAATGAAAATGTTTTTAAAAGGAATACAGAATATTGTATTTCAGTTAATTGTGAAATTTTATACTTTTGTACACGGATTTCACGGATCTTTTATTCAGTATAAAACATTATTTGACTTCATTTAAAAGTTTTAACCGCATAAAGAAATCTTTTTAATACAAAAAATTTCAATAAGTAAATTTTATACATCTTATAAACGAATAATATTTATGTCTTTTCAAAAGAGTTTTCTATATAATTCTACTAACAATTATATTCCCAAAAGAAGATTGAATTTCCAATCCACATAAAGAAAAAAGGGTTTATCTTACAAAAAAAAATACAAGGAATTTAAAAAAGCAAGAGCTTGTAAACAATGTTCCAAAGTGAGTTTTGGATAAAGAGTATATTAAAATTTCCACAAATTCATTTTTATGCAATAGACGCCATTGCTATTGAAATCCAGTCATTGTGCTCCACGATTTCATACAACTTCTTTTTTTATATGAGCATCACTCTGTAGCTATTGAAGCTGGGTGTCTTATTATTTGACCCCTTACAGCTAAGGGTTACTTACTAACTTACTTACTGCATCCTAGAACGCCTGGTGGGGCATAGGGCGTCACTAAGTGTTAGAGTTTCAAACTAAGTGTAAGAGTTTCTTGAAAGATTCACATTAATTTTTTGAGAACTAACTCAAGTTCCTAACACAAACCGTTTGGAAGGTAATAGAATCAAGGTGAAGTTATTCCTTATTCGTTTGGAAAGTATAAAATCGAAAATGGCAACCGTGTTATACTTAAGCGTTTCCAGGTTTCCAGGTTATACTCGTGGAACTTATGTTATAACAATTTATATATAGGGCTTTTCCGAACTTTGAGGAGCTTTGTAACAGATATGGAGCTACAGAAAAAAGGTTCTTCCATTAAATTAATTGTTTTTGCGTACCTATTCGGTGTAAAACTTACATGACGTACAATCAGACGGACTGAGTAATACTCCAACAACCTCTTTTTTAAAAATGTTCGAAAATGTGCTAAAAAAGGGTTTATCTTTCCAAAAAAAAAAAAATAAAAATAAATAGAATATAATTCCAAGAATACAACATCCCTAAAACAGATTTTATTTTTCCTTTCATTCTCTAGTATAACTTTCGGGATTTAAAAAAGTTTTAAAAGAAAATTTTTTTTCTATATTTTTTCTTTCGCAAAATGCAAAAAAAAAAGGGAATAATAAACAAAAAACAAAACAAAAAAATTCAATTGGCACGCAATAAGTCAAAAAATGGTAAAAAAATTCTTAGAAATTTTTAGCGTTTTGATGTTGTCTTTTGTTTCCATTAATTTTCTATTACCATTAAATCCAATTTTCTGCTCATCAAAAAGTCAAATAACAGCTATTAAAAACAGAATATTTTAATTTTGATAAGTTGATATGTAATTATTCCAGTTATTTTGTCTTTTACTTTTAGATTGATTAAATTACAGTAGCCTACAAATGTCAAATAAAAAATGGGGAAAGAGTGTAGAGTGGACTGTGGCAACTCTAGGATACCCGTCTGAACGAAATATAAACATTAATAAATAAATAAAATAAATATCATCTGGTTGATTATACTTTTGACAAAATATCAAATACACAACTTTCAGGTACCCAGGTTTACAACTACTCGAACTTGTTGTGCAAACTGGATGGAATCTAGTGATGACGGCTCTTACGTTAAAACAAATTTCTAAAAATTTCAGAGTGCGAAAGAGTCTACAAATGTCCTAATTTAGTTTAGCGTATTCAAACTAACATTTTAATTTAAACTTTCCATAGAGCATCCATATAGTCAATGTACCATAATTGAATCTTTATTTTCACTATTATACTCTACTGTTTAGCTATTGATAAGTTAAGCAATGAAAATAACATATTTGGTTTACAATCTTTTATAAAATTTATTTATTATTTATCCTACTTTACGGGATTAACTATTATGATGATAAAATCTATTAAATGTGCCGTGACTTAGGTTCGAACAAAATTCCATTGTATTGAATGGACCGTGCTTTAATCAAAACCTTATTAGTCAGATGAATTTTTTGAAGGGTTACCATAGTTACCACTACTACATTGGTCAAACAAATTTTGTTAATTTGATCAATCTTCTTAATTATTAATTGGATATTATGTTATACTATTTACCGCCGTTATCTTGTAAATATTTATTTTGCACGGAATATGATCTTATTCGGATTTGAACCCAATAACTTTTGAACAGCGTTTTAAATTCCACGGCAGTAATAAGAAAAATTTTCCTAATAGATCATGGTAATTTAATTCCTAATAAATCACCCTAATAAAATTTCAGGCGCTTCTAAATCAAATTGGGTACTCATGTAGGGTCAAATACATATATCTCAAAAACACTAGAATATAGAAATTGTAACTCAATTCTTAAGCTTAATTATTTTTTTAATGTTGTACTCGTATATAACTAATTGTTAAAATTTAGTAAAGTTTAAGTTAAACTAATAAATAAGAAGAGTACAGGCAAATAACAATCAACGTCACTTTTTTTAGAAATTGAGAAAATTCAATTAATATTTTCAAAGACTTCTTGCGTATAAAAATGTTCTGAAAGTGTCTGTAAACAAGCTTCATAATTAATGTTTATCCTATTCTTAAAGAAATACAATACAAAAAAATTAAAATAATTTAATATTTTCTTATTTTATTTACAAAAAAAAAAATACATTTTTTAAAAAAATTCAGTTTTGTACGAAAAAACAATCAAATATTAAAAATTTAGGAAAAAATAATCAAACAAAAAATAATTTAACAAAAAATAAAAACATAAATAGTTCAAATTAAGTAATTCATTAAGTTTAAATTACCATTAAATCATTATATTTTCCAGATGAAAGTGGAATTAGGCTAGTGTAAGAAGGCTTTAAATTTTGTGAACTGTTACCAGTATTTTTATATCTGATTATGTACGAATTCCATGGGCCGTTATATGTGTTTCTTAATTGGAGTGTCCGACTGTGTTCCTTTGTTATGTAGATTTCAGAAATTGGCCTCGTTGCAAATGGAGATTTTTTTTTATAATGATTATTTTCCAAATAACTGCCCCAGTTTTTGAAAATATCTTGTTTACTTTTAATAATGACAAAGGGCGAGGGTTTGAGCCGTGAAGATTTAACATGATCGTTCCATTCATCAGGCAATTCTATTTTAACATTTTGTTTTATTAATCCCATATTTTTGTCACATTCCATGTAACTATGGCCTCGAACGGGAAATGTTATTTGCACATAAGTTTCTTGCACATGTTGTCCTTCGTTACTAGAATTTGTACTTATTGACATAATTTAATAATATTATACAAAGAAAATAAAAATTATAACTTCACTTAAATTATCTTATTTGATCTGACTCACATCATACACTGAGATAATGACTGCACTAAATATTAAATTTTACACAGAAAATCAAACTGACGCCACTTTAAACGTTAAATTCCCGTTAGAACATTTTTATTTGTAATAGTCAAGTCAAGTCAATAAAAACAATTCAAAATTTGCCATATTAAAAAGAAACTGACATTGATTGTTTTTTCCATTAAAACTGTGACATTGATTGTTCTTTCCCTGTACAGGAAATTTTGAACAAGCTAAAACTTTAAACTTGTTTGGTTTTACATTATTTATTGTTGACAGAACGAAAGATCTCATTTTTGCCTTTCCAATGATACCCATATTGCATTTTCGAAAAAAATTGACATTGATTGTTATTTGCCTGCACTCTTCTATCCTTTAAGTACAAAAAGGACATTTGAAAGTATACATGTAAATGTATTAGATATATATGAATTCAGAATTTTTTTCTAGTAAAATAACGATTCGAAGAATATTTTAACATTTATTTGATGTTGATATTGTGTTAGCATTGTAGAGATATTGTAGTTCAAACGGTACCTCTACCTCATATTTATATCGTAAAAGCTTAAAGGTTCAAATACCAATCTAATATACAGAACATTTCATAGTCACACCAAATGTCACTTTAATAATCACTGACATATCTTATCATGTACACATATACATAACCTAGTCTTTTAGACTTACTGTACATCAAAATTAAAACTACATATTTTCATTCAAGATTTTATTGTGCACCATCAAAATTTCATTATTATAATTAATTGCAATGCTATTAACATCGTAAATAATATAATCGTCTGTCATTTATTCCTATATAAACACACTTTCATGATAAATGAGCATATAAAAAATCTAATGTATACCGTATACAATACATATACGATATATGATTATAAGTCACCATAATGTATTTTGTTTTGTTTTTGATGATGGGTTTAAATGTGTATCAATTTACTTGTATATTAAAATAAATTTGTAAAGATTTTTACTGCTATTTTATTTTGATTAAAGTAGGAAAAAAACAACAACGACAACAACAACAAAAAATCAACTTTTCTATATTCCCACTTAATTTTCACTTTTTGTTGTTGTTGTTTTTTTCCTTTTTTTTTATATAAGTTTTCTAATAAGGAGGAAAAAATCATCATGATTCAATGTCATATTCATAAATGTTTTTCAAGGATTAGTTTGTTGTAATTTCTGAGCCTGATAAATTACCTCCTAAAAGTATGTAATGTATATGTATTCTTATATATGGAAAGTATATTAAATATACAATGTTATTTAAGAAAAGTCCAAAAAAGATTCAAACCCAGAAAATATTTATATGTATGTATGTGGTGTAATGTATGCATATATGTATATATAATAAAAAAAAAAGATATTAAGATGATAAAGGAACAAAAAATTATTATAATTTATAAAGACAACAAAAAAAAAAAATTATGATTTTTTTTTAAATTAAAATCTATAATTTATTCCAGAAAAATTTTATATTTTCAAAGGAAATAAAAGTTTGGTTATATTTAAAAAATGTATGAAAATATTTTTCAGGGATGATTTTTTTTTATAGCAATTCAAAAATAATTTATTTTAAAATATGTAGATATGTAATTTTTTTTAGCGTGCTAACTGTTCAACAGTTGGTTTCACAAGCCCACTATTTGCCATAGCTATATTATATTTGTTATATATTATAATTATTTTGTGTTTAAATTAAAAAATATATTTGTATCTGTGAGTTATATTATTGAATTTAATTTTCTAATTTTTATTTGTTTATATATTCTATTAGACTTACAATTAAATAAAGACCTTCAAATTATCTACAAATTTAAATTATGCTAAATAAATTTTTTTGAATTTTAGTTACGTTATTATTTTATTATATTTTTTTATTATTAGTAGAGGTCGTTATTATAGGCTTCAATGCTTGATAAATGTTTCATCAATGTTTCATACCCTTTCTAGAATATTAATTTTATGTCAGATATCCATCATAAAGTGTTCAAAACATTGATTAATTACTTGATGTATGTAAAATGTTCAGAGATTTTAACAGTTAAATGCTTGAGATGACAGATGAAACATAAAAAAAAGTTTCTCTGTTCGATTTTAACCTATTTTCATCAACTCTGTTTTGCAAAGGGTATGAAAGCTTAGTGAAAGTATAACACGTATGGCATTAGAGTGGAACCCTAAAGGGACTAGAAGACGCGACCGTCCCAACATAACATGACGCAGGACTCTCTACCAAGAAATGGCTAAATGTAACATCTACTGGAATGGCATAAAAATATCAGCGCAGAATCGCGTAAGATGGAGATGTCAAGTGGAAATTCTATGCTCCTAAGAGGAAAAAGGAAAAAAAAAAAAATTAAACATTAGCTAAATATTTACCAAACATTATAGACTAATCACTATGAAAGAATTGTTAACTTTTATATATGCTATTAATATGAAATCGATGCCAAAAGAGAACTAGAGCTAAAACCGCATTTATTGGTATTAGAACCCGGTCGGGACTTTAAACACTGGCCTTACAGTAGTTTTTTTATTTATTTCTTGTTAATCAGTAACAAACCTAATCGAATGTCCAGGAACATTTTCCTACTGAAGGATAAAATTAGACTACAATACATCAAACCCACTGAAGCATAACATTGCCTAGTACATAAAACTTACCTTCAAATAAGTGATATAGTAAACTTGAAAAGCCACTAAAATCGTTTCATCCAAAGATAGTAGTAATCATTGTTTGGTACAAGACTGTACCTTAAGTCAAACAGCTATGAACTAAAAAATTATTAAACTGTCTACAGTCACAAAATATTACTGACGTCATTTGCTATCAAATTAAATTCAATATTCTTTGAAATTTAGAAATTTAGGTGAATTGTTAAGATATTGGAAGTAGACAGAACTCATATAGCTTTAAATTTAGCTTTATATTATAAAAATAATATCAAAAAATTCAAGGTATACATCAAAGAGATTCATTGTGAAATTGAAAAAATTTTCTTACAAAAATCCCAGAAAATTTTTCTCATTGAAGCAATATAAATCAATAAATAATTAAAGTACAAGTAAATTGAGGTGATACAGAGTACTATTCTAAATTAAACTTAATAATATTTTAATTAACTCACCTCTATACATACATAGCATATATAGATTTAACGAGAGAATTTGATTCAGTTAGAAAAGATAAAAAATGGAGTGTATAAGGGCAACGGACCAATCCTGCTTGAATAGAATATCGTTTTTATGGATGATAGAAGCATATTCTACAAGTCTTAAAAACAAATGAAAAAGAACTATGACAAAAGAAATCAAAGAAATAGTAAAATGGGCACGCAAATCAAGGCGCTAGCACAAAATAGAATAAGATACAGAGGCTTTGTGGAAACCCTATGTTTCCTAAGGCAGAAAAGAATTAAAAACCCTAGTTTTATAAGTTTTAACAGTAAATTTTACTTTTTTAAACTGATATGATCTATTTTTCTAAATCTAATCCTCAAGATAAAAATTGTTAATTAAGAACTGAAGTAAAATCTTCTTCTTTTTGATGAAATATATAAGGTGTCTTAAAAGTGATTCCATATTCAAGCATAGTATAATTTGATCGATTAAATATTTAAAAGAACAAATTTATTTTTAAAAATTTCTAAAATACCTTAAAAAATTATAAAACAACTCATTCATTTTCAAATGAATTGCGGGTAATTATACAAGTACTTTGAAATACAAAATACCCGAAAATTTCATTTAAGGCTCCAATAAAATAAAAAACAATTGAAAATCAAAATTCTGCAAAAATTTTTTTTTTTTCTCAATTAACGTTCGAAAATTTTTTTTTACATTTCATTTTATTTGAAAATGAAAATCTATTTATAGATTGAAAACAATATACACATTAAATTTTCATTCTTAAGCTGATTTAAGAATTTTATAATTTAAAACAAATTTTGTTTAGTACAAAATAAAAAATAAAACAGAATTTTTTGTAGCTTTAAAAAATTTTTGTATTGTTCATTTGAAAACAATAGAAAACGAGCGCCTTCAGTTATGCAATAAATATTTATAAAAAAAAAAACCCCAGAAATTTCCATATTGCTTTTTACGTCATTAAGGTTAAAACCAATCATTTGCAGGTTTGTTTTTTTTCTTTTTTATTATTTTATTTAATAATTTGTTTGTTTTATTTTTTATTATTTAGTAATAAAAAAATAAATGTATATAAATATTAATATATAGAATATTTTAAATTTAAATATATACCCTACCTATATACATTAAGTCAGTTATATGCAAATATATAAAAACTCTGTGTAAATTTATATGGTTTTCAAAGAATTATAATTATGAAAATGTGCCACAGAAGGTGTTCCATTCATTTTATTCAAATATAAAACAAAATGTTTAACCTTCAACTCAATTTTTTTTTTTTTTTTATTTTCTATCTAGAAGGAAAGACTATTATTATTTATTATGATAAATGTTTATTACATAGATTAATATCGTAAAAATTCTTTTAATGTATAGCAATGTCTTCATTTCTTCAAAATTTCTATTATTTTGAAAAAAAAAGTTGGGTTTTATGTTTTGTCTTCATAAAATGTTATTTGTTTTTATCTAAGATGTTAATTATGTTATGTAAATTAATATTTATAAGATGTGATAAAGATATGAATTGGAAAGGAGGCGGTTAGGCATATGGTTTATGAATCTAGAAAGTGTAAGTATAGGTTTACAGTGTATGGACATCAGTTGCGGAATTTTTAAGGCTTATTATGATTAAATTCTCTCAATTGGAATTTAAAAAATAAAAACTCTAAGCATTGTAGGAATATTTTAAAAACTTATAAGACCTATAAGTTTCTGAAGCTTCGGTATTTATCCCCTTATTCAGATTATGGGATGAGTTGATTTTAGTGAGGTCACCCTGCTGATGGGAAATTATGGTTTTCTAAAGCATTTTTAGGACTTTGCCATACCTTTGAAGAAAAGAAATTATTTTATGTTTTTGCAGATATAATAAATAATTTTATAAAATTTTATAAACTAAGTGCAAAAACGTGTGAAAATCGTTGAATTTTATTATGTTCCGAAAATGCCAACTTTTTGAACAATCTCATTATGCAATACGGCACAATTTCATTTAAATACATCGTGTTAAATTTGACGCACAAAAAATCGGAAAGCATTGGAAATGGAATAGTACACAACAGAACAACGGTCAAAAATTAGGAAAAGTTATGGAAAATGTAATGGAAAGAGCACGAATGTGCGAAGCCGAAATTGGTCACCACTTGCGGGATAAAATTTTTCTACTTAAGCTAAAAATATTCCCTTTATTATACTGTATAACAAAAAAAATAATAATAATAATTAACCATTAAATAAAAATGTTATTAAACATTCAAACCATATCGGTCGTTTTGCGCCACCCTGTATTATATGAATATTCAAAAAAACAAATCTTAGTTCAACCTAAAAAATGAAATAATGCTAAGTTTCACTAATTACAACTACTAATCATATTATAAGTTAAAAAATGATAATTAAATTTTTCGAAAATAAAATCTAATCTAATAACAAATTATAGAATATATACTTACTATATTTTCTTTTATTTCTTCTATATTCATCATCACTACCACTATGCAGATATCTTCCATTTATAATTCTTGATGCTAATAATGCATTACGGTCAAATGATTTCGTTGCTGCTGTTGCTGTTGAATGAGTTTTTGTTATTTGACTTGTATAACTACTATTAATTGACATCAAATTAGATCCAGTCATTGATGATGGTAATATTGAACTAACATTTGATAGATTTTGATTTACTAATAAATTTTGAAATAATTCATCAGATTTTTTTAATTTTCCAATTATTTCTGCAGTTGTAGTTGTTGTTGTTGCTGTTGTTGTTGAAGTTGTTGTTGCTGATAATATTTTACTTTTATCATTTTTTAATTCGTTATTATCAGCTAAGGTATTTGTTGCTGTTGTTGTACCTATTGCAGATATTATATCAGAATGTTTATTATTAATGATCACAGTTTCACTATTTAATTTAGATTGATTACTAGATTCGTTTTGTTTAATAAATAAACTACTATCATTTAAATTTTGTGATTTTTTATTAATTGTTGTTGTTGTTATTGTTGCAGTTGCCGCACTAACAACATCAGTACTATCTAATCGATTTTCTACAAATTGATTTGAACTGCTCAGTTCATCATTTAATTCAATAACAATTGAATTTGAATCCATTATTTTATTATTATTATTTAAATGACTATTACTACTATGAAATATATTATCTTTTAATAAATTTAAATTACTAATATTATTTGTTGCTGTTGTATTAGTTGCAGTTGATATTGTTGTTGCTGTTGTTGTTGTTGCTATTGTTGTATTAACAATTTCATCCTCATTTAATAGTGTACTAATTGTTATATTAGCACTATCTTCTGATGTATTTTGTCTTGAAAATATTTCACTAAGAGAATTTTTAAACGTTTTTTTATTATTTTTATTAATATTATTACTATTATTTATATTTGTATTATTATTAGTATTATTATTATTATTTATTGTAATTTTATTACTATTATAATTAGGACAACGGATGCTTTTACGTATGTAAGACACTTGACTTTTAACATTTTCACTACTTATCATCATAGCCTGGGATTTAATGATATTTTGTGAAAATAACATTGTTGGACTTGTCGGGGCACTTATTGATTTAGCTTCATATAAAAAATTATTTTCAACATCTGCAGCCGTTTTATTATTATTATATTGATTATATAGTGCTAAACTATGAAAACTATGCTTAATTGAAGCAACTAGGCCATCAGGTATTAGACTTTTTTTTGTATGCTTAACATGATGCAATTCTTTATCAGTTTCTTTGATACTACTACTGGTTGTTGGACCGATAATTGCATCACTTATATCTATACTTTCATTTGAACTAATATCACCTATAATACCTCCACTACCATCATCACCATCACCATTTTTAATACGTTTTTTATCAATAACTCGCATATGAATATTTTCATCAAATGGTCCGCATGCTAATGCTACAGATGATGATGTTGATGATGATAATGATGGATCATTACGATGATGATGCTTTGGATGATGATGGTGTTGAAATGCAATCGATGATGATGTCGATATGTCTTTTAATAGTAATAATTTTGATGTTGATTGCTCATTTTGTGATGATATATTAAAATCTGTATCATCATGACTACTACTTATACTTCGTAAAATTTTTGGTTGTACAATTTCATTGGTACGAACAACACCACCTCCTCCTCCACCACTATAACCACCGATACTTTCAATAGTAACATCAGCAGCAATAGCACTTGATGATGTTTTTGAAAGTACTTGACTAACAGTTGTTTTACTTAAATTATCAATGGTTGCACTAACGGTACCATCATCAAAATCATATAAATGTATATCCGTTTTATGTGCATCAATATTACAATCATTATCAATAACCGGTATTGATAGAGAACCTTCTTGTTTAGTTATTGATACATCATTATTATTACTAATACCACTACCTATTGATGATCTCTTGGATCGGCAACTTACAAAAAACTTTCTGGAAAATGAAATTTTCCGTGATGATTTCCTTCGTTTCCGTTTTGATGTTGAATTTTCTTTGCATTCTTTTTTTATTGATAAAATTTTATTTTCAATTAGAGTTGAAATAACAGCATCATATTTATATGCCCTACTAAATTCATTAAAGTTATTATCGTTTGTAGAAACAGCTTTATCTACCATCATAGTTTAAAAAAGGAAGAGCTAAGGGATTTATTTTGCTTGTGTGTTTTTTTTTTAATTTTTTTTGTAAATATAGTGAATTCTAGTTATTATTTTTATCTTTTTCTAACTTATATTTTTAAAATATATATATTTATATATGTGTATTTTTAGAATTTAAATTTTTTTTTTGTATCTTATTTTTAATAAAAGGTAAAAATTTTTTAATTGAATATTTTTATTTGTATTTTATAATAGTATAATTGAAGTTACGATGATTGAAATTGTAGTCTTAAAATTTTGAAAATTGGCCATTTGGATTTGTTGAATCTGAAAAAGATAAAAGAAAACGAAATTAAATTTTGGGAAATTTTGTGCAAAAATTTAAAAATAATTTAACAAACTAATTTTCAATAAAATAATATCTTTTAAAAAACCATTTTTATTATTTTTAAATATAAAAAAATTTAATAAATACTCAATTTTTTATTTCAGAAAAATATTCAAAATTGCATATTTTAAGGCGCTTTTTTTATTATCTTTTAACTGCTGATGCTTCGAAGCTATTTTTAAGTATATTAATTGTATTTAAATTAATAATGTTCTATTGTTTAAAAACTAATTTTTAGTAAAAACTATATTCATCAAAAACTAAAAGAAATGAATAAATAAGAGTATACTATAACAACTCCGGATCTGACCAATGGCGTAGTGGTAAAGACGCCGCCTTTCATGTGGAAAGTCTCTGGTTCAAACCCCGGTAAGATGATATCAAAAAAAAATATATTGTAGAATTGTATAATTATATTGTAAGATAAGATAAAATTTAATGTAAATTTATAAATAACTCCTGTGTAGGATAATAGATGACGCACAAAATTAACACTTGTGTATTCATAATCTTAATCAAACAAACAACTCTATTTAAAGAACAAATTGAAATTCCCGTTTCTATGATATTTGGACTCTATTTAACAAACAAAAGGAAATATGCATATATGTAAAAAAAAATCTTCAACGTATTAAAAATTTTTTATTTACTCCATTTCTGAAAATTTTATTGCCAACATTTTTAAAAGTTTAACAAAAATTATAAAATTAACATAGTTTTAAAAATAATGCATAAAATTAAGTTTTTCCAATGCAAGAAACAAATTTGTACTACAGTATTTATAATTTTAATCAATACTCTCTTTTTAACAAACTCTCTATTCCGAACACTCTTTTAAACGAAGTCTCTATCTTACAAACACGAATTGTAGGATTTGGGATGTTCGTTATAAAGAGTTTTTACTGCTTATTACCATATTATAACTCAATTAAACAAAATCGCAATTAAATGGCAGCTATTTCTCCAAACCAACGAAATTTTACAGACATTTTTGGAACTTTACAGAGGTCTAAGTTGATTATAAGAAAAAAAATTGCCGGGATTTAGTACTTATAAACTTATACGTAGTCATTGATACAAAACTTAAATTCTTTTATAAAAAAAGCTTTTAGAAAAAGCGTCAATTATCCAATTATCTTTATTTGATACTAATTTTCTTCTCTTGCACTACATTGACAAAAAACCTCACTATGCAAACGAGATTCAGATGAGATAGATTTAAATCCAATTTTAGTATTCCCTCTTTAGAAATGCGTTCATACGTCTATAAATAAACATTTTATTTAATGTACAAATTCCCAACAAATCTTAATTTTAATTTTATACCCTCTTACCAAAAGAATTGTATAGAAATTTAATCAAAATTTTAAAATTCAAAAACCACCCTATCTATATATGTTGGTATTTCTAAGCCGGATTAATTTTTTTTGAAAAGATTAAAAACGATGCTGAAAAATTGTATTTTTTTAAATATTTAAAATTATATTCAACAAATGAAAAGAAGGTTTTTTTAAATATGTGTTGGTATTATATATTATATAAAAAAAGGTAAAATATAAAATTTCATGTTTAATATTGCCAAAATTTAAATAACAAAAAAAACATTCTCTTTTAAAATTGAAAATCAATTATTCAGAATAAAAAATAAAACAAAAAATATGTAAATATTTTTTTTTAATAATCAAAAAATATTTTTACATATTCTACAAAACTTTTGTTTTCATAGCTGTAATTTTATACAGAAGCTGAAAGCTATTATAATGTAAATAAAAAATGTTATTCGTGTATTTGTTCCTACGTTTTTGAAAAAAACATATTTATTATATTTTTTAGATATTTAAAATATGTTAGCAGTTATTTATTTTCTATGGTTTGGTTGTTTCAAAATTTGAAAATATTAAATGAAATTATCAAAACCTTTAGACATCAAATTGATTTTTGATTTTAATATGTATTTATTTGAGAGAAGGTTGAGAACTGAGAAGATTTAATTGCCTTCGAAGCATTCTCCAAAAATGAATATTTAATTAAGTTTAAAGATTAGTACGTTGTTTACGAAATCATAAATAAAAAAAAAATATGTTTTAGAACCTCTGTGGTATAGCTTGGAAGCATTTGGAAGCAACCGAAAGAGTGCAACAGTATGTAAACATGTTTTGTAAAAAAATACTATTGAAAATTAATATTTCTTTGCAAAACCCCCTTGCAGAGCCGGCTTGATAGGGTGTGCGAAGGTGCGACCGCACCCGGCCCCGCACTTTGGAAGGCCCCGCACTTTGGAAAGTTTATATAATATTATTATTAAATTCAAGACAAAAATTAGAAATTTACACAATACAATTAAAATTTCCTTCAATTGAAACAGTTTCTTTAAAAGTTTTTTTTTTCTAAAAAAAAGCATTTTAAAAAAATTACAAACATTAAATTTTTAGAATGTCTTTTTAAACCTAAAAAAAAATGTTTACATTATTATATTTGCTAATTTAAATTGGAAAAATTTAGTGGCTCCCGATTGGTGGAAATACAAATTCGAACTGTTTTTAAAGAAAATTCAAATTTATTATATAGATATTTATCATAGATATAGTTTTAGTTTCACTTAAAGAAAAGTACATACAATTTATTATTTGTGTTTTTATTTTAATGAAAAAATTAAAATAAAGATACTAATGATTTCCATTTTTCAAAGTTATAATTGCATTGCAGTTTTCAAAATACTGATAGAAAATTGTTATATATATGTATATAGCTATGTATATTTTTATTTAAGTTATGCAAGTTGGTAAATAACTTATTGAAATATGTTATAGGTTATAGCTATATGCAACAATGTGATGTTAATCATATTTTATATTAGTAATTTATGAAGTAGATTCCAATGTCTTAGGTTGAAAAAAAGCAAAGCAAATTAATAAAAAAAATAGCCCCGCGCTTAACCTCGCACATGGCCCCGCAAATGTTCAAGCCGGCACTGCCCCCTTGGTGATCAAACATTGTTTATATATATAAATATATAACATTAACAAAGTAAATAATCTATCGAACAATAGTATCAATCCACAATAACTCTGTTATTATATGGTGTTAGTATTATAATTTAAAATTTAATCTAGTTATTACAAATATTAAATATAAATAAATTAAAAAGTTTTAAAAAAATACACAATTCCAACCACCGACCACCAAGCTAAATTCGCTCCGCTCAACTATTTTTGGTCAGAAGAAACATAATTGTAGCATACCAAAAATATCAAAAGTTTAAATAAAAGAGCTCGTTCTTTCTTTACAAAAACTTATAAATAAAAACGTTTAAAAATTCTGTCAAATTCAAAAATCTGTTTTTTACGTTTAAGAATGTTGTCAAACTCGACTACAGCGAAAAAATTAGAAAATAAATCTATTTTGAAGACGACGAAAATATGATTGGGCGACGATTGTCACAATTATGTGCAAATACATAAGAATCCATATGTTTTAAAATTTTCGCCACGAATATTTCGTCGGTGGTCGGAATTGTGTTTTTCTTTAAATACAATTACTGATTGACATTTCATATATTTTTTTTTTTTTTTTTTTTTTTTTTGTGTTTAGTACTCCTCTTGGGAGCATAGGATATCTACTAGGCATCTCCATCTGCTTTTTTCTTATCCGAGGCTCTGCCTTGTGTTTCGAATCGTATTTTCCTTTTTTCAATTAAGTAAATGATTGGTCTACTGTAATCTATCTACAAGATGTCGCTTCTTAATTTTTTCCCTAGTGTCATCTATCGGTCAAGTAGAGAAACCGTGTCATTTAGGTGCGTATTGCCATTGTAATTGCATATTGTCGTTCAATTACAATATATAGGTTATTGTTTATTCAGTATTAATTATTAGATTATAGAGTATAGCTGGAAACACGATTATAGGTATATTTTTTTATATTATTTGTTACTAATTATTTATTATTATATTTTTAGGTATAGAATTATTATATTATAATTTATTATATATTAATTTATTATAATTATTAATTTTACTGGATATGGTATCTCCCACCAGGATTCGAACCCGGGACTGCCACAGTGTTTAGATTGCAAGGTTGCGCTCTAACCACCTAAGCTAAGGAGGAGATATATTATTTGACAAATTTTAAAAAAAAAACCTTTAAAATATTGTTTTTTATACTGTATTAATTTTTAGCGTTTAGATAGATATTTAATATTGATATTTAAAATACGATAATTTCAAACTTCGATTAGATAGCTAAATAAGAAAATTGAACATATATTAAAATTCTCTTGCAGCCTTTGCCAATTTCAAATACTTTCTATCATTTTATAAGTAATAATTATTTATTTTGTTTATATTATATATTTATATATTTAAATTATATTTGGTCACCAAGATTTGTGAAGACAAATTATTTTTTAATATTTGACCCGTACGGGAATTGAACCCGCACCTGTTAGGTTAGTGATCCAAATGATTACACACTAACTCATGAGGTCCAAAACTTCAAATTAAATAAGCTTCATACCAAAAAATAAACTTCAAAAGCTTAATCTTAAAATTTCTTGTATTGGAAATAACTGAGAAACAAAAAATAACAATGGCACGTATGAATAAAACATTTTTTCAATTTGACAGCTGACACTTATACAATATTTCAACATAACATTCTTTTAATTAAAATGAATTAGCATAAAATATTTTATAGTCAAAAATTTAATTGAGTTTTGAAAATTATTTATTATTGCTAATATTAAAGGGAAAGTAATAAAATTGTTATGAATTATTACAAGTTACAAGTAACTAATTAAAATTACACAAAAGAAATTAAAAATTTTACATGTGTCTTATAAAAGTATTTTATATATTATGCATCCTAAAGTATAAGTAATTATCAGCATAAATTTTATAATTGACATTATATACAAAAAAAAAAATAATATTGTAACGGATGTAATAAACTTGAATATCCGAGTATGAAAAAAAAAAATTTTAAAGACATCATTCTTTGTTAAAAAATTTTAAGTTAGTTAAATAATTGAAGAAGAGTACAATTGCTCTTGACAATTCCATAGTACACATATAGAGTTATAAAAAGAGTTCAGAAATTTGTATTTATTTATTTCTGGTGGAAAAGGGGCAATACAGAACTTAAGGCCTCTGGTGACAGTTTTAATTACTTTAGAAACCACCACAAAATTTCTTAATAGCCCGATAAACACCCAAACTGAATGAACTATTCATGAGTAAGGATAAGAAAGGGAAAGAATTGTATAAATTAGGAATTGAATAGAAAATTCAGAATAAATTCCAAAGTCCTTCCATATACCCATCCCTGTAACCAGACTGTACATTTGTATTACAGGTTTCCTCATAAAGTTTGGTTCAAAAAGTGTATGGTTTTGATGTGTTAAAGATCACACACTACCCAAAGAAACACAGCACAGTTTCAATAGGTGGCTTTCAAGCTTTCCATTCCCTAGTAAAAAAAAATCAAAAAAATTCGTTGAAGTAATCATGGTATTGATGTAAATCACAAAAATTGAGAAACATATATGCTGATGATTTGAAAGTGTTGCTTATCAAATGATTCATTCATTTTAGATTTCAAATAGCTTTACCGAAAATAAATGATAACGGTATAATTTTTTTTGTAATTACTTCCGAAAAATTATCTAATTGTAAAATAGACAAGATACTGCTATACATTTCAGCTGTTCCTTAAAGACGTTTAAACGTTTAGCTTCTAAAAAATGAAGTCATCATTAATTGAAAAAATGCGAAATTGCTTGATCTGCTAATTGAATAATTAGAATTTGTACCTTACTTTAATATGTTCAAAAAAATTTTTATGACATCCATCAAAAGATGTGGTACTTAAGTTCGGGTCGGTATCAAAAGTTCGAAAATCAAAATCTCGGAAACTTCCAAAAATCTAATCTCGAAATTCGTTTGGTACCGACCCCTTAAGTGCATATCTATCATGCCTATGTTAATTTATTACAAACGTTAAAGAAATTTCAACATATCCCCAACTGACGTTCCTACGAATATAAAAATAACCTAATAAAGATATTTAAAAAAAAAAAAAATTTACAAAAAAGCCAAAAAAAAAAATAGGAGACAAAATAAAAGATAAATCTTTTCGCTAAATTGCATAGACAGTGATAAATCAAATAATTTGGAAAAAAAAACCAAACTTACATTAGCGTAAGAATGGGTACCTAATAGTCCTAAAGTAAGTAAGAAAAAATTTGAAATATTTTCTGTTGCCAAAAATATGTCATAAAATTCTTTTACAAAATAATAAAAACCATTTTTTTGATTTTGTGGTTGCGGTTTTTTTTACTTTATTCTATAAATTCTATTATTTTTTTTTTCCTTTTTTTGGTTACCATCTTAAAATTTTCTTTGTAAATTATCTTACTTCATTTTTCCACCCATTATCTTAGAATGTTTCTTTATTATCCCACAAAATTATACTTAGGTATACATATACACAGACATATTTACATAAATTATAAAATGTTATAAAAGAAAAGAAATATTTGAAATTTTTTTTGAATCTTAAAAAAAAAAAAACGAAAAAATTAACTTGGATAAAATTTATAGGTATAAACTTCTTTTGTTCGTAAAATACCTACATTGTATTAAAATAAATTATCAGTGTATGTACACATATTGTCATAAAGTTGAATATTATGATAAATTATATGTAAAATCTGGTTGATATGGCGCTAGTAGTAAACCAAATATAACGAGTAAATATACGGATCTTTTGTCAATAAAAAATGTCTGCATAAAATTTTTTTTTTTATTTTAAAAGAAAATTATTTTTACTTTCATTTTTATTAAAGAAAAAATTTTTTGTGTACAATAAAAATTAGTGTTAGAATTTTTTTTTAAAAGTAAATTACAAAATAATACAATTTAAATAATGTAATTTCTTTAATAAAATTTAATATGTATTCTATAAAAATTTGATTTCTACTATAAAACGACCTATTGAATTCATTAACACTTTATTAAAATTTTATTTTAAATATTATAAAAGTAATTTTTTTTTTCAGTATTCAAAAACTGGATAAAGGAGTCAGTATTTTCAAAAAGTCCTACCAAATGCTGCTGACGACATCTCCGTAATATCCAAAAACTACAGAAGTATAGCGGAGGTATTTGTTACACTAGAGAAAAATGTAAATGAGATTGGCCTTAAATAATTGAAGAAAAAACTAAATATCTAAAGATGTCAAGGGATAAAAGAAAAAGAAACCCACAAAACCTTACAATTGGAGAGTAAAATTTCAAAGGAGTAAACACCTTTAATTACCTAGGAGCAGTAATTAGAAGTGACAATAGCATTCATAAGTGCATTAAAGACAGAATACAAACTGATAATATAAGTTATTATGCTAATAAGAAATTACTACAAAATAAACTTCTATCGAGACAAACAAAGCTAGTAATATATAAGACAATTATACGTCCAATTGTAAATTATGGATGTGAGATATGAACCTTGATAACAGTAGATGAAAACCAGCTATGCATTTTCGAAAGAAAAATATTAAGAAGATTATTAAACGAAATAATAAAACAAGAGAATATACTTCGTTTTGTAAAATCTCAAAAATTTAGATGGGCCAGTCACGTTTCCCGAATGAAGGAAACAAATCACAGTATAAATACTTAACAAATACTCCTTATACTACCAGAGCAAGAGATCGTCCAAGAACAAGGTGGACAGACAACGTCCTAAACGATGTAAAAGTGTTAGGAGTGAGAAATTGGAAAGCTGTTGCTCAAGACAGAGAAATGTCAAGGAATGTTGTAAAGAAGGACAAAGCCCATCCAGGGCTGTAGAGGTAAACGATGAGTAGAATTAATTTAAAATGTGATTTAATTACTGTAGTAGAGAGTCCTAGAAGGTAGATGGAGTATGTGAAAAATTTTCCACAAACAGAGATTCTTGTATTTCTGAAGCACATTTTGAAACTTCACAGTCACTAGATTAGAAAACAAAATTTTAAAATAGAAAAGATGCTGTTAACAATCTTAGTAAAATTACTAAGTAGACTGGAATTACTGGAAACTGCGGATACAGGGAATTAAGTTAATTCGTTGTATTTCTTTAATTCATTGTGGATTAAGTAAAGAATGTGTGGTTATATTTTAAGGTTATTCATCATAATATTGCGTATATCGAATAATGAACAATACATATATGTAAAATATTTCTTATGCTAAACGTCTCCAAAATATAATTATTACAAAAATCTCCACTATCTCCTTCAAATCTTCGAAGCTTTGGCCATATAGAACCGATGTAAAATAATATTTTCTAAGAAACTGATTTTGTACAAATGAAGTGTTTAATTTTTTAGAATTATAAATTTTCTTAATGCAACTTTTTAATTTTTGCCTTCAAATGAATTCAAAACAATGTAGAGATTAAAATTGACATTTAATATACCACGTTTTATTTACATAATAAAATATTCACTCGTTTCTTACAGAAAGTTAATTTACACTTGGTTTCTTACATACTTACATGCATTATTAAAATTACTTATTTCGTTGAACTTATCTTGATTTGTTAAATTCCACGTTTTAATTTAAATCCACTTTGATTTTAATTATAAATTTATCATGAAATGCATTTACCGTGTAATTTGAAAAACGAGTGGAAAACAAAATGAAAATAAATAATCTTTTGTCAAACAGTAAATTTTTTCACTTTTAAACTCCTTCTGTAAAACATGTTTAACCTTTTAGTGCCACTTATCTAAATTATTATTCTATTTCAGTTTAAGATTTTAATTTTATAAAAATCTTTTACGAGGAAGATTGTAGTTGTCCTTGTCAACTCTCTGGTACCCTTTGGGAATTCATTATATTATTTTAGATTAATATACTGGGTGTGAATGAATTGAGAACGCTCCCAACATATATATATATATACAAAGCGGAACCCAAAGATAATGAAGACGAACATAAAATAGTTCTGGGAGGAGGGGCGCCTATTTCTAACGGTTTCCGATATTACTATGCCTTAAAAGTAATTTCATTAACTTATTAAAAAATAACAACATCTTCTCCCCTGTTCAACAAAGAAGTCAGTAGGAAGCAGAAATTTTGGGCTTTCATAATAATAATCCATAAAATTGCAATCCGAAAAATATGGATATTTTCACTGTTTTTATAAAATACCTGTAATTTTGTTTTCATAAAAAATCCCGTTATTAATGTACAAATTTTATTTCTATATGTCTTAACATGTTTTTGATAATTATCTAGATCAGTGATACGCAAATCCCTACCAAGTGAGTTATACTATCTCTACATATATATATATATTTTCTAAAAGCTTATTTTACAAACGGAGGGTCAATTTTATTATACCTATGACTTTCCCTCATACATCTTTTCAAATAATTTATTCCATTAATATTATTTTCAATTCATGAAAATATAATAACTTAAATAATATAGATTAATGACAGATTTCATTTTATTTTTACTTAAACTTATATATAAATATATCGTTTAGACATACATAAACTACCCTGACATAAATTTTAAGTATTAATTTATTCCAATTTTCTTTAATAGTGTTTAGTTTTTTTTTTAATGAATTTTACAGTTTTTGTATTTATGGTGACCTTATTGTGAATTCAGAACAAATTTGGCAATACTTGCAAGTCATAGAATAAATTTAAGAAAATTTAAATTCAGAAGAAAAATTTCGTTTCTTAGATAACAAGAAAAGTAACGATTTTGTATAAATAGAATTACTTATATATGATTGCATTATAAAATTTGAATTTTGAGATTCACAGTTGAGATTTCAGAAGTACAGTATTAAATTCAGGTCGCCCTATATTTAATCATAAAATCCATATAATGAATAACAATAGCTGAATAATTTTTGAAGGAGCAACAAGTCATACATATTATTAAAATATATCGTACTTAATTATTATTTATGAAACAATTGTTACATTTTATAATAAATAATGAAAAATATCAAAAATTTTTCAGTTATGAATAAATTTTGTGAATTTAAGTGGTAACTATTACACAAATTTATTTTTTTACTAATCCTTGCGGTTATACCTAAAGCCACTTTTATACTTAGAACGGATTTTGGTGTAAATAACCACACAATAATTTATATGGAATTAATTTTTAAATATTTCGTATTCAATTATAATTAAATTTTTGATAATACTCAAATTTTTATATCAATATCTTATGTCCAATATAGTAGGGCAATTAATTATTGAAGTTGTAAAACAAACATATTAAAATGTATGTAAGAAACTAAGTGTAGTATTTAAAACTTATTTGTTTCTTAACTTACGAACAAATAGCTGCTCGAGCCTCTTACTTAATAGACTAAAGGGTTTCTGTTAAGTATGTTATTTGAGTAAGCATGAGTTATATTAGGCCGGTGTATTGAAGTTTTATGCTCAATTTTTTACGAGTTAAACTATTTTCAATGCATGGTAATTTGCATACTTTGCGGCAAAAAAGCTGTTTTTCTCCAATATTGTTTTTGAACGGTATAATTTCTTTAAAAAACGGATTAAAAATTACTAAAATGTTTGTAGGGTTTAAGTGGAGAAAGTTAAGTGTTTCTATGGAAATTAAATAAATTACTCAAAACCAAATCTTGTACACTATACTGTTAAACCCCTCAATTTTTCAATAAGATTTTCAACAAGAATTTCAAAAATAAAGAACTTAGAATAAAGAAGCTACTGCATACAAACTTCTTAAAAAAAGTAATTTAAACTCTGATTTTGAAACCCACTCTTAAACCGCTTCTAATTTAGAAATTTGCAAATAAAAATATGAAAATATGGCAGCTCCGATATTATATTGAACAAATTCAATCTGCTCTAAACTCTTTAATTTTTTTAATTTTTAAAAAACATTTCAATTTTAAAAATAATCCTCCGGTGAATAAATTTTTAGACTAATTGCAATTTTTAAAGAAACACAAATTAATTTCGAGTACACATGCTCCAAAAACCCTCCAAATCTTCTATAGGCTCTATTTCCAAATAGAATGAGCTTGATTTCTAAATATTTTTATAAGTATGTTTCGGTATATACATAATGTATTCAGGCATTTACAAAGATTCAGATTTTTAATAAATATTTTCAGATATTTTCTTTTCAGAACTTCAGTAATTTTAGAACTTTTTTATTAAATTCAGGATTTTTGTTTTAAGCTAGAAACAAAAATTTTATTAAGAATAAATAAAAATTATTCAAAATTATAAATTGGTGTAACTTTTTGAGACTTTTCTTAATGGTTTTTGCATTTTTAGTGTCTTAACTAAATTTTTTTAATCAAGGCGATTTTTTTAATTTTTCCTTATCTCAATATGGGACAGCTGGAACTTAATTTCAATTTTATATCAATTGTTCCAATAAGAACTTTATTTTTCCAGCAGTTTCAAGAGAAAACCTTAAGTTTTTTTTATAGCTTAAAACAAAAACCCTGAATTTAAAAAAAAAATTCTGCATTTATTAAGTAAAATTCTGAATTTTAAAAGAAAAAACCTGAAAATATTTAATAAAAATTTGAAACTTAAAAATAAATATATAAATTTGTTTGGTAAATACCTGAATACATTTGGTACCGCAAAATATTCAATAAATATCTGAAATACCGCAATATATTTAGTAAATATCTGAATTTGACCAGCTGCAAAAAATTGTACATATTTTCAACTATATTTAACCAATACAAATTCATATAAGTAATTCATACTCATACATATTCATCTGATAAAATCAATATAAATATTCATAATAAATATTTAAAAAATTATTTTCAATCACATTAACTAGATATATGTAATATCTATGGACTGGTTCCGGTTATAAAATTATATTAGTTTAACCAGTAGCAGTAAAAAGCTTTAAATTGAAAATTCATTCTAATCTAATCAGTATGTATCTCCTCCCTTTTTTTATCCCATTGAAAATAAAAACCCAGAAAAAGACCAAAAAAATGATAAAAAAAAAATTAATAAAAATGAAATAGAAAAAATTGGAATTACTTTTTATAGCTTTAGGATATCCCCTTATCGTATGTTTTTCGTGCAAAAAAAAAAAACCCAAAAACTAATTTCAGGGATAGTTTTTATAATGAATAAAAAAAAAACAAATTTATTAAAAGAATAATTAAATGGGATCTATTTTAACTCCCAATATATATATATATATAATTTGTTCTCAAAAATTTCAAAGATTTACGAACCAAATCATATTTTATTCATTCATTCATATTTGAATTAGCATTAAGGCATTTTTAACATATTAAACTTGTATTAATAAAAATTTGAGATCATTTAAAGTTAACCATAACGATCCAAAAATAAAAAACAGTTTAAATATACTATGCGTTACTATAGTATCAAAATTATGAATATATATATACAGGAAGCAATGATTTCCCACATAATTAAACAGCCTCTTATATATAAGAATGCATACATACAGCGCATACTTATAAGATCTTATAAACGTTTTCAGAGTCCGTTTAAAAGTTTAATTGCCCCACACATTACGGCATTTTACTATATGCAAATTGAATATTGAAATCCAGATCTAACTTATAAAAGCTAAAAAAGTTCGTATATATAATTTTAACTTATAAATTGCAAAGCTAGACACTGACTGACAACATGCTTTCCATTTGTATATTAGATTTGATTGTGAGGCAGCTAAAAAGTCTAATTAGCTGTTGTGATAATAGGAATTATGAATCCTTTTTCAAACTTCTTTAGTTATTGTTCTCTGTTCATGTTCCTTAAATTTTTCGATAAGCAGTTTAACTTCTTCTTTAGCTTCTTTAGTCCCAACACAATGAATTCTTAGAAGATTTTAACTTTACCTAATTCTTGTTAATGATACAGTAACCTAATATTACAACCATTTCAATTAACAGTTATGAAGTAGAGTGATTAAAGTGCCGACCCATTCGAGTTGTCTGGATTCGAATTCCAATAAATATGGAAAAAAATTTAAACTAGTTTTGGACTCGACTCAACTAACATTCGTCATTGGATTCAAATTAATGAAAAAAAAAAAAAATGAAATTTAATTATATAACCCACAGATATCTGACCAATGGCGTAGTGGTAAAGACGCTGCCTTTCATATGGAAGGTCTCGGGTTCAAACCCCGAAAAAAATATCGTAAAATTGTATAATTATATCGTAATATAAAATAAGATATTAATAAAAATATATAAATAATTTTTGTGTAAGATTATAGATGGCGCAGTAATCGACGGCTTAGTGAATATTATGATTAAAGAAACTGAAGTCTAATTTAAAATAAACTTTGTGTATGCCCTATACTCCTTAAAGGAGTGGAAAAGGAATAAAAAAAAAAAAAAAATATAACTCACAGATACAAAAATACCACATAACTCAAACCACAATTATTACAATATTTTACAAAATAAAATTGTAACTATTGATCTGATGTTTACATACTGTCGCTATCTAATCTGCACTTTCTTGTATTATCTGCGTTACAGACAGCACTGTCTTTAAAATCATATTTTTAATGTAAATAAAAATTCAAAAAATAAACAAAAGTTTCTTTTAAGAAGAAGCGTTATATTTCAACTATATTTTCTTTTAATAGCTCAATATACATTTATATATGTAAATCAATATTTTATCATGTTTACAAATTTACAGAATTTTTTCAAAGAAAACTTTAAAAATTTTGGAACTTTTCCAAAGCACAACAAATCTGTGAAAAGATTAGTTTCAACATCAAAAGTACTTCTTCCGACTTTAAATGAGTTAACTCATCCCCCACTTAATTTTGTTTTCTACTGAATTTTAAATAGCGCTAACGCATTTTTTTATTTTTCGTCAATATTTTTAAATGAACTGTCAAAACAATATTCGCACCCAATTTTGTTCTTAGACAGTAAATTGACATTTAAAAATTAGAATAGCAACAGTATGTAAACGTCAAGTAAAATGTATAAGACCAAGTACTCTTTCATGCAATAATTTGTATTTGTATGTATTTCAATTAAATTATTTAAATTTTCTAAAAATAAAATCAAACCAAAAACTTTAAAACTGTAAATTAAATTCATCATGTCATTCAAAAAAAATTTTGTTTATTTTTTGGCAATTTTTTAATATTATTTGAACATAAAAAATCTCATCATCTAAAAAGAAACGATAATTGACATTTTCCCGTGTCATCAACAGAGAATTTAAATGAGTTTAATCTTTGGTTATGTAGTGATAATGGTCGGTTAACCTTATCCTTTTTTTCACTCCTCTAGAATTTTTATCCTTTTTATTTTTATTTTATTTAAATTTTATTTTTATTATTATTTTTGTTTTTATTTGTATTCTTTTTTTTTCATATTTTTTTTAACTCATTAGCTATTCTGTATACGTAAAATATATTTATTTTCTTCAGAATTTTTTCAAAAATTACTGACGAACATTTATATATATGTAAATATATGTGTATATACAAAAATATATTTTGAAAAATAATATTGAAAATCATTCTGAAAACATTTTTTAAAATTAAAATGGCCTTTAAATTTTTTTATACATATGCCTTTATTAATGTGTCTGTATTTATTGTTTTATGTATATACTTATAAATATGTATATATAGTTTTTCATTATTTTACGAAATTTTAACTGACCTAAATTAATATTAAAAAGTTTTTTTACTTGTTTTTAATGTTTCTTTCAAATACAGATTTTAAATTTTAGATTTTATAAAATTTTCTAATTGAAAAACTTTCAAGGAAAAAAATATTTAAGAATAAGGGTTGATTTCGTGAATGTTATTAATAATATATATGTAAGTTAAAAATATGGAAAGATGGATCAACTGTATAGTATAAATCTAATCAACAGCATTAGTTAGTAGTTGAGAGGCTGGCTATCCAAATGGAAGGTTTCGGGTTCAAACCCCGCTCAGATAATATATAATACCAAAAATATATCGTAAAAATTGTATAAGTTTATTGTAATAGTTTATATCGTAATATAAAATTATATATAAATAACTCTTGTGTAAAATAATAGATGGCGCACAAAATTTTGCGGGTTTATAATCTTGTTTACAATAATTACAGCTGAGTAATCAACGGTTTACTGACAATAAAGATTAAGTCTATCTTTGTGAAGATTCTGTGAATGTTCTAAGCTCCTAACAAACGACTTATTAACAAATAATAAACAGTTCAAAAAACAAAATATTTCAAATATTTAATATATTATTGAGCGTTTGAGTGAAATGTATACGAAAGAAAAAAAAATATGAGTAGGTTCCTTTTAATTTCACTAAAATTATTTATTTTTACAAGTTTTTCGTCTACGACTTGCAAACTTCTTCAGTGCTAGTACTCGATTTATACAAAGATAATAAGAATAAGATCAAATATTTTGGTGTTCACTTATATATTTTCAAACCTTAAAAATACAGGCGGAAAACGACCGATATGGATTAAATGTTTAAAAACTTTTTAAATTTATTTATATTTTTTAATTTAATTTCAGAATTTTGTAAAGAAATCTTGGGGAATTTGAAATAAAAAAGTTCACAACAGAACAACGATCAAAAATTACGAAAAGTTCTGGAAAATGTACTAGATAGAGCACGAACGTGCGAAGCCGAAAATGTTTACCACTTGCGGGATAAAATTTTTCTGCTTAAGCTAAAAATATTCCCCATTAATATACTGTATAACAAAAAAATAATAATAATAATTAACCATTAAATAAAAAAGTTATTAAACATTCAAACCTTATCGGTTATTTTGCGCCACCGTGTATTTGCTAAAATACTATATTTGACACATGTCCATATTTCGAAAAAAATTTGATAAGTAAATATAGCTATGATAAACATAATGCAAACTTAATTTAAGGTCGGTTCCCATTGCACCGGCACCGTGATGATGCCGTCGAAATTCTGGATGTAATGACACGGTATTTTAAGTTTTTTTAGAATAAATCAAATAATAAAAACAATAAATATACATAATAAAGTATATATGTATATATATATATATATATATGTATTAATATTTATAAATTAGAATATGTTATATATATTCTAAGTAAAATATGTTATTAGAAAAATACGCACTCTGTTTTTTTAGTATCAAAAATCATCTTCTCATCACGGACTTTATTAAATGTATAGATTAAAAATCGTCTGTCGTGGTCACTGTTTCGTCTTATTTTCGATGTATTGAGAGTCGACCTATTAGTTCAATTTTTTTTTATTGACGTAATCGAAAAAAATTTACAATTACTCGAAAGGAATTTTCTTATAACTTGTCGGGGACATAATGGATCAAAAAACTTTAAGTTTATATATGTTTACACTTATTTAAACTTGTACATAAAATTTATAAATAATGTATTATACCTTCAGTAGAGCTCTTTAATGCTAAATGCGACTGTCAGATCACAGGAATTCATTTTTTCAATTATTATTTTTACCCAATATTTGTAAATAGTAGACAAAAGGAATTTAAATTCTTTACAAATGCTAATGCCGAATTAGTTTTAAAACTTTTCAAAATATTGTGTAAAATACATATTCAAAATTCAAATCACCTTATAATTTCCCACTGCTTAAATGAATTTATTGCTTTAATTAAATTATGATAATATTTTAAGAATTCTAAGATTTATTTGACTTAAAATACTTGTCTAATTTACTTCTAACTTAATCAAAACTGAACTGGTAATTAAAAAAATTTCTTTAAAACAGTGGAAAATTAAGTTTCACCTGTAAAAATAGTAAAAGAATAGAATCTAATAGGAGCCCTTCATAATTATTTTTATTAATAGAAACATAACGTGTTACTGCATTAAAAATTACCTCATTCTGATATACTTTTTACTATTATGTACTTATCTATTATATTTTAATAAATTTTACATAAAATATATATATATATAATATATATATCTCATATTTGCATATGTACTTTTAAAAAAAGCCACAGAATAATAAAGAAAATTGACCTTCCTTCAAACTTATTTTCTTATAATTTTTTACGTTCATGAATCACGTTACCTACATACTTTAAATTTATAGTCAGGAAAATCATAAGATATATTATAATGTATGTACATGCATATATTATATAGATATGTATATAATGTATATGAAGTACTTTTACACAGGAATAGTATAATATTATTGACGGAAAGATCTTTTTAATTATACTCTGATAATACAAGTATTTATTATATATGCACTATTCTATGTACTTTACATATACACTATATACAAGTATATACTGTTGTTGTAGTACATATATAGTATACTTATAACATGCTTATAATAAAAAGGAAAAATAAATAAAATATTTATTGCATTGAATATTATGTATCTAATAAAAGATGCATGCAATTTTTATAACATGTATTTTAAATAAGTTATAAAAAACACAATAAAATCCTCTTATTCTTCTAAGGTATAACCAAAGTCATGATACACTGTAAATACTTATAGTTCTTAAAAATTCTTTAAAACTTAAAATTATTTATTTTTTTCTTTTTTTTTTTTTGGTTTTTTCCCATATGCATATATATATGTATATATACATAAATATATATTAATATGTTTTCAATTTAAATAATATATGAACAGTTTCAAATAAAATAATGAAAACATATAACTACCACCCACATTCTTCAAGTCAAGACGCATCACTGAACCTTAAAATCGCTTCGCCTCACGTTAATATTATAGTTCTGTATAATAGAGGTGTCTACATTGGAACATCGCTTTGATCAACGATAAACAATGTTTAATTTTCTACGCTATGCTCTTATTGATGCTCTTATCACTTATCGCAGCTCCAACATAAACGCACCATAAGACGCGTTAAAGTCTTAGAGAATACTACGAGCGACTAATTTAACAATTATTCATCGCTTTAAATATTAGAAATGTACCGTTATGCGTCTTGCAAAATAGAAAATTATCTCTTATAATTTTTTTCTTAATCATCAAATATTATATTGTAAATCTTTGCGGTTTTTTCACAATTGGTCTTATAACTCACAGACCATTTCTGTAATTTTTGTGATTTTATGAAAGGTTTTGGAGATGTTTGAGTTAAATGTTCAGTCTAGTCTTCTTGAGGTGCCTACAGACTGAACAAAAACGAAACAAATTCTGGTTTGTTTTTGAACCGGCCAAAAGAATGCGGAGGTATTCATATATCTTAATATTAATCCACAATTTTATATAGGTGAATCAAATGCGACATAGTTCCGTATTTTGTCAAAGTATGATCCAAGTGAAAACCTGTTCTACTAAAATACAGTCTCATTTTTCAAAGTCAAAAATTTTCAAAGCGAGTCAAAAAATAGTACATTTGGAGAAAAATATTTGTAATATTCTATAGATTGTCAGGAAAAAAATTAGTAAAGTCGTTTACAGTACGAACATTTTGCACTTTGAATTCAATGTCTTCATCGATATTCCTTGGCAAAAAAAGAGTTTAATTTTTATTCACAAACGTGATGCACGCATATTAAACGAGTTTTAATAGACTTTATTGTGTCATCTGGTTAGTTCAACTGTTTAGGAATAAGCATCTGTTATTCATTTGTTTCACATTTAAAAACTTAGAATGGAGGCATATTAATTGCTTAATTAGTATTAATGAAGTTTATTTGAATCGATTTGTCTTAAGAAGCTAGAAACCTTACAAAGTCACCAAGATACTTGTTTTAAAAGTTAGGACTAATCTTTTTAAACTTAGCTAAATTGTACATATACATATTATCAAACTTTAACGACCATATTACATGAAATGTTATTCCACAAACTGTCTATAGGTGAAAACATTAAAAAGTCACCAATGAATCCAAAATTCCTTCGATAGTTGTGAGACTTTTACTTATTAATACCAATTCAACCGGTGGTTATAATAACGGGAAAATACCCGGAGCCCTTACATAGTATGATTTCTTAGGAGTTCTATGAAGATATCTCACCATTTTGCATAACATTGTTTATATTATGTGCATATTTTGATGCGAATTTTATATTACAACAATGTACACCAAAAGTGTCATTATTAATCTATTGATCGTACTTTCTAAGAGAGTCCTTATTTACTGTTTTTATTTTTGTATACCTATTTTTAATTTATTCATTTTTATTTTCTTTTTAATTTTTTTTTTTTTTTTTGCATTTTTTATCCGTTTTGTTTCTCTATTTAATATTTCTATCTCTGTTGTTTTCTATTTCTGTTTTTATGCTATAGATTTTATGAATTGTAAATGAACCGAAAAAACAGGAAATGAAAATATAAAAAATACAAAAAAAAATAAAAAAATAAAATTGAAAAACCTTTAAAAAATTTGTAAAATTTACAGTTATCTGTATCCTATGCATTTATAATAAAGATTTTGATTATATGATGACAAAGAACTGTACAAATAAAAACAAACAGTACAATTTATACGAAACGAATAACAATCATAGTATAATGGAAATTCTATAGAAACACACAGTTTATTATTTGTTTATTTGTTTGTTCTGGTTTTTTATTTTTGTTTTTTTTTTGAAAGTATTTGAATGATACTTTCATGAGTTGCATTTTGAATTTAATTTCCATAAAAATAAGAAAAAAACAAAAATGCAATGAAAAAAAACAAATATATTTTACAATTTTATTCTAGATTTATCCTATCTTACTATAGGAAGAATTATCAAATGAATCTCGAATTTTACACGTATACAGGGTGTTTATAAATTAAATGTTCTACTATGTATTATTGACTTTGCATGAAGGATAATTTGATGTTCTTCTAGTTATCGAAATAAGAAATTTAGTTAAATTTTAACAGTACAAAGCTTGGAAAGCTACCCATTGAAACTATTCGATGTTCCTTTGGAAAATGTGGGACTTGAACACAAGAAGCCACCTCCTATTTGAACAAAACTTTAGAGTAGAACCAGTGAGACAAATCTACATTTTGGATTCGTGTATGTGGATATGGAATGATTTGAGTTATACTTCTTTTTCTTCTTCTATGGCTCTTAATCAGTTTCTATATAGAATAAAATGTTATAACTTTTCATAACATAGCCCCATTATTCAGTTATCTTTGAAAAATATTTTTTAAATTGTAATATTCGTTCGAAAGCCTTTTTTTCAAAAAAATATCTATTAATTTTTCTATAGTTTATTGTTTCAAAACTATGGGATTTCTGAATCACGTTAAATCCCTAAAATTAAAAAAAAAATCCCAGATTATTGCAATAAAATGCAATAAAATGAAAAATTAGAAGATTTAACAACTTCGAAAAGCCAGTGAGAATAAATGCAGTGGTAAATTTAATTGGTAAACACTCTGTATATTTATAGGGTTGAATTTAATTCTTAATTCAATTATTTTTAATTTATTTAAATTAATACTATTTGAATAAAAACTGAATAACTGTTTTAGATAAAATCATAAATGATTGCAATTCATTAGAGTGTTAATTATTAATTTTGTTTCAATATATTACTGTTTTTCTAATAAAAATATTTAAATTGAATTTAAAATTTTAAATAATTTTAATATGATCATGAATTCAAGATATAGTTTTATCATAATAGATTCTATTATTTTTTCTTATAATAGTTAATTAATGTTTTAATTAAAATCTTGATAGTTTGGGACTGTATAAATTCGAAAATATTAATTTAATTTCATTATTTAACTAAAACACTTTAAATTTTAAACCATAAATGTCTTTATTCAAGATTTGAATTTAAAGTTTGCTGATATTTTATAATCCTAATTTTTTTTTTATTTACGTTCAGAAGTCTAGGAAACTGTAATTTGACTATCAAAGACCATCGAATACTTTATTTAATGCTTTTTTGAACTACAAAATTCTCAAATATTTGGAGCACCATTTTTCAATACATGGATTTTATACCTTATACATATATTGAAGAGTAAAAAAAGGTATAAAAAGTGCTATTCGCATATCATTAATGATAATAAGGTCACCGATGCAATGTAAGAGCTGTTCGACTGTACTAGTAGCATTTAATAGACAATACTTTAGAAGAAATTAAAAATATTACGACAAACTTATTTATGATGTAAAGCTTTTTAGAACTATAACTCCGAAATATAGCTACTTTTTTATTAGTCACACCTCAGAAAAATTCAAGAAAGAAGTTCAACTTATTTCTTCTAGGTTTCCCATTTAAGCCTTGATGGACATAATATGTCCGTTCCAATTCTTTTACTATCGTTACTTTTCAACCATTTTACTGTGGAAGCGCTGTGGGCACTTATCCCATTATGAAATAGCGTGATTTTATGAATAAGAGTCTAGTCAATATTAGGGAGTTTAGTTGTCAGGTGCCTTTTCAAAGTTTTGAACCCTGCATAATTAATTTTTCAGAAAATTAGTCAAGTCTTAGAAATTTTAAAAATTATAATAAAAAATATAATTTAAAAAAAAATCATAAGTATATAATAAAAGTAAATGAATTTAATAACAAAACTTAGATAATAAATCTGAACAATGTTAAATTGTAATTATAAATATAATAAAATTTCTCTAATATTTTTTCAAAAATTCTAACAATGGATTAAATTCTTTACATTTTTTTCCTTTTTAATGATAATTAGCTCTTTAAATGATCTATTTAACTTGTAATTAACAAAATAACATCAAACGTTTACTTCGAATACATGTATACATATAAAATATATACTTATTATAATATTACTATTATTATACATACATACTATATTATTTAAAACTATTACTATACATTTTTTCCCCAATCAACAGAGTACCTAAAAAACAAAAAACAGAAACTAAAAACCAGAGATACTTAACAGGATTCAGTCGTTTATATAAGGAATAAGATCCTCATTTATTATAATCCTTTTTAAAGATTCTTAATTTTTGCTTTTGTAATCTTGTTTTTATTTTGTTTTGTTTTTGTGTTTTTTTGTTTAAAGGCTTTCTAACCTTATTTAAGCAAAAGATATTTAATGAAAACAAAAAGACTCGAATAAAACAAAACAGATAAAAATGAAGGGCAAAAATTTGAAGACAAAATATGTACCAAATTTTTGAGGTGACCGAATATCATTTAATCATTGTACAGTACAAGTTCGACGTGTTAAGCCATCTCTACACAAAATAAAGCACTTTAAAGTAAGGTACAAATTAATTTATTAACCGGCAAACTATCAGTCAGTAAGTATTCCGGCACTCTAGTATTCTATCAGTCTATTTGTACAGGTTTTTACAATACATCTACACCATTTGGAATAAAGCTATCGTTATGGATCCCCCAAAAGTGAGAAAACCCGTATATTCAAATTCTTATAACACAAACTTTTTAAGGTCAATATTTCAATATGGAAACGTTGCAGTCCTTTCCTTTTTATACCCGTATGAATATTAGTCAAAATATATCTCAGAGTTGACACAGTCTACTCTACTACACTCTTCCTCGTTTTTTTTTTTGTTTTAAACCAACTGTTAGGTTAAGAAGCTTGTCTGTACCTTAAGTACATGTTGGAACAGTGGGTCATATTTTATTCGTGTTATTAGAATTGGTCTTAATGAATTCCACATAAGAAATTATAACATGTAGAAACGTCATAGATTTTCAATAGTTTTAGTTCTTTTGTTTATATTGTAATATTTTGTATTTGAGCTATATGGTATTCCATATCCGTGAGTTACATTATTCGATTAAATTATTTGTTTATACTTTGCATTTGTTTATAGTGTTACACTCATTTATATTTTATTAAATATATGTAATCAGTGATGAGCTGTAGCCGGTTCGCACCGGTTCTATAGAACCGGTTGTTAAATTTTTTGTAGTTTATAGAACCGTTTGTTAATTAGGAATCAACAAATTAATTTTGTTGATACCTAATTAATAGGTGGCACTATATTTAAAAACAACCACTGCTGGTTATTATCAGGCAATCGCGTAGAGAGAGAAATTCTCAATTTTTTTTTAAATAAGCACCAATTTTTTAAATTTTGTATGAAAAATTTTAATTTTTCACCGTCCTTCTATGTTTTGATATACTTCCCGTTAGAAAAATTAAAAAATTTTTATAAAATAATAAATTTTGGAATTTTATCTAACAGCTGTAAAAGAAAAATATAGTGCAATGTATACTTTTCATTCATAAATTAAGGTTTAAAAAAAACCCTTCATGAGAATAACTAACGTGGAACAACCTTCATTGACATGCTAACGCATACTAAAATAAAAATAAATATCGTATATAAATTTTTTATTTTCTGAATCAGTTTAGAACAATTTTTAATAAGGTAAGCGTGGCAATCATGATGCAAATCATTTTTTAAAAAAAAATAATTTTGAAATACAAAACATTTTTTCAACAAAAAACAAAGGCTTTCTTATTAAATGAAAAAATAAAAGAAAATCTATTCAAATAAAACGATATTTTATTGAAATAAAACGATTTTTAGTTTTTGGTTTTATAGAACCGGTTGTAAAATGTTTGGCAGCTCATCACTGTATGTAATTATTAATTATTGATTAAGCTATTAAACCCAATGGCGAATGGTAGCTGAGTTGAGTCGATAACCAGAAAAGTTTTTTCACTTTCACTGGTATTCGAACCCGGACCTTTCGCATGAAAGGTTGGCACTCTAAACAAAGGCGTGCCACCCAGCCATTTAAAACTTTATACATACACAGTTTTGTACCGTACGGTATTTTAATTTACTTATTTATGAAACTTCATTTTTAAAAAATGTTGACACCTTATATCTTCATAATTATGTAAGTTTGAATTTTAAAAGTTTTAGAGTTGTAAGATTCTTGGAACTGTGAGTACCTACTTATTCAAAAACAAACAATTCACTATTTTCGAAACGAAGGAACTTGAATTCAGTTGCTTTGCAAAAATTAAAACTCCAACATTTTATTTTTTCATGCATTAAAAGTTTTTTTTAAAAATAATGTACTTTCTTAAAATTAAAGAAGGTCCCTTGATGTTTTAATTATTCTATATATGAAATTCTTAGAAAATTAAGTTTAATTTTACGGTTTGTATGTATATAAGTTTGAAGGTTGTTTTAATTTGTAAATTTGGTTTTTTTAAAAGCCCTTGGTTTGATGTTTCTTGATTTAGACGGTACTTGGAAAAAGCTATATCTCACACTACATAAATAGATCTTCACTTTTGAATTTTGAATGTACAGTTTTATACTACTCTTTAAAAGTAAAATAAATATGCAAAGTATATAATTCGTATAATTACATATTATACAGTTTTATTCCCTTTCAATCTTGATTATTTTTGAGATGTTTTTGAGGGGACTAAATTATTTGGTGAGTCTCATCTTGGTTTTTGAGATAATGGAGATTAAAATTTATTTTTAAGGACACAATTAGACACAATTAATATGTTTGCTAGACCATCATAAAACAATGCGGAGTTCAAAAGTATAGTTGTTTCAACTATTTGAAACGGGGTTTCGGTTCACTGTCAAAAAGTCATAAAAATTAAAAAATGCGTTTAAATATTTTTTCAGTTTTTGTTTGAAAACTGATTGTAATTTCTTTTTCGAATACTTCAAATACTTCGAATAACATACAACGTAAGTAGGAATAGGTTAAATTTTTGGTTGATTTTGTTTGACAAAAAGGAGTCCCACTATATAATTCATTTTTATGTGTCTAAATATGGTCACCTTTAATTATCTTTCATTCATTTAATGTAAATAATAAGAATAAGGTAAAATGGTTACAATTTTCGGCACTCATAACACTATATTCTAAAATATAAACAAATCAATAGGTTTTTTTAAATTTTGTAAGGCCAATTTTTTTTACATAAGGGAAGCTTAAAATGTACAACTACATAAAACTCTTATCTGACTAATGGCATAGTGATAAAGACACCACCTTTCATGTGGAAAGTTTCGGGTTCAAACCCCGGTCAGATTATATGCAATAAAAAAATATCGTAAAATTGTACAATTATATCGTAATATAAGATAAGATTTAATATAAATATTTAAATAACTCTAGTGTGGGATAATAGATGGCGAACAAAATTAACATTTGTGTATTTATAATCTTATACAAAACCTCAAACTGGGTAGTCAATGGCTTAGTCAATATAACGATTGAAGAAATTGAAGGCTAGTCTAAATAAATTTATAAAAAATAAACCTTTGAAAATTTTGGAAAAAATCGCATTAAATTAAATTGTAAATATATATAACTTCATTTGTAATAATTCGAACTTTTGTTCTAGGGTTTATTGAGAGTAAAGAGATCTTATTAAGAATAAGCTTTAAATCTTCCTCTATAAGGTGGCACTTAGTTAATTGATTTTCATCTTTTATTACCTTTAAAATTGAAAAGTTCTTAAACAGAACAAAAACTGAGTGTTCTTTGGTTTATTTTAATCTTTTTTTAATAACTTTTTGTATAAAATAATTTAGGAGTCATGAATTATGCTTAAAAAAATTTTTATTTTTTTGATAGATTATAGAGTACATGTTTTTTTTAGGGCCCCAAATAAAACGTACGGCGTATATTTCCGGTCCAAATATATAATTATATGAGAGCTCTTGAAATGCGCAACGCACTATACGTCGGGTTTTTAAAATTTAAAAATTGAGAATGCGTAAATTAAAAATTATACGCACGTTAGATTTCGGGTTACATCGACGTATTAACGCACGGCGTGTTGCATATCTTAATTCGTAAATTTTAAATAGTTTGGGGCCTTAAATATACTCTACCTATATAAATATGTGATCGAAGATAAAATTATAAATTTTTTATATGAAAAACTTAATACTTGATAAAATTCTGGTCTTTAAATGGCGTTTTATATATTAAGGAAAGAGTATATTTCTATTATTCTCCCAAACAATTTAGCCGGTAATCATCTTATAATTTATTAAAAACTTTAGGGCTGATTAGCACAGTGATTAAAGAACCAATCTCTCATGAGATGAGAACCCTAAAATTCGAGGATTGAATCTGGATAACAAATAATCAATTTGAATCTCGTTTTCAGCTCGATTTCTCTGCTACTCGTCACTGTGTTCAATATAATGAAAAATAAATTGTAACTCAATAAATAGTACTTCCATAAAATTATTGTATGTTTAAATTGAATTTTATTTAGACACTAGAGTTAGAATTTAATCTCTTATTCTATCAATATATTATTCGAAAATATACTTATGGTATAAATTTGTTTGCCATGTCATCCTAATAGTTCAACAATTAGCATATAAAAAAACAAAATAAACATCTTTAAATTTGATTTACATACGTGTTTCCCAACAATGTAATTTTCAAACCTCGTTTCGAATTTGTTCTTCGCTTATAAACTTCCTACGTATACGAGAAAGTACGAATAACAAATGAATCAAAATGTACTTTATAAAAAATTAAGAATCAAGGCAAAAGGTCTATAACAATAATTATTCGAATATAAAACTATTAAAAAGAAAATAACATGATCATTCTAATGATTTTCCATGACCTAATTTACAGAAAAAAAAAAAAAAAATAATAAAACATTTAATAAAACAGCAAATCATATTTATTTCGATTGTATTACAAAAGTGTCATTATTTTTGTCACGTATAAAAAAGTTTATAAAGTATTTTACAAGGATATTAGTTTTAAACTTCTAATAAATTATATTTAATAAACAGAGTGTTTCATCAGTTAAACTTAAGATAAATGTATCAATCATATGTGATAATTAAATGCGTTTATTAAACACTTATAAATCCTGTCAACTCCTAGAAATTTGTAGCATTTGTAAATATGATTAGTATAAGCGACTATAAAAAATTTTTGCATTTCGAACATGATTTTACAGTTAGGTCACATCCCCTTTGCAACATTTTCCTCAAGAAAGTTTTTGGTCTAACAACATTTCTTTTGCCCTGGCCGTTCCTTTGCAGCTCTTGATGTGCAACTCATGTTGTTAAATGCCTCAGAATGTAATCAATTTGTTATTTTGACCCATATCGGCTCTGAATATGGCATAACCTAAAGCTCTACGTTCATAATTCGCCTTGGCCAGAATATGCGACTTATTATTCTCAGGCATTTATTTACAATGACTTGTAGTTTTTGTACATTATTTCTTGATACAAGTAATGTCTCGCTTCCATATAGCAACACAACACACATTTCGAACATTCTATTTTTCGTTCTGCATTGATTTCTTCAAAATGTTTTTCCATCTTGTGTGGAGTAAAATTTTTATTTCTAATTTAAAAAATTTAATAAAATTAAATTATTAAAGAATTAATACTAATCAAAAATATAAACTTTATTTATAATTATATTCAATTCTATTTTGAAATCTAATAAAAAAAAAATTAAGACTGAAAAGAATAATAACAAGATGAAAAAGAAAGACTAACTCTTGTAATTGAATTTGTACGAGATATAAAAAAGTTTAAGAAATTGTTTGTGAAATATTTTTTGTTTTTTTTTTTTTGTATTTATTATAAAATATTCGAAATATTCATGTCACGTATTCCTCATACTTTACCAAATAAAAAAAATTGAAATTTTTTTCATTATTGACATTGAATGATAGAAAGCAGAATGTATAGACATAATGTTGTGTTTGTCCAATAACAATTACTCACTTTTTATATATGTATAACAATAATATAAATAATACGACTGCAGAGTGTAGACTAATTTTTATACATGTAAGTACGTCTTTATTGTATATATAAATTTATATTGGCAATTTATGTCATAACAGCATCAATATACAAAATATTGATTTAAATGGAGAACCTTCATTTTATTCAAATTAAAATTATACAACAAAAGAAATTTGATCAAAATTAATATTAAATGTTTTCTACATTAAAAATCTTAGTTTAATTAACATAACACGACAATTTCATTTTCATTCGGCGTAGAGTATTGCAGAACAAGTTTAATGGGTTTATCTCATTTCTTTTTTTTCCCAATACAATCTAATATTTATGACAGCTGTTTCGAAATTATTTCAAATGTCAAAATAAAATGTACGAGATACAACAAATTTTGCCGTAGCATTTTTATGACATTACCAATAACTATAATAGTCATATGATATCTTGTACGATTTTGTGAAGTCATAGGCATACGAAACGAAGAGTACATATCATATGATATCATACATACAAGCAAACTAAATTAAAAAGAAATTAAAAGTAACTAAAATTAAAAAGAATTTACAAATTTCAGAATCAAACAGAAAAATGTAAATACATAAATTTTCAATAGTTTAATGTTTATGTTTGAAATTTTATGCATATGATTGGTTATGACTTTTTTAGTTAAGGTTATGATTTTGTATATCATATGTAATCATACCGAATATTTGTTGAAAGTTCATATGAATTTAAAAATTGTGGTATTAAAACAAATGTATTTAAAATATTTTTTGTCGGCAAGAATGTCATGTCAAACTCTTAAACTTCAGGTTTAAATTCAAATTATATAATAAGTTTATAACAGTTTTAATTAATATATAAGGTATTGATATCGGATCTAAAGTAATACTAATCAGAATATGATGACAGTGTTAGATTTAAAATTTATCGGTTTTCCGACTTTAAGTCAACATTTAAACATCTCACACTTGTTTTAATTTTTATTAAATTTAAAAACTGTACATTAATAAAATAATTTTTAAATTAAAAAAAAATTATGAAATATTAATTTTAAACTAAAAAAAACATTGGGTATCTGCAAATTAAACTGCAACAATTATAGCCATTATGAAATTCGCACCAATATAAGGACATAACACGTGTTCAACACATAACCTAAAACCTGGCAATCTTAAAATTTTCTTAAAGAAATCTTTGCTTTTTTTAAAATAACCAATAAATATCATAAAAAGACAGGCATTCGATTAGGTTATAAAAAAACAACACACACAGGCAAAAAACTAATCAAATTTGAATGTTTTATTAATAATTTATCAAATGATTACTTTTGATTTTTTATTTCTATTTCAACGAACACTACACAAAACAAAAAAAACATTTAATTCCCAAATTGTTAAATAAGTTTTTTTTTTGTTTTTTATTATTTTCTTTAAATTTTTAAATCACATTTTATATATTAAAGCGAAAACTAAATTAAACTTTCCATTTTTTTTCTTTTTTATTTTATTTTGACTAAATTAACTTAAGACTTACTTATATTTGGTTCGGTTGATTCTTTCAATCTCTCGTGTATATTCAAGAAAACAAAAAAAAAAAACAAATGTTGAATTGAATAAAATTCCCACAAGTGGATTTTTTAGCAGAATATTTAAAATTTTTCAAATACATAACCTCAAATGAAATACATCAGTTACATACTTTCTGGTACATTGCCATTTATTTTTTTTTTTTTATTTTTTAAATAAATTTAAAATATTTTACTAACGATTTTCTCGTATACGTTTGAGTAAAAAAAAGTAAGTTTACTTTTGCCATCCAAGGTACATATTGAATTGAAGAGGGAAAGTACTGTACATATTATATTAATAAAATTAAGATTGATCTATTCTACAGATTTAATTGATCGATTGATCTATATAGAATTAGATTTGAGATAAATTAAGTCATAATATGTAGAAAAGTCTTAGATTTCAATATCTTATTCAATTATATTATTTATCTTTTTTTTTTAATTTTTATACCGTGCACCTAAAATCATAGCTGTTTATTGAAATTGGTACGGTTTTTGAAACCACTAAAAAGAAACAAGCAGATTTAGAAAAGTGTATATATTTTTGCTCAGCTTCACCTTCTGTCCGGATGTCCGGTCTGTCTATAAACACGATAACTCAATTGTCATCTTGCCATCTTAATATGGATTTTTAACTGTAACACTCTTGAAACACCTCGCAAATTCTAAATTAATTAAGAATGAAACCTAAAATTTGAAACAAGAGCGTTCTGTTCTGTTTCCATTATGTTCCTAAAATTGGGGAATATGTTTCACCTCTCAATGTCCAAGAAGTATAACTTCGAAATTAATTACTATAGAATTTGAAATTTAGTACAACGTAGGAGTTGTAGGAACCTAGTTCTGTCCTGTTTCCATTATGTTCTTGAATTTCGAAATAAATTGAAGCTGTTTTTTGTGTACCTATAGCATGTCTCTCTAATATACTAACATATGAAGATATGTAATAAGCATATCTTCAAAATTGATAAGGATAGAAACTTGAACTTAAGTACATGAGCGTTCTGCCCTATTTTCTTTATGTTTCTGAAATTTGAGAGGAATGAAAATAGTTGTTTGGAAATCTGTCTAACCTAACCAGTATAACTTCGAAATTAATAAATTTTGAAAATTGAAATTTCGTACAAGGTAGTTCTTACCTTTTTGACAATTTAACAGTTCGTGTAACTTTGTTGATAAAAAACATTTAATTAATTCAATATGTCATTAATTTGAACCCGATAACTAACGATAGTGTAATCGAAAGGAATTTCAAGAGCACAAGATTCTTGTATACATTTCGAATTTGCAAAAATTTCAGATTCTTGTACCTTCTTTAGTTTTCGAGTTATTATATCGACAGACAAACACATAGCAAGATCAACTTTATTTTCAATTCAGATTCGGTCAAACACTTAAGTTTATACCTATCCACCCTTCCTTAAGCGTCAGAAACCTAATTGTAAATATTTACACCCTTAAAACTATGTTCACACGTGTATAAAAATAGTATTTGGTAAAAGTATTCAATATGAAAATCAGTAATCACTATTCGATCAAAAAATTAACCCCAAACTTCCATATAAAAATAAGACCAAATTCTCAAATGTTTTTAAATATTTAAAAATTGAATTATTTGAATACAGGAAAACCTAAAACATTGATTTTGACAATTTTAATGTCTATTTTAACATGATTACAATACTTTCCAAATATTTTTATTACATCAACGAAATTTAAAAAAATAATAAAAAAAAAACAAAAACAAAATAAAATAAACTGTTCTAAACAAAAAAAAAAACATTTAACATAATCAGCATTTATACACATCCTTACACATAAACTTATGTATACAAACAAATATACATGTATATTCAAATTATAATCTCGCGTGTAATAGCATTAGCATATTATTCTTTATTAGAATATTTAAGGATAGTTTAATCCATTACCATGACATTGTATGATCAGTTATCTTATTTTTTTGAGCCTCTCTTAATATGTATAATATCCTTTTTTTATTATTTTTTTTTCTTGTTTTTCCGTTGTTTTCTTTTTAAATAAATAATAAAAAATAAAATAATACTTAAAAAAAACAACAACACTTTTTACAATATGTTATAATATAATATACTCGTACGTATTCTTTTTTTATCTTTTGAATAACATATCATATATATATCGTATATATATATATGTAAAAATGTTTATACATTCTGTTATATAAAACATAGATTTAAAAATGTTGATAAGAAATATGATTTCTATAAACAAAAAAACAGCAACAACAACAACAACTAAAAACGAATCAAATGAGAAAAGAACAAAAAGGAAATAAAACGAAAGAAAATGTCAATTTAGATAGTCGTCGTTCAAGTACCAAAACGCATACACATACGTATACATTTGAAAAAAAAAAAATAAAAACAAAAATTGTATAGCTGTTTGATTCAAAAAGAAAATTTTTGGAAAATTTCAAAAGAAAAATGAACATAAATAATTTTATTAAAATTTATTTGGACAAAAAATAAAAATACAAAAATTGAATATTTTTCCTTTGAAAATTTTTTTTTCTTGCTTGTTTTTTTTTTATTTTTTATTTTTTCTTTTTAAACGTAAAGCATATTAATGTAGGTTTGATTCGCTTTTTGGAGACTTGAGACAACAAATTTTGAAAATTTTGTCTTCTAAATTCCAGTATTTGGTCTAAAATTCCATTGTCGTCACAGGTTTTCAAAGAAAACATTTTTTTTTGATTTTGTTGTTGGTTTTTTTATTTTTATTTTGAATTAAAAAAGAAAAGAAAACATGTATTTTTATATGCCTTTGGTATATAAATATATATATTTATATGTGTATTATCCTATATGAATATATAGCATGTAAAATAAGTTTCATATGTATGTATTTTATGTAATCTTTAGTATTTTTTTTGTTCCTTTGAGTGGCTGTACGAAATAACTTCTAACGAACTAACCTCAAATTACATATGTGTAGCATTAAATTAAAAAATTCTTAAAAACCAATTATGAAATATCCCCCAGCGGCATATAAAATAACTCTGAATTAAAAAAAATGCTTCTTAGAATATTGAAATAACTCCTTACAGCTAGTAACTCGGGGTAAGCATTTTGCAAAAAATGAGTATGGCATAACGGTAAATTAAAATCATACGGCAACTCTATGTTTTTGTTTACCACATATTTATAAAGCTTATAAAAATAGAAGTCGCAGGCTTTTATTATAACAATTTAAATATAAGGGAGTTATTTCATAAATTTTAGCACTAATTCTTTTTTTTTTGGGAATTATATCATATAGCTCCTTCAAATATCTACTTAAAAGGTTTATCAAAGCCAAAGGATGCTAAAGATTAGGATAATAAAACAGAATTTCATAAATATTTCTAGATATTCTTTTCTCTTTCTTATATTTTAGTTTTTTTAATTTTTTTTTTAAATAAAGACATATACATATATATTCGTATTACTCCTACAATGAAATAAAATAAAAAAAAATACCAACACAAATAACAACTATTAAAATATAAAAAAAAACAACAAAAAAAGAATTAAATTAACTTTTCGAAATTCGACCACATGTGTCGAATTAATAAAGTTAAATTTCATTTTCAACAAACATATTTTTCTAGCTCTTTTAACTTGTTTATAATTTATGATCTTTAAAATACATATAATTATATATATAAATGTATATGGGGAATATGCCCATTTACATAATATACATCTATATATATATATATATATATATTATTATGATATCAGATACATATAATAAAGAAATCAACAGAGAGTAAAATTATTTGTACAAATTACATAAAAATGTTCCAAAAAAAAAAAAAAAACATATTTTTTAATAGATGACAATAAGAGAAAGGTATATATTTATTTTTATTTCTTTTTTTTTGTTCTCCTCTTTTTGAGATTTGATTTATTTGTTAGCGATCTGACATCTAATAAATGTCATATGTATAATAAATCAAATTGGTTTATATGTGTTTTACATTAGTTTAAGTAATTCTCTAGAAAATTCATTTGATTTCATGTATAAATGAAATTTTGAGAAAATTCAATTAATTGAAATTATAATAAGATTTGTTAATTATTTTTCTCTTAACAATTTTCCGAGAATTTTAACTTATATTTGAGAGATATTAAGTGTCAGTTACTGTATCTTTTGATTAATTTTTATTAGTTTCGTTCAGGACATTTAAATAGCCTGAAATATTACCATAATAAAAGTCATGATTTAAAAATATTTTGAGTTCAATGAATGGTTATCGTAATGTTAAATTGAAATGAAATATTGATTAAAATTAATTTAGCAAACAAACATTAATATTAATAATAATATTAACCTAAATGTCTTAATATTAACCTTAATATGACTTAAAAAGCAAAATAAATTAAACTTTTTTTATCATTTATTCATTAATTAAAACATCCGACCTAAGCTTTTAGGCCAGAATGAACTAACACCAATAGTCAAATAAATTAACAGCAGAATCCAATGAACTAACACCAGAATGCAGTTAATCGCTAAAAAACGATTTTTCAAGTCTTAGTGCATTTTCAGTTGACAAAATTTTGCGATAAAAAATAACAAGATTTTAAAAAAAAAGACAAAAAAATCCAATTTTTTATTTTAAAAAGTGATACATAAGAACATATATCTCATTTAGGTGAGACATAAAACCATATACAAAAAAAAACCAGTAATGGCTTTATGTCTTCTTAGAGTAAAACTTAATGGCTTTATGTCTTCTTAGAGTAAAACTTAAAGCCATTATAGCATTAAGTCTAACGGCCATAAGTCACGTAAATAAAAATCATTTGAATCCGTGGAATTCAGATAAGTATTAATAAAAAGGAATTAAAAATTTATTTACTACATTTTACATTTTGCCTAAAAATATGCAATTAATTTTCCATTTTAGCTAAAACAACAAAATGTGGATCTCAACAAGCAAACTAAAGGAAATATTACGAAAATTCGAAAGACAGTGTATAAGATTTTGTACCAATATAAACAGAAAGCCCGACTCCGACTAGAAGCATTTTTACTTCAATTAATACTTATACAAGGAAACTCACAGGCTTTATAGCCCCTAAGCATTTCATCTTTCTGAACAAAAATTGCTATATTCAAAGAAATTATTGGTGGTTGGAAAACGCTTAAAATTAGTTCATATAAAACAAAATTTTTAGCATTTAGTATCTGATACAATTTGTTTTTAATTAAGGGTTAGTTAAAAAATATCAACAGAATGGTTGCAAATCCAAAAAATGATTTAATATCAAATATATTTTACCACAATACATTAAAAAAGTACATTAAAAAAACTTTGCACCTGGGTTTTAGAGTTTCGGAACCATTTCATTTTGTTAAAAAAATATGGATACTATACTATTACTATTTCATTATAGTAAACGCGCTATATGCTAAAAAATCGAGAATATCTCATGCAACATTAATGAAGACAACATAAGATATGACATGTTAATAACACATTAAGATAAATTAATTATAAAGGATTATGGGTGGTAAAATACATCTTAAAATATTTTCAAAAGACATTTGTGTTATTTTAATATAATACTTTGGATTCTTATGCATAAGAAGTAAACTTGTATATATTTCAGATATGTAGAAAAAAAAACTGACATACAGATAAAAACTACCTTAGTGCTATTGGCACTTTATCAAGTATTTTATTACTATTTAGGTTATAGATTTGATTAAATATCTCATAACATATTAATCGTTATCGAATGTAGACGTGCTAAAAATTAACGGAAAAACTGAAATTAATAATTTTTATTTTTTTATTAAACTTAAATTGCGTAATTTTTTTATTACCGCTTGAAATTGAAATTTGATCACTTCATTATTTAAAGTGATCGAGCAGTTGTTCTTAGAACCATAAGCTTGTGATACCAATGGATTGTACTAAATGTAAGCTGAAAATTAGAGGTGAAACAGGTGTAAGGTGTGCTGGGGTATGTAACAAGATATACCACAGTCAAATTAAATGCTCGGGACTAGATCAGTCTTCAATTGGAGTACTAAATGTGAATCCCAATATCAAATTTATGTGTGATGACATCCAAAATGTTGATATTTTGGTTCAAAACATAGATTGCTCAGTCAAAAAAAATAGTGATTATTTAAAAGAATATAAGGCTGAATTTGAATGTGCTTTGAAGAAAAATGAACTAGAGGTTATTCAATTACTAAAAGCCATCGAAGGAAGATACTTAGAGAGATTAGAGCAAATAAAAAAAGAAATGCCATTGCTAGGCTCTATTAGAAGAAGTGGAATAATATTAGATGACAAATCAGCTAAACTATTATTTCATGCACACATCATGTCTCATATAAGATACAATGTGGCGACATGGTCGTGCTGTTCAAATACATTAAAAATGAAAATGAAAATATTAATAAACAAAGCAATCAAGATACTATACAAACTAAATTGGCGTACTCCAACTGATGATCAATACAAAAATACGGGATTCCTTAACTTAGACGAATTAATAATATTGGAAAAGGCTAAAATTATACATAAAATAGAAAATGGTGTTACTAAAAGTAAAATTTTATTACCAAAAAGAAGTAATATTCACAATTATAACACAAGAAACATGGGAAAGCTATGTCATGAAAAAACTCGAACTGAATTGGCTAGAAACAGTAATTTTTGCTCATCAATAAGAATTTACAACTATCTTTCGGAGAATTTAAAGAATTGCAGTAATATAAGTCGCTTCACATTTAAATTGAAAATATTATTAAAAAAAGATCAGGCTTTATTAAAAAAATTGTTAGAATTATAACTAAATTAATATTTTATAGTTAAATATACATTAGGTTATAATAAAAATATATATTTAATTTTTGTATTTATACTCCATAACTGTATATATATATATTATAATTGCTAAGACTCTTATACCAATTTTAAGTTATGAATTTATAATAAATAAATAAAATAAAAAAAAAAAAAAAAAAATATAGGTTTAGGTTGGTGTCAATTATGTTAGGCAAAATGTCTTATACAGAACATAAATAGTTATATTAATAAATTATTGCATTTTTAGTAGATACTAAAAAAAATATGAACAAACTTTTTTAATAAAAACCATGGCAAACCAAATCCATGTTGAGATTGATATTAGAGTTTCAACGAGACATTACCTTATCTAGAAATCTAGAATACGCTACAGAGTTTTTAAAATGAAAAAAGACAAGCTGAGTGGACTGAAGTCTTTCGCAAACCAATACTCCCTTTTCCACGTTTTTGAAATTAAAACAAGAAGAACTCTCCTCCAACTGCGAAGAACATAATTTGTTCCTAAACAACTTTTAAGTAGCCATCCTTGAAGTCGACAGCTATTTCAACTTCTATAACATAATTGGCATTAAACCATCCATAAAAGGTTTGATGTAGTTTTTCTAATTTCACCCATTGAAATTCTATTTTGTGCAAAATCTTCGTTAGATAAATTTATATTACCGTATTCATTATTACATACACATTTCATTCTTCTTTTTACCCTCCCATATCTTAAATCATAATACAAATATACTTTTTTTTAAGGGTTTTCTACTCATATTGTAGATTTGTCGTATTAAATGGATATTTTCTTCTCAATCATTTAAACAAATGAGATTTTTAAAGCTGTCTTCCATGTTTTTTATGTCTGTCTTCCAGATCCTTAAAACGTGTCCCAATATTCATTAAACTATATATAACACATCTTCAAGAGAAAAATTGGTTAGTAACATTAAACTCAAAGCAAAAGCTTTTAAAATAATTTTAAAAATGATTTTTTATTCTTATTAATTGTAAATATTAGAGTTGGTTGACTATAGAATCAAAATTAAAATGAAATTCAAATGAATATTATTTTTATTCGTCTTGAAACCTTTAAATTATTAAATTTAATACCTAATATTTGAACTATACTTCAAAGTGATTTAAAAATATATAAAATTTACCCCTATATAGTAACTAAATTAGGTATGAGTTATTTTATTTAGAATGTAACCACAAACTATATTGAAACATAAACCGGATTAAATATATTAATAATTATGGTTTTTCAACTTTTTCTCGAATCTACTTTTAAATAATATTTGTCTCTATATGTATATATAGAAAACTCTATATGTATATATATTGGTATGATTATATTATGTAGTTTATCTAAAGATATTATATAGTTATAACAGTTACATATGTTTGTCATAATTATTTCATATTTATATACTTATCTTATATTATTATATTAAAACATATTCACTAACATGGCAAACAACGAATTCATAATTCAATTTATGTTATTTGATATTTAATTTATAAGATTTTCTTATTTTTTAATAGAAATAGATAATATGAGACAATATGAGTTAACAAACTCTACCAATTCAATGGAATTTTTTTTGTTTATTTTGTCTGTTAGTTTAATTAACCTGATTGTATCACAAGTGCACCTTAAAACAAAGTAAAACAATAGGGTTAAAAAAAATGAAAAAATAAGTTTTAAAGGTTAATATTGTGATAAATGAATGTTAAGTACAGTGCGAATCTGCAGTGGATTAAATCTCATAATTTTTTTACGAAAAATTCAGAATTAGACTACCCTCCAATTTTTGTCAAATATTTTAACTCTATTGCCCAACTAGTTGATTGCAATTTCCCAACAAGTTCAAGTCATTCATATTGTATACCCAAGACAGTTTTCATTTCAACAGCACCTGAACTTTGAGAAGATATACATATAAGATAAGATACAAATTAAGATAATTAATACTTTTCAGAATTCGTTCCACACAATTTACATTTGGCTCTTCATTATATCAATCCTAATCAAATATAACTTGGAAATTAAAATATACATACATTCAAATATAATTTTCAAAGCATAAAGATTAAAATGGAAAATAAAACCGCTAATATTTTACGCACAGCAATTTTATATATTATATATATATACATAATTATTTTATTGAAATCAAATTTAAAGATACTTTACATTCATATATACATACATACCTTTATAGAAAGTTAGTTATATAAAAAGAATTCTATTGACGTATTGTATCCTGTATATAATATTTATATACTATATATTTATATTTTTCTTATCGTATATAATATTATATACAATGTTAATCCTATATATTATTATTAATTTTTGTATATATATGTGTATATATACATATATATCATACGTATATAATTAAATATTATTATTATTACTCTTCGATTATATTTTATTTATTTTCTGTTCTTACAATTATTTTTACTTCAACCATTTTTTTTTTTTAAATTTTTTTTTAAAACATATTTAAAAAATAAAACTAAATATTAAAAAGAAGTAATAGAAGTTATTTTTTTTTTTATTTTTAATTTATTATATACCACATTATTATATACAAAGTATTCCTCAAGTAACCAAAAATGAAAATCTTATTAAAAATATTCCCAATGTAATTAAAATAAATTTGAAGAAAATATACTGTTATAACACTAATAATATTATATATATTTTATATATATATATATATATATGTAATTATTTACAAGGGAAGATGAAAAATTAAATATAACTAACTAAATTTTAAAAATATGTACATATTAATTAAAATTTCATTTTTATACTAAATATTATAATAGTATGACGTTGAACTTTCACATTTTGTTAAGATTTTATTCATTGAATTAATAATAATATTTTTATAAATCATTTAAAGTATAATCTTTTTATTTTAATTTATTAATAATATTTCTTTGTAATTTTTTTTTTTTTTTTGAATTTATTCCTTTTGTTTCAATCAAAATTGATGAAATTAATTCTTTTGAAATTTCTTTGATTATATTTCTTTCTTTTATTTATTTATTAATTAATTGATAATATATATAATATATATGTGTTAATTTAATTAATTAATTTATTTAAAACGTTTTTTTTTTTATTTTTAAATCTAATGTTCACTCATTATTTTCAAATATTCATCACTTTTTATATATTCCTATATATATAAAAAAAAATATATAATATACATATGTATATAAACACCCTTTTTTTATTGGGATATTGTTTTTTTTTTCAAGGTCCTTATTAATTTCAGCACCATTCTGATCTGAATATATATTATATATTTTGTAATATATTATATTTTCTTTTCAAATTTAATAATAATTATTAATTAATTAAATAATAATTAAAAAATAATAAATTGTAATAATAATTATAATAAAATATGATATTAAGAAAAATAAACTAAATGTTTAAAATAAAAATTCATTATTATTCGTTCATATATTATGTATATATTATTATTTTTATATATATATATATTTCATATATATTACTTTTACACATATAGACATTTGTATATATACATATATACATTATTTATATATATATATATATATTGAAAAACATAAAAACTTTATATTAAAACAAATAAAACAAAAAATAAAAACATACTGTTCTTTTTGTATTAAAATATTTTTATGAAAATGATTTTATATTAAAAATAATTGCCTAAAAATATGCAATTTATGAAATATAATTTTCATAATAAAAACTTTTTGTAAGACATTAAAAATGTTATATACACATTTAATATATTATATATGATATATTATTAATTTTTGCATGTTTTTTCTTGTAATATTTAAATAGTTATATATTATTTTAATAAATTTAATTAATATTTTAAATAATTAATAATTAAAATAAGTAATATTATTAAAAAAATTATTATTGAAAATAATTGAAATATGTTTTAAAAAAGAAAATAAACTTATGCTGTTATTCTTTTAATAAGATTTTTTTTTTTTTTACTATATCTTAAGTATTTGTTTAGATGTATGTGTGTGTGTATTATAAATTTAGTTCTTTGTACTGTTGTTTTTTTTTTCATTTTTCATTTTTCATAAATACAAAATGAATTAAATTTTTGTTTTCTTTTGGTTTTTTTTTTTTTGTTAATACATATTGGCTTTTATTTCAACTTTTTTTTTGTGTAATATATTGTGTGTTTCAACAAATTGACTGTAGTGGAAGATGCGAATTGCAATTTTTTGAAAGCTTTTTTTTTTTATTTTTTCGTCCTTTTTATTCTGACTTTTTTGTTCTTATTTGTTTTTTGAACGCGATAATACAATGTTCTGCAGATTCATTGTTTTATATCAGAACAGAGAATATGTTTAAAAGGGATTTAATTTGAAAAAATATAAAAACAAAAACAAAAGAAAAAAACAAAATAATAATCAAACAAACAAAGTGATTTTATTTTAATATTTTATGAACAAGATATTCTTTATTATTTCAATTAATATATCGTATTTCAATGTTCAAATATTGAATATGTTTTTAATTTAATACTATTTATTCAATTATTTCTTTTTAATTTATTATATTAAATATAAAAAAAAACATCTATAAAATGTTTTTAGTATTAATTTTTAAGTAGCTAATGAAACAGATTTATTAATTATTAAATATTTTCCTTTTTATATATATATTAAAAAACTTTAAGTAAAAAAATTTAAAATTTAATTATATTAATACAAGTAGGATTGTTATTATTATTATAATTTTTATTATTATTATTATTATTTAATTGTATATATAAATAAATATATAATATATCTTATACGTTTATAATTGTTATGAATAATAAATATTTTTTATTTATATTAATTTTAATCACATATAAATTTTTGATTTATATACATATATATATTTATGTATAAATTTATTTTAAATTAACAATTTAAAAACAAAATGCAAGGAATTTCAAATTTCATATTATATTTTTTTTATTTTATAAATATAATAAATATATTATTATTTTTTTTTTGAAATTAATATATTTGTATTTTTGTATAAAGCACTTTTTTTTTTAATAAATAATGGAATGAAAAAAAAAACAAAAAAACAAGTAGAAAAAACAAAACTGAGCGAACTTTTTATAACATTATAGTGTAACACCTTAACAAATCAATCTCAGAGATTCAACTAGATTTCTATTATAACGAAGACAAAAACTTATACACAAAAAGCAAAAAAAAAAAAAATAAAAACAAAATAAAAAAAAAAAAAAACTTTTTAAACCAAAGTTTCATTGCTTTTTTTTTTTTGTTTTCAATTTTTCACATTTTAGAGATGAAATCGTCCTCATTGTTTCTCAACATCATCAAAATCATTTTCGTCGGTTCAGTATCATCCTTATTTATTTTGTTTTTTTGTTTTTTTTGTTTTTTTTTTGTATATTCAAGAAGAGAATATTTAAAAAAGCTTTCGTGTATTTATTTTTTGTGTACATTATTTATGTTTTTTTTTATTTTTTTTTTGTATATGATTTTTTTACCACAATTTTGGCAATAATATGGACAACAAAGTTTTTCTTAAAAAAATATTAAAAACAGCACTGCGTGAAAAATACAAAAGTTTGTATGTGTATATACTTATAGTATATGAGTCTACAAATGCACACAAAAATAAAATTTCATACACACATTTTCTCTACTATATTTACTACTACAACTACTACTAACATGAACTTTGGAAAAATACAAAGTAAATATAAAGTAAATTGTACCTAGAACTTATTATTATTTTATAGTTTAGGTTTTTTGGATGAGCCGTGCGAATCCTTAATAAAATAGTGGAAAAACATTTACCAAAGAATATAATTATAATAAAAAAAAATTATAAAAAAAAAATTCAAATAAAGCTTTTATTTTGTTAAAGCTTTTGTAGGCTAAAAAGCAAAATAAAAAAAAAAAAATTTAAAATTTGTGTGAACACACAAAATATGAAAAAATTTTCCCACTATACTGGCAAAAGTAATATTTATTTGGTTGTTCTTAGAGTTTGTTGTTTTTATTTTTTCTTTATTATTACTGTGTACTCTGATGTTTGCTATTGCTGCTGATATTTAATGTTATGCTCCTGATGCTACTTTTGCTGATGATATGCTGCTCTTGCTTTATTGATGTTACAGTTTATATACTGTTGCTGATACTGTTTTTTTTGTTGTTGTTTTTGTTGTTATTATACTTATAATATTCTATTTTACTATATTTACACCTAAAATATACATATATATATATTTATATATTTATTTATTTTGTTATTTCTGGACTTTATTTGAAGGCTGACAGCCGAGAAAGAATATAAATTAAAGATAAAAACAGAATAATAAAAAAAAAACAAGTTAAATGTACTTAAAATGCATAAAATACAGGTTGTTTATGAAATTTTTTTTTTTTTAGTGCTAACTGTTCAACTAGTAGACTGATAAGTCTGCCTATACCATTGGTACATCTTGGAACAGGAGGTCATATTATATTCGTGTTATTAGAATTGAACTTAATGAATTCCACATACAATTTAAACATGAGATAGTACTAGGTCTTATAACATGTAGAAACGTCTTTAGTTAAGGTTGGGTTTTGATGAGATGATTTTAGCTGGCATTCTGAATTGAATTTTATGAAAGAGAGAAATATTTATGTACAATCAAAATTTTATATTTTTTGACAGCAAAATTTACATAATCTAAATATATTCTTATTTGGCTTTTCTGAAGTGTTTGTTGTACCATCATAAGACCAAATATAACTATATCTCAAAGACAGTTAGCTTTCAAAAAATAGCTTCCAAAAAATTAGCTTCTAAAAATATATATTTTTATAGTGCATACTATCCTTTAAGGACGAAAAGCCCATTTAAAAGTATCCCTATTATTTTCGTATTTTTTTGTATATTAATCGTTATATTTCGTGATCTGTTAGGTATATATATATATATATTCAATTAAGGTAACAAACCGAAGAATATTTTACGTTTAGGGGTTTATTTGAAAGGTGCTACCGTTTTGAAGATAGTGTAGTTAAAATTATAAAATTTTTGAAAAATATTAAATTATTTCACATATTTTCTAAACGTCAAATATCTCAAAATTTTTTTTAATTTTAAAAACACATATAATATATAATTTTTATAGGTTATGTTAATGTAATATATATATTGTAATATATATATTTAACAATATATTATATTGTTAAAAGTATTTTTGTATCTTCTGCCTATGCATTTACAATATTCATGATATATTAGAATAATGAAAATTTTATTAATTAATTATTTAAATAGAAAATATTATACTTTTAAGTTTATTTTTTAAATTCGTTTTTTTTAATACTCAATTTAATTCAGGACAATGATTTTCATTTCAAAAATTTTATAGAAGAAAAATCAATGCTAAAGATTTGATTTTATTAAGTATAAATGTCTGTAACCATTCCACTATATTTTAGTTTTATTTAAAAAATCTCAGTTGTTTTCTAAGTTTAAGGTTTAACTCAACTCATTTTTAGACTTTATCTGAAAATTTTTGAGTTTTAACCTTTTTTAATCTTTTCAGTAATGTAATTTTATGGTATTTAAGTTTGAATTTTTTTTTCTTGGACAATGATTTAGATAGGGTGCTTTTGAATATTTTTGATTTCTTGCCATTCTTAAGATATTAACTTTATGAACTTATGTTTGTATTTAACTTAATAAATAATGAAATTAAATAAAATTTTAAAAACGTAGAAATTGCAGCTCTAGACTTTATATGTTTTCTACAATAGATTATATATTTATTGTAAAAGTAATTAGATTTGATTTAAATTATATTTATTTATTTATTTATAAACAATCCCCTACCATATAATGTGATAATTGAGTGATACAGCCTTTCCTTTTTAAGTGTGTCAGGTATATATTTTATATTTTAAATTATAAATTATATATATTATTTTATTAGAAATTATCCGACCAGGGTTTGAACTCGAGACCCTTCGATTGAAAGGCCGACGTCCTAACCACTACGCTACCGATCGGATAAATTTTACATTTAACAAATTATTATATTATATTTTTAAATTTTAATAGATTTTTATTAGAAAAAATTAATTAAAAATTTGTAACTAAGAAATTCATATAAATTTTTTAGAAAACACCCTGTTTTACTTTAGTTATACACCAAAATTTTTTGGTCATGTGGGTTTTTTTTAACATAGATAGTATATGTACATCAAATATTCTTATGAAACTAATTACATACATGTTTACACAATCTTAAATACATATATATATATATATATATAGAAATATATATCATATAAAAAATAAAAGATTTTATTTAATATATTTTTGTGTACTGTTGTTGTTTTTAGTTTGTTATAATCTGATGATACAGATTCAGATTTGTAAGTACGAACATAATATAATAAAAAAAAAAAAATGTTAAGTAAAGTATTATAAAAATTGAAAATCATAATAAGAATGAAAAATTTTAAAGAAGGAATACATAAGTGTTTGTTTATTTTTGTTTTTTTTTTCATGTATTTAACTTGTATTTTAAGATATTCATCTTTCCTTTCTGTAAGTTATAAGGAAACTATTCTTATTTATTTTTTTTACATATATATTGTAATTATTTGATATATATATCATTAACATGTACATTAAAATAAATATAATAAAAATAAAATACATTGTTTTTTTTTTTTTATATTTATATTAATTTTTTTTTTTTTGGTTATATTTTTGAAGAGATTTTAAATGGAGCCACATTTTAAAATAATTATATATATATATACTGGATTATCCAATTGTTTATATTATTTTTTATAAAATTAATTCTGCGAAAAAAGAGAAAATAACAAAATCACAGATGTCAAAAAAAAATAGTTTTAGAATATATTAACTTATTTATATTAGGCACAGAGCATATGTGCTCATGTACATATCAATATGAACAGTTATGTTTAAAAGAAAAAGACTGTCTTTTATTTCTGTCTTTTTAGATTTGGAAGATTTTATTTTAAATTTTTAGGTATAACAACGTTTTTTATTTTAAATGTCTAGAAAAGTTGTTTGGAGCTCGAATACCGAATTCAGTAATTATATAATAATTTCTATCTAAAAAATTTAAAATATAGGTACATTATCTCATAAAATAGATAATTATTTCGAAAAGAGGCTTTGGTGGGCTAGTGGGTAAGCATTTGGCTTAGTAACTGAATTCTATATTTATCAGATTTAAGCCCAACTATGAAAAATAAAAAACCACCATTGAATACTATTATAAATGTCCATTACTTCAGCTAGCATAAACGAATGCTATACAGGTAGCATAAACGAATGCTATACAGGTAAATTCTTATTTCGAAATTACTTATAAGTTTATCAACGGCTGTTATATCGAAAACTGTTAGAAATAGAAAATCCTTTACCTCTTCCATAAAAGTTTTTGTATGCTTGATCACCTATTCCAAGAAAGACCATTGATTTTTCGGGAACACCCTGCATATGTTCATTGGTCACTAAGAAAATTATCTTTTCAGTAGTTCTTTTCCCGCAATTGAAAATTCTCAAACGAAAATCAATCTTGTCCGCATCCGCTTGATTAATAACCCATGTACTAAACTACTACGCCATATAAAACATGACCCCTTTAATTCTATTACAATGAAAACTATACAGCTATTCCATCTGACCAAATCAGGGTTGAACTAAAAGCTTTCTATTAAATCTCCTGCTTCCTATATTTTAACCCCCACGAAAATATAACTTAATCTTAGGTAAAAGATAAACATGTGCCTGTAATTGTAATTAAATTTTTGTCTTATAAAATAATGTGTGTCTAGAAACTGACAATAAGAGTTCAAGTCAATAATCTCAAAAAAAAAGCTTTAAAGTGCGTTAATTAACAAAATAATTCAATTAAATACATAATTTATCTACTGCTTGTCATCGCGGACTTTGACATAATTGATAAATTTGTTAGTCTTAAAATTTTTCAAAATTCTGAGCTTTATTAAACTAGTTATTAAATGAGTACTTACATTCTTTTGAACTAAGCTGTTTAATATATTTTACAATATACACAGCTATACATATAAGTTTATTATTTATATATGGATACAATCATATGTGCCATACTTTTAAGTTTTATTTTGTTTATAACAAACATTTTTTTTTTCTACACTACATTTAACTTTTGAACTTGATTTCATAATTTTTTATTTTTGTTTGTTTTTTCTGTTGAGTAGATATAGAAAAGCTTTTAATTTATACAATTTTTACTTTAATATTTAATTTAAAATATGTTTGTTTGTTTTTTTTTTTTTATTTTTCTTTAAAAGGAAAAAATACTGAAATAATTTTCTTTTTTTTACAAAAAAAATGAAGCTTTTCATTTCTGGGTGAAAATAATGAAAAATCTTGTTGTTGGTAAATAAGAACCTAAACATTTTTTTTTTAATTTTATATTTTAAATATAACAAGAAAGCTTTAAGATTTTGATTGTTTTAATTAACATCTTTAATTAAAAACATGAATATAAAATAAAAAATGAAAATGAATGAAAAAAAATAAATTAATTTAGACCTTGGTGGTGTAAAATTGTGGTAAACATATACATATATACCTATATGAAATTTCAATGCAACTTCAAAAGTTATGAATTCAAATCCCATTAGGCCAGTAAAAACGATGTTTTATAATTAAATATCTTAAGTATAGTACAGTAGTTTGGTACTGCATAAAAATTTGACCAAAGAATATATAAAAAAAACTTTAATATAATGTAAAATATATATATTTTAAATATTTTAAATAAATTTTTTAAAAGACTTGGGTGTTACAGTGTTTGAATTTTTGATTTTTTATTTGAGGTGCTCGGTTTCGAATTTCATTGAAATTAAAAAAACTTTTATTTAATTCCGGTATACCAAAGGTTTAAAGTAACGGTAAAACCGTCAACAAGTAATGAAAAAAATCAAGAGTTTTTAAAAAGCACATTTTTAAAACTAAACACGATTCCATAATAATTCTAGGGTAAAAAAATTATTGAGAAGTTTTGCATACAAATTTTTTTGAACTTTGGTTAGTTATTTTTTTGTGTGAGAAAAATTCTAAAATATCAACAGACACTTTCTTCAATTTTAAGAAAAACTGTTAATATATGTCTATGTTTTGTATATTAATTCAAAAAAAATTAGAATACCTAAGTTGCAGCTATTTGGAAACTGCATAGTTTTAGTTTTTGATTCCTTACGGCTCCTCAATGGAGGTTTATTCTTCAAAGAGTTATACTTATTTTTTAAGATTGAATTCGTCTAAGCAAAAAGTGATTTTAAAATAAAGTACCATATACATTTGAATTGCATATTGCATTTATAAAGTTTCTTAAAACAACCACCTTGATTGTGGGTTTTTTTTTTCGAGCTTTGGAGAGCTGTAGTTGCGTAAGGAGCGGAGCTACAGAAAAAAGTTCTTCCATGAAATAAATTTTTTTAAAATTTTCTAAAAAAATGCATTTGGTATGCATGTTACCAAAAATTTTGTAATTTGTATTTATGAAATTTACTTAAAAATTCGAGCCCTACTAATAGCTCATAGATATACAAGTATAAGTCAAATTTTAGCCTAAAATAAAAGCTTAGAATTCTAATATAAAATTCTTACAAAATATTATAAACATATATATCGACTGAAATTTTAAAAGCCTAATGTTGTAAATATGTGTGTGAAATTCGCTAAGATCAATTCAAATTATAATAATATATTTTTCCATTACTTTGCAAAACGCTTCTAAAGTCTTCAAAAACGAGTTAAAAGTTTTGAAACACAAAATTTATGAAAAAAAAATATTATGAAATATTTGGTTTCGATCACGAAATAAAGCTAGAATTGCTTTTCTGTATTATAATATATTTTATAGATTTGATCTTTAAATAGAATCAGTCTCCATAACATATTTTAAATACATCATAGAATTTAAATTTCACTCAAGTTACTTCAAAACTAAAACATTTGAACTTTCTTTCAGAACACTTTTAACCCCCAAATTAATATATAGAGTATTAAACTTAATTTCTTTTTCAAATTTTCTACCTTATAAATTTTTTTATTGCTCTTCCTTTGTTTGGATTACATTTTTAATTAATTGGGATTTATACTATATATACAGTAGCAATCGAACTTTTTTGTAAAAATAATTATTTATTAATTATAAAAAAAGCCATATTATAAAAATAAATAAAATACTTTGTAAACCGGTATAATTTTAAAAATTGCAACTGGCAACAAAATTTAATTTAAAATGAAAAAGTATCAATATAAAAGTTGAATTTATTCTGAATAATATTAAATAATTTCCTATATAATTTTAAACTTTATTAGAATTTGTAATAGAAACTATGCATAATCAATTTTCAAATGTGTTCTAGAATTATCAATTTTGAGGAAATCTAGTTAATCAAAAGAATAAGAATCGTAAAAAAAATTTTAATTCAAAATTGAATAGCATATTTCACGTTTAAAAATCTTGCTTTTTTAAATCTCACGCATAAAAATTGCGCGCTGCTGTTCTCAACCTTCGCTAAAAAAACACCGTATTTTTTGTCTTATTCTTATATATAATATATTAATAACATAAGGCACCATTAGCAATTCTTATATTTACTCCATTTCTACTACTTCGCAAAATTAAAAAAAAAAAAACACGCGACTATGATACACTACCATTCCACTGATTGAATTTGAAAACGTTGTTAAAACCTGCATAAGTATGTAAAATAATTCGAAATTTTGAATTAATGAACGGAATGAACTTAATTCAAAGGGTATACCAAATTTTCCATTATGTTTGTGAGGCTATCAAGGAAGATAACGGAAGGAAATGGATCGGATCAGAATTGAGAAATAAGTCCATTTAGCTATGTTATGAGTCCATTAGTTTAAAATGCAAATTTTATTTTTGTAATATGATAAAAGTAATGGATAACTTTTTAATTAATAAAAAAAAATATTTGCAAATTTTAGTTTAAGACATAAAAGTCAAGTGGTTTACACTATATTAATTTAATTTTATCTTGCAATTAAATAACTAAAAAATTAAAATTGCAATGCAACATTTTCAATTAAAATTTTTTAATTAAATAATAAAATATAATCTTTTTTTAAAGTTCAGGAATTGCAAAGCATCTGTTGGTACAGGTATAGCTTGTGTGGTAGGTATGGTTTAAACTTATTTTTAATTTATGATTTATTTATTCAATTTTTAATTATACATATTAACTCTGCAATTGCACATCCCATAATTAAAAAAGGTGCGATTACACTCCCTATATAATTGTCGATTAAAGTCAAAGTTTAATTATAAAACTAAAAATAAAAAAAAATTAAAATGTAAACATCAAATGAGTAATTGTGCAATTTATTTAATTAATAAATTTATGCATTTTAAGTAGTTTAAGTGATTTATTTTATCACTGTTATAATACATTTTAGAAAAGAGTTAGATCCCGTTTCAACGAATTTTCAAAATTTGGAATTAAATGGAATATTTTTTAAGTAACCTAATTATTATAATATTGATAATAACTGAATATTATAAAGCCGAATTGTACCTACATAGTTTCACATTTTCCGTTCGTCAGAGCGTGGGATAAAACAACAAATTTTAACAACGGATAAATATAGTATAAAATAAATTTCATGGAACAACTGCCGCAAAGTTCCGAAAAAACCTATATTTAAATTTTTATATATTAAGTAAGGTATAATATAATTAAAATATAACTGTTGTTATAAGCTTTATAATTTTATTTTACCATTACGAGGGCCTCAATGGATCCAAGGAATCTAACTCCTGAGAGGAAGAGGAAACTTCCAGGCAAACACAGCATTTACATTTAAAGCAAGTATATCATTTAAAATAATTAAAATTAAAGCTTTAACATCACATTTTAACATGTTAACATTTAGCTATTTCAATTTATAGATTTTGGATATTTTAGAATGGGAAAGATCTTTGAGAAAAAGTGACATGTGATGATAACTGCACTTATTCAGGTGCTATTAGAGCTCAAAAATAAAAGTTTCCCATTTTTATAACAGTGTTAACAGCTTCTCTTAATTAGAAAGGATTGTGATTTAAAATTAAAGAAAGTGTTACCCAAATCAAATTATGAAGCAATATTCAATGTTAGAAATAGGCTTTTCTAAATAGCCTTGATATTTCTCAAAAACTTTAATTAATTTCAAATAAAACACTTTTATTTGAACACTATACGAGTATTTCACTTAACTGTATAAAATACAATAACTTTTTTATAATAACTAATTAACTAAACTCTATAAACTGTTGAATTGAAATTCGTTTTTTTTTTTAAGCCTTCAACTTTCATTTCAGTTTAACTGTTCGTTAATAAACCATGTTATTACTTAATTAAAACAATAATGATTCATTATATTTATACTAGCTGTTGGCCCGTCACAGAATGACGGAAGGTCACTTGAAAGAAGAACTTTTTCTAATTAAGAACTATTTCTAATTTAATTACATATATTACATATACATATATTATATATCAATACCATTTTCTTAAATAAAAAGGTAACCGTTGCATTCTACGTAATACAGACTATGCTTCAATTCTATAGTTATGTACAAAAAAAACAAAAACTTATATGTTGTTGTATCTTAAAAATTTGAAGATGAATAATTTATTTAGTCTACCTTTTTTATGTTTTGAATTTGATAAAATTTTGGGGCTGTTAGTTCAAATCCCTTCTTGGTGAAATGTTTTTTTAATTTCAATTAATATTTTTTTTTTATTTAATTACGTACTTTTTAAAATTAAGTTCGATAAATTTGTGTTAATAAGAGATGTGAAATAGATTTATTTTGTTTCAATAATGATTTATTTCTCCAACTATTAATGTTTTGTATATACATTTTTAAAAAATGTTGTTATACATTCTATATTGTTTCCTTTGTTTAGATTCAAATCAAAATACTTGTTTGAAGGCTGACCGTTCTATAATGTACCTATTTAACATGCTAAATAATGTATCTATTTATATGTACGTGAAATTGTATTAAATAAATGTTGATTTTTGAATTGAGTTTTGCATTATCAAATGCAAATTATAAATTTTATTTGAAATTTTTTTAATATACCTAACCCTAACTAAGTTTAAAATCTATTTTGTCTGGTTTTTGTGGTGCATTGAACTCAGAGATATTGTATACCTGAACCCACCTTTCCCAACCTTCAGTTGTTACATAATTTTTTTCCATTTTAACTTTTAAATAGATAAATAATTAAAAAGTTATGAAGGAAGGGATGAGAGATACATGAGGTAGAGTTCAGAGCGAGATGAGGGGAAACTTTGAAATTACTTTAATACATTTCTTGGTTTATTTGCTTAAGCAAACCAAGCAATGCATCAAAGCATACATTGGGCTTTCGCCCTTATTTCAGATTTTTACTGAAAATTATTAAGACTTACTACACAAATGTTCCTGTGAAGCATTGTCTTCTTAGTTTTTATTTACAAAATGTCTTACTATATATTTAAAATTTCCAGAAAATCTTCTGTGATTTTTAAAACTGAAATGAAATTTTTCATAAACTAATAAGTAAATTTTATTTCAAAAAAAATTTTTTTTTTTTTATTAAAAATAAATAAAATATTTTTTGGCCTGCTTATGATAATTTATGATATTTTATTTTCTAAAATAAAACACATCCAACAAAACGTTAATATTTTATTTTTTTATAATTGAACACATCCAACAAAACACATTTAATTGAATGCGTTTGTTACACCTCATCTTTGACAAATATATTAATAATAATAATTATTACTTTTAAAAAAATGAATGGAAATTATTAATTAATATAAAAACAATAAAACTTAATATTATAAAAACAATAAAACTTAATTAAATAGCGATATTTAAAAAAAATAAATAAACAATTTTTATATATATATACGTACAACTAAACTATTGCATCTGACAAATTCTAAATATTAATTAAATATTATCATTAAGTTTAGTATTTCTACAAAGTTATAAAATTTACTTAGCATTTACTAAGTAGCATGCTATTAAGTGTTAATATAAACACATTTACTTAGTTATATTATATATATATACGCGTATAACAATTTTATGAACAAATATAACAATTATGTTAATATTTTAATTAATAATTTATTTATACACTGGTAATTTAATTTTAAAATTGTTACTTTTGATCAACTTTACATTAAAAAAATTTGCAAATTATAATTATGAAAGTTTTTATATTAAAAATCAATAGGTAATAAAAATTCAAGGAAAACTTCTTAAATATCTTACATACATACTATATTTAAAAGATATTATATCTAAAGCAAGATGTTATTTTTGTCAGTTATTTTATAAAAAATTCAATTTATTTTAAATATTTATATGGAAAAAGCTTTAGAGTAAGAAAATTATCCCATATTCTTGCAATCTGCAATATACAGTAATATTTCGATTATCCGGATAATTTATTGTATACTCCTTTTCGGATTAACATGAAATTCGAATTGGTGGATACCAGTCTAGCAAGTATAACTGTGGCCCCAAAACCTCTCTAAAATTAAAAATAATAAGTCATACAGAGTTAAAGTTTTGTGAGCTCTTTTTTGTACCATATTTAAAAAAAAAATTTATTTTTTATTTTATTATATTTATTTAGTTTTTAGTTTTGTACATTCTGATGCTTACAATGTTTTAAGTAAACTAACAATAATAAATTTAATTTAAAACTTCAACACTTCATAAAAACAAAAACGAATACAACAAAAACCTAACTGTTAATAATTGTTTTTTAAAAATATACATACGAAAATATAAAAACAATATTTGAGTTGGCATACTGACAAATTTTTGTCACAATGCCCCCTTATTTAACTCTTACAGGTTTCGTCCATCCGAAAAGAAGCTTTTAAAAGTATATTTAAACCTTTAAGTGGTGTAGGTCAGTTTCAACATACAAATCTATAAAAAGTTTTATTCCTATCTGTCATTTTTTTCCTTAATAATATTTTCTAACCTTGAAATATAATATTAAACATTTTTTTATATCAATATTAACGATAGTGGTGGATGTATTAAAATTCGTTTTCCGTTTATAACACATGATGGATATAGCAAGATGCAAATCTATTTATAGATATTTAGCATTCTGTTTCCATTTATTTGCTATCACGATAACTAATATTAATAGGGTTGATTTTGTGTACTTTCCGGTGTTTAATTTATGTATGGGACCATCTCTGCGACCTTTTGCGACACATATTAAGCTAAGAGTGTACATTTGTCCGTTAGTAACATATGTTATATAATTTAGTTATACAATCTACTGGTTTTAAATTATACAATTAGCATAACAGTAGATTGCAATATAAAATGAATTATCTTATTTAATAGGAAAAGCTCTTTTGCAAACAGCTGGGTGTCACGGTGCTTAGAAGTTAATCTCCGGTTGGAGGTAACGGGTTCTAATAGCAGTAAAAGTGGAAATAATTTGGTTCTAGATTTTGAAGATTCAGCTATCATTCACTATTAAATTCAAATTAACATTAATTAATAATTCTATATTAATAATAAAAAAAATATTAACAAATAATTTAATCAAACAATAAAACTCGCAGATACAGAAATAATATCATATCTAAGACTTTTATACATATGTTATATGGCCGAGTACTGTCTTATTTATCACTTGTTAATGAAAATCATTATAGAATCACTATTCTAATTATAAAACTATTAAATGTCCAGTATCTTTCCTTCTGTGCTAAGATGAATCTAATGGTAAAGGTTTGTAAGCCTAAAAGTTGGAAAGTTCCTACGTTAAAAATTACATATTGATACAAAGTTCGTAAGCAAAGTTAATAAATCATTATAGACCCAGAGACTGGCGTTAAATACAAAAAAATAACACAATTTTTCCAAATTAAACAAAAAAACTACCAGCTTTTTTAGAATCACCAAGAACAATTAGTTTTACTTACTAAATAAAGTACATCAATTAAATAAATTAGTAAAAGGTTGTTAAATATAAGTGTTAACACAAAAACCATTATAAAAAATTATTTAATTCGTAATAATTATAATTAAAAAATTTACAATACTATATTACTATTTATTTTGCAAATATATAGAAAAAAGTACATCAATATTTAAATAAATATGTATATTTGTATTAGAAAGTTAAGCTTTAAAGTTTAAACATTAAACATTTAATGTATAATGGACTTTTCAACGCGTTGTATCTTCAATTTTTGAAATTAAACTTAATTTAACAGTTAAATTGATATTTATTAAATAATTAACATTTTTATAAATAAATTAACATTATTATCATGTTAAATATCAATTAGATAAATAGTTAATACATATATATATATATACCTTAATAATGATGGAATTAGCAAATGAATTATTAAATTATATAAAAAAAAAATAATTAAAATCTAATTAAATATTGTTTTAATTAAAGTGCCAATGAAAATTAAAAAAAATAGATTTTTATATTTCATTAACAATTGTTTTAAAATATAAATTATGTATAAAAATTTTAACATTTATTTTAACAATTTTAAAAAATTTTAACAAGAATATATACTTAAAATATCAGTATTTGCTATTGTCAAATTGTTTTTTTTTTAATTATATTAACAATTTAATAAAACACGCAATATTTTAAAAACATGCAAAATATAATCATAATCAAAAATCATGTAAAAAACGTATATTGTTAATTTTATTTTCTATAGAAAATGATGATTTAGCTAAAATTAAATTATAATATAAAATATTAAATAAAGTTTTTTTTATTATTTATTTTTTTTTATTTGTGAATTAATTAAATCAAAAATATAAAATATATAATATTTAATAAAATAAAAAAATATTTATAAAAGTAAAATTATTTTTAATAATATATATCTAATTAACAATTATAATCATTATTATAAATATTTGAAAATCATTTAATTAATATTCTTCTTTTTATTAAATGTATCTCTCATAATTTTAACGTATAATTAAATTTTAATTCTATAAAATTTTGCTTCGAAATTCCAAAAAAAAAAAAAATTTATGAATAAAAAAGATTAAATATTTGGGCAGTTACATTTGACCCCAGTTATTCAAAACCATGTATTACAGTAAAATACATAGCAAAATCTTTTATTAATAGAAAATCTGCCATAAGTATATGGATAATAAACTTGTTATAAAATGAAAGTTATCTTCAACCGATAACACATAGAGCCCCAACATAGGGTGAGTACTCAATTACACACATTATTAAGCTGCGTAGGTAAGTCGAAATAAATTAATAAAAATTATATACAAGATGGGATAGTAACAGCAATTATATTACCCAACTGAAATACTTCATTTCAAAGTTAATATATTTCCACTATATTAAAGTAAACATGAGTTTACAACTTAAAGTTTTGAAAACTAAGATTTTACATTCCAAAAACAATCTTTTTAAAAATTGTCCAGGAAGTAATTTTAAACGTAGATTAGTATATTTAAAATAAAATTAATATTCCTTTTTTTATTAAATGTATCTCATATAAAATTTTTGGAATAGGATTCGAAATCGTACTCCTTTGATTAATTCTATGATTATGATTAGTTCTATACTTATCTACTACACTACTGAGGCCCCTAGTTTTGTTATTAAATGTTTTATATATTACAAAAGGTTTTAAACTTTTTCTTATTTAAAAATATAATAATATTATTAATAATATTAATTTTATATAATATGAAAAATAATGAAAAATTTAAAAATAACGTAAAACCTATTTTAAACAATTTTTAAACTTTAAAATAAATAATAAATAACAGGAATTTTGTTTTAGAATGATAAAACTTTAAACTGAAATAAAATAAAATTTGAATTAAGATTGAAGCATAAAATATAATTTTATGACATCCACGTTTTAAAAATAAATTCCAGCATATGTCTGCTATAAAGACTAACTCTGACGAACCGGATTTGATCAAACCATATTTTGAACCTCAAACATTCGAATTAATCATGCCTTATTTCAGTCAGGTATCAGGAAATGTAGCTCACTTAGTAAACCATCACAATAAACTGAAAAGTAATCATTTACTATTTTTAGTCTGTTAGTAAAATGATCATGCCAAAACGGGTACATGCAATAACGCCAAATGAAATAAAGCCAAATTGCACTTTTTTGGCTTTATTTCAATACCACATTTGAAATAAAACCAAAATCATAATTTCTTAATTTTGGGCTTTATTTCATTTTTAAAAATTTTTGAAAAAGAAATTAAGCCTAAAATTATAAAGAAATAAAGCCAAAAATATTTTAAACATAAGATAAATCAAAATTAGTATTGCAGCTTTTTACAGTATATTTATACATATATATATATAAAAATCCAGATTATAATTATGTGAATATACCAGATTCTGAATCAGAAGGATTTTTATAGTACATAAATATTCTGTAAAAGGTGAATACCCTGATTTTGGATCCAACCCTAAAATCTATCCTAAATCCGAATCCCACGTACACATGTATATAAAAATTCTGGAAAAAGCGTACAGCCCTGCTTTTGAATACAACCAATAACAAATGTATTTTCAAAAAATTTCTGAAAAATAGCATAAAAAATAACATAAAATAAGACCAAATATGATAATGAAATAAAGTCAATTGGCTGTTTTGTAATATTGGGATCAGAAAACTCTTTTGACCAACGCATGACCAACTCTTTTGAAATCCAACCTACTAATTAAGTCAAAGTCCCAAATCAGAAACACGATCCGTTCTTTTTATGTGTTGATCGTTTATATTGTAATCGTATAAATAGTTGAGTCAGGTCGTAACATTAATAAGGCTTAATAATAAAAAAATATTAAATAAAATTATTAGAATTTGACTTATTGTTAAATAATACTTAAAACATAACGTCATCTAATTGTAATTTTTTCTAAAATCACCAATTCTTTCTAAAATCACCAAGTTCAATATATATTTACATATATACAAGCCCATAAAATTATAAAGCTTTGCAGAATTGCATAATTTGTACAAACCTCATTATTTTTTTTTTAATCGCATATTAAAAGGTAAATATGGAATAAGCAAGTCAGATTATAAACTAACTAGATCAACTTACTAACATTGAAAAAAGTACATATAGTTAGTATGAAGAAAAATAACTATAAAAAAAAAATTAAATTAAACTAGAGCCATTAGAAACAAAAAGAATTAGATAAATTAGTATTAATATATGTATATAAAAAAATTTGTTTGCATTATATGATACTCTATGATAAATTACAATTATTAAACAATTTAAAAAAAAATAATAATAATAAAAATAAATTTAAATAATACTTAAGTTTTTTTTTTATCATGAAAATTATACAATACATATCTATAAACATATAAGTTAATTCCAAGTAAATAGTTATTATAATATTAAACAAAAAACAAAAATAGTGATGAGAAAAAATGTATGTGTCATGCATTTTAACAAATTATAATTACAAATATAAAGAGATTTCATGTTTATAGCTTAACAATGTTTTTTTTTAGATACTTAAGCTTTTCAAATCATTATAAAAATTATTTAAGCTTAATCACTTAAAAAAGTGATCCAGCAAAAGCTGCATATGATAGTAGAGTAAAATGTTCTTCAACAGCTATAAATATTCAAAATTTTTGTAATATATGGATTAAATTTTTTTTAAATGGCTCTGGGTGTTATTCCAACAACAACTGATTATTTGAGAAAACAATAGGCAAGTTGGGGAAATTCGGCAGTCATATCAATTCACACCCAATTTAAAATTTAAAAACGGTTTAAGCTGCAAAATAAAGTTAGGGGCCTAATTGCAATAGAAGATGTAGCTGATATGGAGTGTGACAAATGTTATTCAATAGCTTAAATATCAAGTATTTTGTATAATAACGTATACATACATGTATAATATTAAATGTGGCTTCAATCTTAATTTAAATGTGTTTTATTATTCAATTTAAAGTTCTATTATTTTAAAAAAAACCGCCCATTATAAAAATATTTTTTAAATAGCTGGTCCAATATCTCTTTTTGTCACAATGTCAATTCTTTCAGAATAAAAAATTTAGTTTTCTAAGCTTTGAAAATATATTACAATTTTTTTTTTTTAATTCCTTTTCCACTCCTTTAAGGAGAATAGGGTATTCACCAAGTTTATTTTAAACTAGGATTCAGTTTTTTTAATCATAATATTCACTAAGCTGTTGATTACTCGGCTGTACCTATTGTATAAGGTTATGAAATATGAATGCACAAATCTGACCGGGGTTTGAACCCGAGACCTTCCACTTAATGGCAGCGTCTTTACCACTACGCCATTGGTCAGATATATATTACAAATTATTTAGATTTAAAAAAAAACATCTCAACATGAATCTGTATAGCGGAAATAGTTAAACGGAATATTATTTAATATAGAAAACGATTTTATAATCTATTTAAACAAATAAATTAATAAAAAAAAAAAAAAATTACAAAAGGTTTATTTACGGAGATTACAAGAGAGAATGACTTTTTAATATAAAATAAAATAATAATAAATCACTTTATCCAGTACAAACGTAATTCCTAAGGGTATACTTAATTTGACATTACGTTTGTGACACATATTAGAGTGCGTTTTTATTGTAGCTGCGATAAGTGATAATAGCTTTCATAAGAACATAGCGCAAAAAACTATATATATAAATTAAATAGAAGTATAATATGAATATTGGATCATCGCATTGATCATCGATAAACAAAATAAATTTTCTCTACGCTATGCTCTTATCGACGCTCTTATCACTTATCGCAGCTCCAACATAAACGCTCCCTAATATAAAACAGAATCTAAAATTAAATCAATCTAGCTATTTGTTCCAGTCCATCAGTTCGTGTGTCTGCACAATAACCTATAATATCCATCCCAAAATGGACATTTTCAACTTTACTTTCTCCCGTTAATTTTTAAATGTTTTTATTCATTTTCTGTTAAGCTTTTAATACTAAACTGTACGGTACAACTTAAAACTTATTTAGATATTCAACATATGGTTGAAATTTTTTATAATTAAAACTGTCAAAAAGTATTACGAAAAAAATATTAATAATTTTTTGAAAAAAAAAAGAATAATTAGTTTATGAATAATAATAATTCAAATTTATTACCTTATTAATAAAATTAATATTAAAGCAAGTTTTGAAGTACACATTACTTGTTAAAATATTAATTTGAACTAAATTATTATTGATTTATTTGTAGTAATAGACAATAGTAAATATTGCCTGATAATAATTGTCATTTGTCTATTTGACACATTTGAACTTCTTATTAAATTATTTTAATATACACTATATTTTTTTTATTAAATATGATCCCACTAGGTTTTGAACCCGAGACTTTCGATTAAAAAGATAACTGAGTGGTTAAGATAAAATTAATTTGAATATATAAAAAAAATTAAAAAAAATTAATAAAAACTACTTTTATTTTTATTTTTTTAAAAAACCGTAACACATACATTGCTGTAAAAACGGTTACCAACTAAACCAATTTTTTGATGTATTTATTACAACTCACAGAAAATTTTTATAATTTTTTATATAAAGCATTGTTTTATATAAAAATCTATTTGTAGTTGTCCAGATAGTCCAACACTAGTAATAACCTACTGAAGAGTCCAAATCTAATAGTGTTGGATGGACGAAACATTACAAACTTTGTATAACTTTGTTTTGGAAATCAAAAAGAATGCTATGGTGATGACATCTGAGCATGTCTAAATGCATTCCAATGAATTTATAATTCATTTATTATTTGTGTAAAATAGAAAAGGTAAAAACAAAAAAATTTCCATATTTAATATATTCAATGTCATTAATTAAAATAAAATAATATACAACTAATTAAATTGAATATGTTTGTATTATAAAAGTTTTTTACTATTATAATTTTAATATCTTTGTTTTAAAAGAATATTATTGTGGTTAAGATAAGTTAAAAATTAAAAACAAATAAAAAGGTGATTTAATATGATAGATACTTTTCATTTCATTAAAAATTACAATAAACAATAAGAATTAGTTTATACAGTAATAATGTAATTGAATCTTTGCAACCACAAATTATAAGATTTTTAATTATATGTGTATGTAATTTAGAATTCATAATAATTACATATTAACTATTTTTTTTTTTTTTAATTTTAATAATTAATTAAGTTTAAAAATTTCGTGAAAATATTTTAACTAAATTGACGTAAATTAACGAAATAAATTAATTGGTTAATTTTTTTCTATATACTGTAAAAATATTATTTTTGTATTTTAAAAAAGTTTCTTGTTAATGTCTAGATGTTATCTAAGGTAATTAACAGATTTATCTAAATTATTTTGTTATCTGCTCCCGTAAAAAACATTAGATTTCATATTGAAATCAACAAAGTGTGTAATTATAAAATGATATATATGTCAATAAACTTTAAGAGTAGTGAAAGTAAATTAACGATATACTTAGTACCTTTTTAAATCTATATAGTACTAAATATATTTATATAATTTATTTTATTACAGTACTTTAACAATATTGTAATAAAATAATGTATTTAGTCAATTTAGGAATTTAAAAAATTAAACAAATAAAATAAACCCCATTTTTAAAAACACGTTAAAAAAATGTCATAATTAATTTATTAAAAAAGTGAAAATTCTAATTGGCTTTAGTATTGTATTTATCAATTAACTTTATTATACACAACCTAGTTAACAACTAACGATTTTCAGAAAAAAATGTCTAAATATATTTCTTTCTATTAAAGTATTGTTATATAAAAAAGCGACAAGCAAGCAAATTGTCACTTCAACGCTTATCATCTGCTTGTTCCAATCCTAAGATTGCGTACAATAGGTTAAATCGACTATAAGATTATCAACATGTGTAAAATAATTTTGTTTGAAAATTTTTAAAATTTATTACTGACGCCCTCAACATAATTGGAGGTTATAACACCAATATCATAAATACTGTTTGTAAATGAAACAAACACCTTCTTTAAAATAAAATATTTATTCAATTTATGCTTTTTGTGAATTGTAAAAAATAAATTTTCCAAATAAATTAAAATCAAAATTCAGGAAATCATAAATTAAATAAAAATATAGTGTGACAGATGAGCCTGGTAATGTTGAGACACAATGTCTGTTCTTAGCGAAAATTTCATAAATTGCCAATCTAAGCTATACTTCAAAATGTAAATAGAATAGGTAATAAAACTTGAGTGGCTTTTTATAAAAGACTTGTAAATTCTCTCTTGCTCATTCAATTCCCCGTCTCAAACTTTATTACTATTAAGTCCCTCTTAAGTAGAGCGCAATCCTGCTAGATGATGGAATGCAACTAGTTTATGACATCTAACTGTGAATAGCTTTTGTTTTCTCTTTTATATTCCCCACTTCCTCACTTTAAAATCATTTGTCTAATTATTAATTAAATGACGCCTTTAAAACAGCATATTTTAAAAATTAATAACATAAATTACTTATTTTATTTATTTCTATCAAAGACGGATCAAAAAATTTTCCCTAATTAATATTATTTCCGGAATCAATAGTTTTAATTTTTTTTAATAATTGCCGATTTAATTACTGACTCATTAAATAACATATTGATTATTTGTCTTATTTTTGTCTATGATAAACAAAATACTTTGAACTGTTGCAAACAACGGCTTAAAATACATACAACGGGAAACCCCTTCTTCTGGGTATTTTCTAGATTATTTTTTTAAAATAATAATATTAAAAATTATCTAATTTATTTAAACAAGTGACAAAATTTTATTTAATTAATTATCCAATATAAAAAATATTTTGTTATTCCCAAACGTCAAAATGTATTCGAAGGCCATTCAACTATATGCCATATATATATATATATATATATATATATATATATATATATACCTACCTATGTATAAAAGCTAATTATATCTTATTTATATTATCCAAATAAGTTACATATAAAATTTCATCACCCCACTGAAATTAATAAAAAAATTAATTACTGCCAAAAGTTATATTAACAGCTGTTTTTTAATCTCTTAAAGAAAATGTCAAAAGTTTTAACAAATTCATACATCTCAAAGTGGTGAGATAATACGTCACAATTGTTAGTTATTTTAAAATTTAAGCGTTTTATTCAAAAATTTTGAAAAATTCAATACACTTTGGATAAATACAATCAATTCCTAAGGGCCTGTTATCAAACTTACAATTCTCCAATTTTTAAAAAATATTCTACAATTTTTAGAAAATATTTACAAGTTGATATTATATTTAACAAATATTTTAGAGAGCTACGACATAGCCTTTTAAAAAATATAAATTCAATAAAAAAAAAATCCAAATTCTATCAACACTTATATTTTTCTACCTACTTAATAAATCATTTTTACTATTTTCAATTTCAAACCAAATGTAACTACTCAATTAAATTATTGGTTTATTATATTTACAAAAATTGATAATTTAATTTAAATTAAACTTGTAATTTATTTTGTTGAAAAAGGTTTGTTTAAATTTGAAAGCTACAATTAATATTCTGTAAATTATGAATTGTAAAATTGTGTGTAAAGAACCTTAGAAAGTTTACAACTTGAAGACAAATTTCTAATTGTATAAGAATAGGGTGAATTATCTTTGAACTTTCGATTATATTGTATTCCGACAACAGTCAGATAAACATACATATATAATATATTAGTAGCACTTATTTCAAAAAAAATAAATTTACTTTAATTATTACACCTGACCCTTAACAATAACTTTAAATTTCCATCAACACAATTGTAAATTTGTTTTGATTTATTCACTAATAATATTATTTTAAATAACAACAATTTGTTTATATTTTAAATATTTGCTCATTACACATTACATATTTTTTTACATTTAAAATTTATTATGCACCAATGCGAATCGAATTCCTTCCATTCAGATTTCCAAGGAAATTTGTAATCAATTTAACCATGCTGTTGCACACTTACAAAAAAAAAAGTATAGGTTTTTGTTTAAATTTATTAAATAAAGTTCATATTAATACATTTACATACTAAAGGGTTGTAGGGTCAAAATTACTCTCTTAGTAAAAAAAAAAAAAAAAAAGAAAAGTGAAAGTAATGTTTGTTTAATAATTCAAAAATTTCCAGGCTTTGAACAAATTACTATAACAAATGTTTGATAGTCTATGATAGTAATACATTTTAAAATGACTCTGTACGACTAAAAATCGACGTATTTATATAATGTTAAAATAGCTAGACAACGAATGCAAATTCCATTTTATTTATTTATTTATAAACAGTCCTTTACCTCATACAATGTTATACGGGAGTTAAGTATCCCTTTCCTTTTCAAGTGTACTACATATATATTACCAAACAAACATATATATACTATTTATTAATTTTGCAAGTAATATTATGTATTTTCTTTATATCACTTAATTTTTTATATTGTACTTATAAATATATTTGGGCACCAAGGTGATTTTGTAAAGGAAAAATTATTTTTCATTAATTTTTTGTCAATTAAAAATTTCATGACCTGTACGGTAAACGAACCCGCACTATCGCGATTCGCGATTAATAAGACAATAGTAATGTTTAGTAAAATCACTTATAAAACCTTCATAAAACCTTATTAAAACCAGTTTTAAAATTAGGTTTTATAACGCTCTCAAAGATTTCTTAATATTTCAGTTTTATTGATAAATTCTTTTGATATAAATATTGACTTTGAAATTGCTTTATAGTTTTATGGTACTCTTGAAATGTTTAGAAAAGCATTCGTACAAACTCATGACTATTGGAATTAATTGTTGAAAAATCAGTAAAATTTGTATTAAATACTTTACTACGCAATTTTATTAAAAATGTTCATATTCATATAAATACGAATTAAATTTTATGAATATGATTTAATCAATTAGTGAAAATTCCGATTTTTTAGTAAAACTTTTATACTTATAATTTTTTTTATTTGGGATACTGGTTTCTTATAAAAAAAATTTACATATGATGATATTTACATTTACATATAAGTCAGATAGTAAAATGTGAATCAAGAGAATTAATGATTTCAATTCAATTCCCATAGACCATATACAAAAATAAAATAAACAAGTTTTTAAACTATTAATACTTCTATTACATAATTTCCTCGTGTCAATGTTACACGCCCTGTTCTTTTATTTTTAAATAAGACTTTAAACTAAACTAAATACAATTCCGTTTTATAAAATTATAGTATAATATATAAATGATTTATTAATCTTTAAAACTATGGCACACGACTAAAAATTCTATAAATTTAAAATAATTAAATTTGTATATTATAAATTTATATATATACGATAATTAATCTATTAATAAAAAATTTTATTTGATTTTTAGCATCAAATGTATTATAAAATATGTGTGATTACTGATTACTAACTAGATAAATAATATTTTATATTTGACCGGATTAAGTTTAAATAAAATTTAGTAAATTATTTTATAAATTTTTAATATTTTTGAATGATTGAGTGTTACCATATATTTAAATGTGAAATTAATGTGACAAAAATTTTAAACACATATCTGAAATCGGAAATTTTCCAAGTAAATTTTTTTTACTAATTATAATTTAATTTCATTTTAATAGTTTTATAAATATTAACACAACAAAACAAGTAACCGGCAAAATCTTAAAAATTAATAAATTGTTGAAAATAACAATATAATTCTTAATTAGTATTTATTTTATTAGTTTAGTCATTTTAAAAAAAAAAAGTAATAACAAGATACAAATCGAAGACAAATGTTTTAATATTAGCTTAAATTGATAAATACTTCATTGATTTCAATTCGAAAGTATCTTATTAGTATAAAACTGAATAATTTTTTTTTTTTTTAGGCGTGTCTATACCATAGGTAGTAGGTACATGTTGGAAAAGGGGCTCATATTATATTCGTGTTATTAGAATTGATCTTAACAAATTCCACATACAATTTAAAAATGAGATAGTACTAGGTCTTATAACATGTAGAAACTCTTAGATTTTCAATAGATACATTTCTTTGTTTATATTGTAACATTTTGTAATTAAAATCTGTGAGTTATACTTTTCAATTAAATTATTTGTTTAGATTTTGTATTTGTTTATATTGTTACATTATAGTATTTTTTATTAAAGGTATATAATTATTAATTATTGATTAAGCCATTAATTTGAACCCAATCGCGAATGGTAGCTGAGTCGAGTTGAAAACCATAAAAGTTTCACTTTCACTGTGATTCAAACCAGGGCCTTTCGCATGATAGGTCGTACCTCTAACCACTGTGCCATCCAGCCGTTGATTAAAATCAAAACTGATGGTCCACTGTACTGTTTTCAGTGAACATTTTTCGAATTTCGATTAAGTGAAACTATAATCGACAAATTAAAACAATTAAAAGAGTTTTTGAAACATCAATGTCAAAAAACTTTTTATCGTATTTTTAGACAGTGTTTTATTTTATTAATCAACAACCTCAATTTTTAATTATAAAATAAAATAATAAATTCTCGAATTAAATTTTTTTATTTAATTAAATATATAAATTTGTGTAGTAAATATAAATATATTATATTACCGTTAAAAAACAAAAAATGTCATCCATCTTCATATCAAAAATAATAATAAAAACAATGACAGTAAATTTAAAGGTATTAAAGCTATTAATTCCTCATATATATTAAGAGGAAAATGTTATAATATGTAGACATACATATATTAATTTTTTTTTTGTTTTTAATCTAAACACAAATATAGAAAAAAAAAAAAAGTTAAATGTAAACATTTACATTAAAGAAAAACAAAATATAAAAATAATAAAAAAAAACAAAATTAAAGAAAACAAAATTTGTATGATGAAAAATAATGTACTTTTTATATTACTGCAAAACTATGGGATATCAATTAGAAAATCTTAAATCGTATAATACGAAAAATGTTAATTTTCAATTTTTTTGCAGTAATTAATTATTTTAAAAAAAAAATCAATTCTGTTCCAGATTGATAATTATTTTCCTGAATGGAAAATTTTTCCAATAAGAGATCTTGCATTTCTTCCCGTTTCAGTTTGCCATTGGAAAAAATTCTGAAGCAATTCTTTGATATTATTTCATTATGATTTCGTATTTCAATAATTTTACAGTTACGTTGCCACTTAATGGCAATAAATGAAAATTTGCAATGAAGCGTTTTTTCCGCATGCATTTCAGTGACAGCTATTAACTAACGCCTTTTAGTTTTATCTTTTCTGAAAAAGATTGTTGACCTTGGGTTGCACTTGAAAATTCTTTTCATATTCTTTTGTCAAAAAAATTAAGAGAATATTTCCACCGCCCGACTTTCAAAACTATATATCCACGTAAAAAATTTTTGACTTTATGACATGTGAAAACCTACAAATTTTTGACAGGTATCGTAGGCGCTTTCCTTTGACCTGTATATATACTAAAATTTTTGCTAAACTATTTTAATTTTTTTAAAATTTTATCAAATTGAGTTTTATTAAATTTTTTTTAGAAAATATTTAATCTGATAAAACCTAAATGACACACAATGTTCAATTTCTATCACTTTGTCGTCAGAAGTGACGTAAAACTCAAAAATATTAAAAAGAAATTTTATTTATATTCTAGAATATACTTAATTCAAAAAACTTAATATATAATCTAGACTTTTAAAGATCAGAATATATAACAAAGTTATAACATGTTTATTGGTTTTGGACAACAATTAAAGAACTTTTAATTCGAAATCTAATTTTTTATTCAAACATTATCAAATTCAATCAAATACATTTGCTAATACTTTAGGTAAATAAAAAGTTTAAAATTTTTTAATATTTTTTTTTTTATTTTTTTTTTATATTATTTAACATTTAATGAACATTATTAAAATATTTATTTAATTTTAATTTTAAATATTATAACTTGCATGCTAAAAGTGAAAGATTAAATGAAAAATCAAATCTAATAGATTAAATGTTATGTTATATTACATATTCTTAAAAAAATTTTTAAATAATTTATTAAATTACAAAAAATTAGAGATTTCATGATACTTTGGCGATCTTTGAATTCTATTTTTCAAAACAGTTATCCGATTTATTTGTTTTAATTTATTAAATATAATTAATAGTTGTAAAGATTTATTAATATTAGTGTGGCTCTACAATATATAAAAATAACTTTTGTACAAATAAGCAAATAAATAAATAATAAATTAGTTTTATATACAAATTATTTTCGCATGTTATGTAGGTATGCGAATATCTACTATAGTTAGTAATACGAAACAATCCATACAGAAATTAAACCAACAAGTGCCTAATATAAAAATAATATAATAACATCTGAAAAAAATACTAAGCATAAAATACAATTTAAAATAAAATTTTAAAATAAAATTAGTCTATAGTTGAACAGTTAGCACTTAAAAAAAAAAAATAATTTAGCTATATATATATATGTATATCCTTAGACGCCCAATAACCACAATAGCTATTATGTAAAAAATATTAAACGTTGGACTGGAACTCACAAGAAGAACGATTCGATATTAATCAAATAAAAACACTGAAGAAGTCTGCATATCGTAGGCGAAATACTTGTATTTGCAAAAATAAATATAAACTTTAATAATAAATAAATATTCCTTTTCCACTCCTTAAGGAGTATAGGGCATTCACCAAGTTTACTTTAAATTAGGCTTTAGTTTCTTTAATCATAATATTCACTAAGCCGTTGATTACTCGGCTGTAGCTATTGTATAAGGTTATGAAATATGAATGCACAAATGTTAACTTTGTGCGCCATCTATAATCTTACACAAGAATTATTTATATATTTTTATAAAATCTTATTTTATATTACGATATAAACAATTACGATATAGTTATACAATTTTAAGATATTTTTTTATTAGATATGATCTGACCGGGGTTTGAATCCGAGACCTTCCACAGGAATGGCGGCGTCTTTACCACTACGCCATTGGTTAGATAAGTTTTATTGTTTATATCATATTATTTATCTCCCTCAAACGCTCAATTGCTAAAATAAATATTTAAACAATTTTGTATTTGTGAAAAGTAAAAAAAAATTCCGAACAATAGAGAGTTAAAATACCCTATGAGAAGATATATCTAATCATAATATCGTAATTATATATTGAATATTGTAAATTTGAATTGTTCATACAAAAATTATACATATTTTTAATACAAGATTACATACAAGATTTTAAAATTATACTTCTCATAGAAATAAACACAATACAATCAAAATAATAAATACATATACATATCAATTAAATATATACTTTTTCTTGCATTATAAACTATAATCTAATTCTATAATACAATTTAAAATTTTTCATATAATAAGAAACTGAATATTTCAAATAATTTGAAACAGTGTAGAACAAGTTTAATTACTATTAAAATGTATATATATTTGTATATATATATAGTCATATATATGTATATAAATAAAAAATTTCAAACGGTTAGATTTTAAAATCTTTTTAAGAAGCTTTTTAGTTGTAAAAGAACATTGAATATCTAAAGATATATCACGTAAAAAGAATAATACTATAATAAATAATTAATAAATAATAGTAATAATAATATTAATAGAAAAATTAAATATAAAATTTCGTTCTTTGCGCATTCTTTGGAATTAATTAAAAATAAAAATTTTGTTTATATTTATTTTGAAATTTTATTTGTTTTTTTTTTATAATAAAAACACGATTATAAAATATTAATAAAATCGAAATTTAATATACTTTATTATTATAAATAGTATATTTTTATAAATGTTTATTAAAAAATGAAGTGTTACTTTTTTTGTTAAATATAAAAAAAAATAATTAATTAATACAGATGCCTTATAATAACTAAATTTAAGAAGGTGGAAATTGTTTATTTATTTATTAAAAAATTTTATTTAATAATATAATTAATAATAAAAATGACAATATAACATTAATATTAAGTACATATTATATCATAATACTTTTTCAAATTTAAAATATCTTTTTTATAGTATCTTATTATTTTTTTTTTTAATTTTTATTAAAAACCGTGATACAAAATTTTTTTAATATCAGTATTAATAAATAAAAACAAAAAATATAATATTAAAAAAATACCAATTATATACTTAATATTTTGTGATATGAAATCGTGATTTATAAGAATTAATTAAATACTATTTTTTTTATTTTTATTTAAATTAATTGGTATGTAAACAAAAATTTTATAATTTTAAAAAATTAATATAATATATAATAGTAAAATTTCTTTATTAAAAAATATTTATAATAATAATTAAAATTAATTATGTTAATTTTATTAGAAATCTATAAAATTCAAAATAATATTTTGAATTTTGTGAAATAGTTATTAGTCTTTCATATATCATATATTTCATAATAGTTTACGTCTATCCATTTAAAAGTGAGATAATTAAATTCTTTAAGTGAGATGATTTGTAAGTGCTGACATAGTCCATTTCTAAAAAAAATTTTTGCCAAATCTTAAAACTAAATTAAAATAAAACTTTTAAAATATGGGATGCTAATGACTGATAAAGCCTTAAATTTCCGTAAGACATGGTGTGCCATAACTTATTAATTCCAATCTACCTTTAATTGTATTTTTATATAAATTAATACACTATTGGACAGATCTTCTGAAACAGTTTAAAAATATATCATTTAAACATACATATTATATTGTGCAGTTGTTGATCATAAAATCGTGGTTGATCTGTCTTAAAATGCTGTTGGAAGTTATTACTTGCAAGTGGAAGTAGTTATTCCTTGGAAGTTATTACCTTTACCGAAATTTTTAATTTGTTTATTTGGGTGTAATTTACATGTGTGAATCCATGATATCTTGTATCTTGTGCCTTAGTTGGATATACAATTTCAATACTAATACTTTTTTTTATGTTTTGCCATACATATCAAAAATTTGTTATTGAAAAACATTAAGTTAATATCAGTTACAAAATATTTAGGGTTGTCCTAATTTAAAATAAAAATATCATCATTAAGAATATTTTTCCGATGAGTGGAAGCTGTATTTTCCGTTTCTCATTTTTGGAATTCCAGAATACCATTCTTTCCTGAGTTAAAATTTTTGGGAAAACAATATTTCTATATTTTTGAAAAAAAAAACGATATTTCATAATATTATACATAACCAAATATAAATTAATAATTTAATTTATACTCACCCACAATACAAATTTTAAATGAAATAAACAAGAAAATTAATAACAAATAACGAAAATATTAAAGGCCTAATACTGACTCACTGAATATGTGCCATATGTCTTAAAATGTGTTTACGATAAATGAAATTATATTTCCATTACCATCTCTCTTGTTCCATGCTATGCTATAAAGACTAGTAAACGACTTGGTGGCACAGTGGTTAAGTGCCGACCTTTCGTGTGAAAGATCCGGGTTCGCATGCCAGTGAAAGTGAAAAAACTTTACTGGTTTTTAACTTGACTCAGCTACTATTCGCGATTGGGTTCAAATTAATGGTTTAATCAATAATTAATAATTATATATCTTTAATAAAAAAAATACATTAATATAACAATATAAACAAAGGCAAAATATAAACAAATAATTTAATTGAATAATATAACTCACAAATATAGAATACCATATAACTCAAATACAAAATATTACAATAAAAACAAACATAGAATTGTATCTATTGAAAATCTAAGATGTTTCTACACATTATAAGGCCTAACAATATTAATTTGTACGTGGAATTCATTAAGATCAATTCATGTATCTATGGTATAGACAGGCTTATTAGCCTAAAAGTTGAACAGTTAGCGCTTAAAAAAAAGGGACTGCAGACACACTAGAGTTTAGAAGTTAATAAACCTAACAGTTGAAAAATTAGCAAAGAAAATGATATTAATATTAGTATTTGATATCCAAGAAGTATTTGCATAATTATTAAACCTAACCGAGATTTCATATTGTTTTCAAGTATTCACGTAAATTAATTTATTTTATTGAATATTTGAGTTCGTATATCATTAACCACCAACTTCGAAAAATTAATTTTCTAACTTGGCCATAAGGATTTCAAACCTTTTTTTAAATTTTTTTTTTTTTATTTACATATGTATTTATCAAAATGTACAGTGGGTTGCAAAATTATTAGAGACACTCTGAAAAAAAAAACTCTTATTTTTATATGTGATGAATCCTAGTTATTTCAATAATTTTTTTTCAGCCAAGAATTTAATCACACTTTTGACTATATGGCACACTTATTTCCTTTGCTGACCTAGTCTTATTGTTCCCTCGACGATATATACATTCCTCATAACTTTTGAAATATTACGGATCCACCCATCATAATACTTAATACGAATGTTTAACCATCTCTATAAGGAATTATGAAATTTATAATTTAATATATAATTTTCAATGTTATAATTCAAATACACCATTTAACTAAAAATATTATTTTATTAAAACTAACGAAATTTTTTAACAGAAAATGGACACCATTCGGATACTCTACGTGTTGTTATATTTTGAAAATATTTAAAATCGTAACAAACAAAATGTATTCAAATATAATTAATTCTATCATAAAATCATCAAAGTTTCGAAATTTCAAAAAATTCGAACTGAACGATACTGAACGTATACGACACGAATTACAATACATTGTGTATGTATGTAAAAAAGGAAGTGTTACAAAAACTACAGCTAAAGCTATTAAACATCTAATAATAAAATTTTTTTTTTTTATATTTAGGACTGTATCCCATTGGCCCATTACACGGCCATTACAGACAAGTCATGTCCTCTTTCATTCGTGACTGTTTTTCTTTTTTTATTTATGGTGTTACTGAATCCTTGGTCTTCACGATTTTCGTTACTTTTTTAGTTTTATATGTGTGCGTATTCTATAAATTCTTATTTCAAAAAAAAATTTGTTGTGAGTGGTAGAAAAAGAAAGAATGTTCCTCACAAAATCAAATAAGATAATTATAAAAATAATTATTTATTAATAGATTATTTTATGCATCGGCAAGCTTGTCAAGCGCGCAAAAGTAAAGTAGGCAAACTGGACGTCGTAAAATGATATTTTTAAATGTCAAAATCATTTTTCATATTGTCATATTTTCATATTGGAGAATTTGTTTTCTATTTCAATAATATTTTCTAACAAAAATGTTTTATCATATTTTTAAATAATAAAACATAAATTTTCCCTTTACTTTTCTAATATTTTACTCTTCTTTCAAAAGTTTACTAAACAATCAAACAAATGTCATTTAACGCGCTAAAAAGTTGAACAAGTATTATGTATAAACTTTTTTTTTCGCCAAACGAACGTACACCGGTTGAGTTTGCCTACTTGTATTTGCTCCATATTTTGTAACATGTTTTTGACAGTTCCCAGAACAAACGATGTATATACGACGTCGAACTTGCTTGAAGCATTAAAATAAATAGTAAGTAGCTGATCCCGCTGCGGTATAAGGAGAGTATGTGACGAACTAGTCGTAAGGATTTCTAAACCACTAGCAAGCCCCGCAACAGTACGTCAACTCGAAGCAACTGCTATAGAAAAGCAGTGCAAGAACTGCAACGAAGAGAGATTCGAGGCAAAATGATAAATATCTTCACGGACTGCAAATGTGTGAGGGAGACCCGTTTTTCTCCCCCTTCAAAACAACAACCACAAGTAGCTGGTCATCAAAACTTAATTTCTCATTCGGCATTCCTGAAGACCAAATGTTTGAATTTTTACATTGCCTGAATTATAGGTATAAGGACAATCAATTAAAAAGCGGATTAAAAAATTTAAAATTCTAATTACGTATTGAAAAAGCTTCCCTGTTTTTTTAATTTTTTAAATAATATTTTTTGAATTAATTTTGTAACGAATATACAAATATTATTTTATTTCGTTAAATATAAAAAAAATGAGACCAAATTAACTGAAAAGTATCATCATTCAAAAAACGAATTTTTAATTTAAAAGAATTTTATTATCTCGACAACACTTTCATATAAGACATCATTTCTTAATATTGGCTATTCTGCTATAAAATAAACTGTCATAATTTTTTTCTTCTCTTTTCAATTTATTATCTTGTTTTTGTTTTTTATTTATTATTTTTAGTTTGCAAATAAATAACCTGTTTATAATTTTGCTTGCATAAAACTAATTGTATTTTACTTTTTTTTTTATATTTAAAATTAAAATATCAATTAAAATGGACGGAATTGGATTTTTAGACTTTTTACATTATGTCTGTTTGGACAATATCCAAAACTAATATTCCTATAAATCATCAGTCTCACCAGAGCTTGAATTTAAATGATAATCCTGCATTTTGTTCTTTAAATTCATACACAGCTGATTATAATAATCAACCAAATCTAAAAGATTTTAAAAATCACAGTGGATCTGCTGGATCACAAAGTAATCAAAGTTTAATAAATTTTTGTAGTAGTAATCCAGGAGGAGGTGGAAATAAAAAGGTGAGAAAATAACAAATATTAAAAATAAACTCAGTTATTATAGGTAATTTGAATTCATTTTTAGAAATGTGATTTAATTTAATTTAAGAATGCTTTTATTACGAAGTAAAAATTAAGCTTTTAATATAATTTTAATTTTTTACGTGTTGTTCCCATTTATTACAACAGGCAATTTATACAATAAAAATCAAAAATTTTGTTTGGAAAATGAAATATAGTACTCATAATTACTATGTTTGAACTTAATTTATATCTAAAATTTTGCTTTTTTATTTTAACTCTTTTATTAAATCGTTAATATTAATTTATTAACCATTGAATAAACAAAAATTTCACTAATCTAAAATAAACAACAAGTTAAATATAAAGGATTTTTGTTTCAATTTATATTATTGTGTTTATGTTATTATCTTATCTTTTAATAAATTATGTATACAAAAACGAGAACAAATAAATAAATTTTCACCGCCATCATACCTGAACATAATAAATATTTCACAAGCTTTTTGTAATTGAATTTTGTTTAATTTTCTTTTAAAATATAATTTAAAGATGAAAAGCTTTCAATTTTAGTTCACGACAGCGCATTGGAAAATATAATCAGCAGTGGTAGTATTAGTTTTCTATTATTGGTGAATGTTTAAAATCTATTTTATTGTAAGAATTTTCTTTTCCTCTTAATTTTTTTTTTTTTTTCATTTATTAATAAAAACATTTTTCATTCTTATTCAGTATATTGGCTTTACATATAAGAATGTGTATCAAAATTTTCTCATACAGTTAATTATAAACAAATAAAAAGAGTCAACAATATTCAATATAAAAAAAAATTATATACATATTACATAGATTTAATTAAAGTGATTTAAATTGATATTCTCTACTTTTATTTTGAATTAAAAGCACGAAAATTATTCATATAGAATTTATTGCTCATAGTTCTAACAAATAAAACGAACATTTAATTGTATAAAGCTCGTGAAATAAAAAAGAAAACGAACGAAAGAAAAATCTAAATTTTATTTAATTAAATAACAAATACAAAATAATTTTCTTTAAATTGTTAAATTGATTTTCTTTTATTATATTTTCTAATAAAACTATATATTTTAAAAATAATATAAATATTTTTTTTTTTTGTATTGTATGTAGACTTAATAATGAGCAATGATTGTGAATTAATTATTATGCTCCTAAAATTAATTAACGGAGAGAAAAACATTAAAACTTTATGAATAATTTATAAAAACAAAACCAAAAATATAAAAATATATAATAAAATTAACTATATTTTTTTTCTAAATTAAATTTTGAATATGTATTCAAGTTTAAGTAGTATAAATTTAGGTCATAATGTACATTCAGTGGATACAAATTTGTGTAAAAACAATATAAGTTCACAGAAAGATCATAAATATTGTGATTATTGTCGTCCATTAAATTTTAATTTAAATAATAAAACATCTTTTGAACAAAACCATAATTTAATAACAACTGCACCAACACCTACTACAATATTAACTACATCTGGAACAACAAAATCAACTATATTAAAAAATTCAACATTATTAAATAAACAAAAAATTTATTATCCTTTTAATTTTCGTTTACAGTGGAAAAGAACTAATAGCAGTATGTCGCAATCAGGAGAAGATTTGCATTCACCAAGTTATTTATCTTGGCGTAAATTGCAACTAAGTAGAGCTAAACTAAAAGCATCCAGTAAAACATCAGCATTACTTTCTGGTTTTGCTATGGTAATTATTTCCTATTATAAAAATTTAAATGAGTAAAAAAAATTTTTTTAATTATTTTGCTTTAAATAGCAAAATTTAAAAATGTTTCGGTAACCTTTAAAGTTTATTTTTATCTTTTTTTTTTGTCATTTATATTCGTAGGTATTAATGTATTTTTGTAGGTATTGATACGGATACTAGTTTTTACAATCAGCACAAACAATAATTAAAAATTGTAGTAGCGCTAGCATTATTTATAATTTTCTTTTTCAGAAAGTTTAAACAATATCGAAACGCTTTTTTTTTCTCAGGAAAACACTTTATTGATTCAATATTACAACTATTCAAATATTGAAATCTCTTAACAATAGAGAAATATCTTATATCATTTGCAATTTATAAATAAATTTTTTAAGAAACTTGATCAATTATATGCTCTAATGCATCCTTCAATCGAAAATACAAATACTTATATTATATTATCTTACCCCTATGTATCAATATAAATTAATATATTACTTATTACTACTTTTATTTATTCCCTAAATTTAATCAATATTATAAAATAAAATTTATTAAAACTCTTTACTAATTTTAGGTTGCAATGGTTGAAGTTCAATTAAATAATGATACACAAGTGCCAATTGGAATGCTCGTAGCATTTGCTGTTTGTACAACATTATTAGTTGCTGTACACATGTTGGCATTAATGATTTCAACATGCATTTTACCAAATATTGAAACTGTTTGTAATTTACATAGTATATCATTAGTATATGAATCACCTCATGAAAGATTACATTGGTATATTGAAACTGCATGGGCTTTTTCAACATTACTTGGGCTTATCTTATTTTTAGTAGAAATAGCAATCCTTTGTTGGGTTAAATTTTATGATTTAAGTCAAGTTGCGGCTTGGTCAGCTTGTATTGTACTTATTCCAGTTTTAATTATATTTTTAGCATTTGCAATACATTTTTATAGATCATTAGTAACACATAAATATGAAGTGACCAAATCACAATTTCAAGAATTAGAAATGCTTAAAGAACAAATGGAACAAGACCATACACATCAACATAGAAATAATGGAATGAATTATGGTTCAAATACAGAAATAGTTTAACATTTTTCTATTATAAAAATTATTATCGAATTCATTAGTTTTTTTAAAATAAAAAATGGTTAGAATGAATTAACAGTGTACTTAAAAAGTATGTTATGAACATTTTATATATTTTTTTAACTTACGTTAAAAGAAATACTACAAATAATGAAGTTATAATACCTCATAAATACAAAATAATACAAAATTTTTTTAAATTGAACAAAAAATTTAAACGTCTTCCTTAGACAAACAGTTAATTTGTTAATATATACATAAATTTAAGACAAATAAAAGATAATTTTTGTTTAAAAATAACCAAATTAAGACTGCTTATATTTTGGTGAAATGTGATAAAAGAAAATTTTACGAAATCGTAACAAGTTGTCATAAAAATAAAATAAAATATTATTAAAGATAACTACTAAAACAAAAAAAAAATAAAGTTATTTTATTTATTAATTCATTAAAAATACAAATAAAAGTTTATAAAAGTTTTGATAAATTAACTTATTTAAAAAGTATTTTTATTTAAAATAAAATAATATTTATAGTTTACATCAGTACAGTATATTAACAAGTAAAAGAACAAAACGACTAATACAAAAAAAAAAACTTACAAAAATATACATTATGAATTGACTAATTGAAAATATAATTTTACTTTATAAATTATTCTTTAGCCAATAAATTATATACCAAATAATATTTTTAATTAAGCAATTTTTTTCTGCATGTACTATAAAGCTTAAGTTTCTTTAGGTTTTAAATTTTAACAACTTTTCTTGGACGACCGCGCTGTTTTGTTTTAATAGTCGGACTATCTAAAATAATAACTTCATTACTTTTCGAATTTGATTGAATTGAAAAATAATGCTCCATAATTTTCCAAACCAAATTATTATTTAAGTTTTTATTATTTTCAATTATTTTTGAAGCTGTTTCACAAAAATCGATTGCTTCTGAAAATTTTTCATCAATACGTAAGCATTTAATGTAATCCAAATACAAATAAAAAAGTGTTTCTTCAAATAAAATTTTTATTTTAGAATTATCATTTTTTGACCACCATTTTAATGCTTCTTCAATAAATTTTTTCCTGACAGTATTGCAATCATTTTTTAGGAAACACATTTCCGAATAAAAACAACCAATTTCAAAAATGATGAATTTATAAATAGGATATTGGCAAATTTTACAAATGCATTTTTTATTGTGTTCAATCAAATATTTAAAAAAATCACAGTCCTCAAAATTTTTTGGGTAAAGCTAAAATAAAAATAAATAGATATGATAAAGAGTATTATATACATAAATTTTAAAAATTACTTCAAAATCTTCTGCTATTGAAATGCTTTGAATAGCTTTCCGTGCTCCTTCTATTGACGCCGATAAATTAACATTTAAATTATTTTCCACTTTTTTTGATTTAATAGCTTCATTATAATATTTATCAACTGATTTGTTATTTATATTTTCTAAAAGTAATTTTTCCAAAATCAACAGTTTTAACTAAAATAAAATAAATAAGTTAATAAAAGAAAAGAATTAAATAATAATGTGTTTTACTTGAGTATTAAAAAAATCTCCATTTTGTAAGTTTATTTTAATCCAAATTGTGAATATTTTAGTTATTCTTAAAGTTATACCATATTTAAAAGAAAATGTTAAAACAGAAGTGATATATGGTATAACTATTTTGGTATCTAACATAGCCAATAAATATGATGCAATATCTTCTAGAAATTCTATCAAAAAACAAGACATATTAAGAGAATCTTCAGATGTTATATACACAATTTCCTTTAATTCTTTTAAAACTTGACTTATAAATAGATATGGCGAAACTGTTAATTTTGCAAAATTTTTTGTTCTAAAGTTTAATTCTATTGCAAATAAATGTGCACGTACAAGTTCAAATTTATTTTTTCTGTGTTCCATGTTATTAATTTTTCCTTGAACCATATTTAAAAGAGATTGAAATGATTCAATATCATTATTATAATTATAATAATAAGCTATATTTAACAAGCATAAAAGTACATAATTTTGTCTTCGCGGTGACAAACTATCAATTTTTTTATATTGTTCTAATAATATTTCAGATAAAAGAGTTAATTCAGTTTCTAAATTTATGTTATATTTTTCAGTCAAATTATAGTGCACATTTTTACAAAAGAACGATATTGCTCTAATTTTTTGTAATTCGTTTTTAGAAACTTTATCGGCGAATTTATAAACCAACAACCATGAGTTAGATGCATAATCTAAATATCCTCGCAAGTGGAAATTTCTTGCTAAATATGATAAATCATCCAATATAGCATTAATATTTATCTGTTTCTCATATTTCAAATCATAATCCTCATAAATTCTTTTAAAATAATTTAAACTATTTATTCCTGGTTTAATTATTTCACATTCTTTTTCTAAATTAATTTTTGAAAAGTCTGAAATATTTATATCAGTTAAATTTTCTTCAGCTGTAATTTTAAGATCAAAAGAACTTTTAGATTTTTCAAATTCTATAACTGCTTCATATTTATACAAATGACCCAAAATTAAATACTTTTCCATACTATCATTAAGTTTTTCATTTGAAATTTTTGCATTTTCTAGTGCTTTCTGAACTTTTTTGGATTTTATAAATTGTTCCAAACTTCTTGTAAGCATAACAAATTCTAATTCTGTTAAATAATTTTCATCCATTATTTTTTCAATTAAATATTCTATTTTATCATTTGGTAATAATTTAAAACTTATGCTTGTCTCAATTTGTTTTTTAGTCAAAAAATTTACAAATTCAACATTATTTAAAAATTTTTCATCTAAAAATTTACTCTCAGATTTTCGTAAAACTTCTTTAATAGTAATATTTGTCAAATCTAAATCTATTAATTGTTTTATAAAAGAGAACATATATGAATTTAAATTATTTTCATCTTTGTTTGATAATAAATATAATATACTGGCATATGACTGTAATATTAATTTTTTATCTTCTAATAGTGTATATAAATGTAAATATAATTTGATATAAATTATTTTTTCTTGTGACTCTTGAATAAGGTCATCAGTGTTTAATGAGTCTATAATATCAACAGCTGCTTTCGCTAATTTTACACTTTTAATTTTTGAAATTATCATCTTTAAAAATGATAATTTATTTGTGAACAATGTTTTCATATATTTGCATTGTATTATATTAGAATATGTTTTTTTAATGCATTCTAATATATGTTGTAAAAGATTTTTAAATTTTTCATCTTCATAGTCATTTTTTATTATTTGTTCATATACATGAACTAGAATTACAAAAAGGTTGACGATTTCATGTACCTTATAGTTTTTACAATTAGAACAATTTCTTTTCGTATATATGATGTTAGAAAAATTTTTTATTATCTTATATAATATTTCAATAAAAATTTTTAAATTTTCTGGTTCAATGTAATTCAAAATGCAATTAGCATTTCTAGAAAAAAATTGAATTAACGTTAATTGTAAATCGTAATACCAATTTTCCTTTATAATATTTTCCATTAACTTTAATTGTTTACGTAAAATTTCTTTTAAATTTGATTGAGAAAATTCTTTAACTCTTAAACTGCTTAAATACAGTAATAATGTAAGAGCATAATGATTATAAGTATTGCTTTTAATTTGCTGATTTTCAACAACAGATTTCAATAATTCAATTGACCAAATAATTTTTGATTCTTGTACAAGTTCATACTTATTGAAGTAAATAAATGTATTTGTTACTAAAATAAAAAATTCTTCTAAATCAGTAATATTTGTAATATTTTTAAAACTATTAAAGCAATTTCCCATAAATTCTTTGCAATAATTTCCATTTTTATACATGGTATTGAAGGAACTCTCATGATCAAATAGTTCTTTAAAAAATTGTAAAAATTGATCATTATCTGCCATCACCATACATTTTTGAAAATTTCTAAAACATTCTATTTTTTCTGAATCATTTGAATCTGATAATTGAGTGTCCTTTTGTAGTAAATAAAACTGAACGTTTTTAACAATATCAAAATAAATTCTATATGACTCTTTGCAGAATACTTTTGTAATAATAAATTTTTTTAAATAAGTTCTTAGTTGTTTCTCTGCATTCTATAATTAAAAGTTCTATAAAAGAAATATCATTGAATAAATATCTTAGCCACTTACTTTATTAAGCAAATAGTAAACAAAAAATTTTAAATTCTGTAGAATGAATTTCTCATACTTCTCATCATTAACATAGGATGAAATTTCTATTATAAAAATTGTATAACCTTCTAATGATTGATCATCTAAATCTCGATTTTTTTGAATATCCTGACAAACAATAGAAAGTGCTTTTGCTGCGTATGCATAACATTTAACTTCACCAATTTGCAGTTCTTGTAAAAATTTATCCACATATTTTTGCCGGCAAGTTGGTTTTCGAAGAATTAATGGTAGTTCATTTAATAAACTGGATATGTTATTAACCATTTTTATATTATTAATTAAATTTTTAATTAGTACAATTTAACAAAAAAATGTTTTTTTAACTCAAAAATCCAATATAAATAGATTTGTGATTTGTTTTTAAAAACTATTCAATTATCAAATTTAAATTCTGTACTTCAAATATTTAAATTAAACAACCATTTTGAAGTTAGCGACGAATTAGACTTTAAAATCTTTATTTTATTGCTTGTGACCTCTGTTGCTAAGCATTTGTACTATTTTTGTTAAACAAACATGTCGACTACTCAATTCTTCAAAACAAAATTTATTCCAAACACAACGAATTTTTGTGTTGCTGTTGTTTAAAATTCTGAACGAAACCAAACAATATAAAAGTGTTGCCATTAAAACAATAAAATTTGTTTGAAAATCAAAACAAACAAACAGCATATTTTAAAAAATATATAATTGTCAATATATGTTATATTACAACATAACATAAATCAAAAAAATTTATTCTATTAAAAATATTATTTATTAAAATTTTTCAAGTTAAATATTATTTTAATTTTTGACATTAATTATTAAGTTTTGCATGAAATTAAGATTTGTGTATTGGTCGTTTGATGACAAAAAAAATTTCATAATGTTGGTAACATTAAACCAAACGTGAGTGCGCTAGAATTTCTAATTTTAGTTTGTTATGAAAAAATTCTTTTTATAAACAAAAAATAATTAGTTAAAAATATTTGTTAAATTAACTTTAAATATAATTTATAAACATTAATTTTAATAATAAAAGTGAATATTTATACATAATTGTTGTGGATATTTTGTAAAAATTGATTAGAAAACCGTGCGGCATTTCATGTGATCAAAAAGAAAAAAATCAAAAAGGTAGATTTGTAGAAGTAGGTACCTTTACTTGTGTGTACATATTTTATATATAAAAAAAAAATAAATAAATAATTCTTTTATAATAGTTTTTGTTAAACTAAAAATTAAACCCACAAAACTAATTTAATTTAATTCGTAAAATTTTAAAGAAAATATTATTTACTTGAAATTTAAAATCTATAAGATTTAGACGATTGTTTGTTAATAAATAATATTAAATATGAAGCTTCTTTTATATTGCTTCTTTACTATTGTATCACTTCTTATAAAACCTTAATAATATATAATTAAAAAAATGTTTAAAAAGAAATTTAATAATATAAAATATTTAGTTTTTTTATTTCATGTGGTTTATATTATGCAAAAATAACCATACAAAAATATAGATTCTACTGCCAATATGTACATATATTCTTTCCAATAAAATTCAATTACAATTTTCTTGAGTCTATACTTTTTAATTGAAATAATGTACAACAAATATTTTGTAGCAATATAAATTATAAAAGGAATTATTATTTATTTAAATTAAAAAATAGTTTGGAAACTTAATATTATGTTACATTATTTTAGAAAAAATATTATGGATGACTTGGATAACCTGAGTAACAACGAATTGCGCGAGTACCTTCTTCAATGTGGTTTCCCAAATACACCTATAACCGATACTACTCGAAAAATATTAATAAAAAGAATACGAAACCATTTGAATAAAAAGAAAACTCAACTTAAAAAACAAATTTTAAGTGCAACACGTTTTTCATCTGATGAAGAATCAGATATTGATCAGAATCGGCAAGATAATGATGCAAATAAAAGGAAAAATTACAGCTTTAATTATATCAATTCAACAACTGGTTTTTCAAATTTTACACCTCCAAAAATATTAAAAAATATACAAAATTCAAATTATTTAACTTCACGATTTTCTTCTCCAAACTATTCTAATTCTACAAAAAACAGCAACTCATTATCAATAAATAATAATAGCACATCATCATATGATAAGTATAAAATTTCACCTACTACACGTATTTATGTTTCACCAACAATTTCTTATCAAGATCGAAATTCAGATGAAACTTTAAGATATCAAAATAATAATGAAACATATGATATTTCAGATTATTCAGATGTAGAATATAATAGTTCACCATTGTATAAAAGTAAAAATAACAACAGTACAAATTCAAATAACGGAGGTGATGATAATTTATCATATCGGAGTAATTTTACAAGAAGACTTTTAAATTTGCGAAGTGAAACTTTAGCAAACAACAAAATTCAACCGAAACTTTCAACTTCAGAACAAAATAATTATGGAAATTCGCATAATAATTTTCCTGTGATCCCAACAGGAGTAAACAGAAGGACATATTATAAAGATAAACGAAACAGTGTTGGAGAAAATTCATATGATAGTAATAATTTGTCACCGAGTACTGCATTTAAAAATGTTATAGCAAGCCTAAATGAACATTATGGTGTTCAGCAACATTTTATACCATGTACGCTTGTAACTGTAGCTGTTATATTTTTTATATTTTTATCATTTTTATACATTAATATTACACCTAATTTATTAAGCACAGTTACAGAAAAAAATTTAAATTTGAATATTTGTAAATCACCATCAGAAATTAATTCAAATCAATACTCGTCTTCTGTTCATTCTTCTGTATCACGTCGATCACAACAAAATTCAATAAATTGTATGTATAAACATCAAGTGAATGATGCTTTAGAAGTTATAAAATTTATAATTCCAATATTACAAGATAAAGCTCAAGAGCATTTTTGCTATGATGAAACAAAAGCTTTTACATTAAATTCCAAAAACGCTGTCAATATGTTATACAGTAAAATTTCTAAAAATGGTGTATCTGCTGATATACGAAAATTAACACATGATTTACATAATGCTGAATATTTAATTGAAAACAATCCGCAATGGCATATTAGTCATGCAAATGAAATTGGTGAACCTTTGGAATATGAGGAAGTGATAAGATCACGAGATATGAATAAAAACTACTATGCCATACTCAATCCATCTTTACCATTTTTTTGTACCCTTTATAACAAATTACAGAAATTTTTCTTTTTGATTGGATCATTTACTTTAGGTGTTATAATTATTGGAATGTTATATGCATTGTACAAAATAATTATAAATTATAGGCAAAGTAAACAGCAATCTGTATTTCATTTAATAGAAGAGATAATAAATAATCTCATTACAAAAGCTGAACGAACTCCAAATGAAAAATCTATTGTTGTAAATCATTTACGAGATATGCTGATACATGTTCATAAACGAAAGGAGATGGAATGGGCGTGGAATAAAGCCATTGCTTATTTGGAACATAATGAAAGTCGAATTGTTTTCGAAATGGGTGTCATTAATGGTGAAAATTGTCAAATGATAAAATGGATTGATACAGTTTCTCCAGATCATAGTTTATTATCTACTTCTGAAAATCGAAAATCGTATATTGTTAAAAAATGGGAAAGTCCAGCATTTATAGACAAAACTAATAAAATCAGAAATCCTCCGACACCATGTTTAAAAATTCGACAAATGTTTGATAAATCAGAAACAAATGATCCAAATTTAACCCAAGTAATCCATGATGCAATTTTAGAAAAAGTTGGATTAAATTGTAAAATATATGATATTCAAATTGATAAACAAAGTTGTTGTGTATATGTTAGATGTGCTAGTGAACAAGATGCTGGTATGGTTCATGATGAGATTAATGGATGGTGGTTTGATAAACGATTAGTCTCAATCAAATTTTTAAGATTGGAAAGATATTTAACAAGATTTCCAAATTCTTCAGCAGGTCCAAAATGTTTATACCCATCAAATTCAAAAAAACTTTCAATATCACAATGTTCAACAAATTTAAGAGATTACAATGATGATAATGATACAGATGAAGAACAAACTTAATTTTATTAATTATAATATATACATATATATACAGATTTAAATTTTAAAAAGTTGTTTAATGTTTTTAAATAAAAATGTATAAAACAATTATTTATAATTTTATTTTTAATGCACATGTGGAAAATATACAATAGTCTGTCCTATGTTAAATTAGCCCTAAAAAACAACTATTAGTACCTATTAAGAAATATTTAATTATTTTAACTGCTGTTTATTACTAATTCTTCTAATAGTACGTTGGTAATCCCTAGGTTTTGAGAAATTAAGATGATTTCAAAAATTGAGTACATTTACTCCTTTGTCTTTCTTGATTTACCATACATTTTTGGAAAAAATTTATCTGTCAAAGAAAATCAGCTCGCTACTGGATTTTCTGAAATTCTTCTCTCAATCAGTCTATGAATTTCGATTTTTGTGTTGTTTATTTAATTTTTTTTTTTCAAAACCCCTTTTTTCTATTTATCAATTCTCATAAAAAAGTACAAACTAAATTAATTCTTTTTTATTGTTCATTAAAGATGGCTGAAAAATATAAAAAATATTAAAATTCTTTTAAATTTGCCATATTATTTTGAAAAATTTTGTAAATACTAATTGATTTTCAAAAAAGGTTTTGGGAACACTTGATACTTGAGTTCATATTTGTACTATGTAATCAACTTAATTTTGGAGTTTATGAACGTATTATAAAAAACCAAATTTGTTTATTCACTCCATTCTAAAAAATGAAAATCGATTCTTGTAAACGAATATGTGCATATAAATGTTTACTTATTAAATCAGATTCATATAAATCTAAAAAATTTTCTATTTCAAAATATTCTCTTAAATTTTGTTTTTATTAACTAGTAGTTGCTTTAAAATAAATTATTTAATATTGAATTTTTAATTATTGTGTATAGGAATTTATTGGTATAGTACAATTGTGTATAAGAATTTTAGATTAGGTACAATTGTTCATATTAACATATGTTTTTTATTTTTCTACTATGTGTTTCATACCTACTACCAATAAACATTAAATATACTGGTACTACTGGCAGTAAATATAATACCAACATTAGAAAACAAGAAGTCGAGAACAAGAAAAAGAAGGAGGAGATTTTACATATATATTTTAATATTAATTTAATTTTCCTTTTGTTTAAAATTAAATTTTTAAGTTTAATATTTAAAATAATATTTAAATAAAATTTTAAAAAATGAAATTATTCAAATTTTTTAAAATTTAATAATAAAATATAAATTAAAAGTGCCAATACTATTGATAAATTGTTACTATTTATAAATTATAATAATCTACGTAGACAAAACTATTTTTAATTTTTACCAACACAATAATAATATGTTAAAAATTAAATTTATATATATTTTTTTTATTGAAATTTATTAAAATAATGAAGATTTTTAAGTTTAATTAGTAATAAAGAAGTTTAGTTATAACGATTCTATTATCTACGCAACAGGTACAAATTATGGATCATGAACATTTCATGTAATGAAATGAATGTAATTGGATTCCCATAACTTAAATATTGTTGAATGTTGTAGACATAAATATTAAAATTCATAAAGCTTGTACAATTTTAAAATTTAAATAAATAATTATAAATAAATTGTTTAAGTGCCTTTTAGAAATTTTATTTAAAAAAGTGTATTTGTTATAAAAAAAAAAAAAAAAAAATGGCTTTAAATAACAATAAGTCTACTCTTAGTAACATGGGAAATAATACAGTGCCTGGTGTAATAAACACATCCGATTCAGATTCTTCAACGACTGGTAATTTAGTTGTGCGTATTGACCAAGATTCAGATGATAATTTACAAGCATTATTTGATACTGTTTTAAAACCGGAGAATTCTAAAATTCCTTTACAAAAACCTTTACGATTGAGAAACTTACCAAATTCATTTTTTAATCCACCTTCTGGCTCAAAAACTCCATCAGTTTCTCATTCACGGGCAAATAGTACAGATTCTGCATTTAGTACAGGATCTCAAAACAATAATCCACCACATCCTCCACTAACACCAATTGAAAATGCCACACGTCAAGGTTTAATAATTAGCCATGGAAGAGCTCGCAGTAGTCCAGCATCTTTACAACAAACATTTGCGGGATTAAATAATCAAAATAACAAACAAAATGTCAACCCTGTTACTACAAACACAGTCCCATCAAATCCTGCTCCACCAGCTCCAGTTCCAACTAATCCTGAAAATTTACAACCACAGATAACTATTCCAGTTCATTCAAAACAAAGATCCTATGATGTGGTCAGTGTTATTCAATTACAAAATGAATTGGGCGATTTACCAGAAGGTTGGGAACAAGCTAGAACACCAGAGGGACAGATATATTATCTCAAGTAAGTAATTTTAATATTATTTTTTAATTTGATCATTTTCTTTAAGTGTATATAAAATATGAAGATATAAAATTATAATTATATAATTTTGTAATATTTTTAGTCATAACACCAAAACAACACAATGGGAAGATCCTAGAACTCAAAAAATAAATCAACCACCACTTCCTCCCGTTACACAATCAAGTAAGTTTAAAAATTATTTGTTAAAAAAAATTAACAAGTTTTAAAAGGAAACTTAATCTCAAATAATACTTGGAATAAGTATTTAAACTACAAAAAATGTATGTCTCTTATTATTAAAGTATTAACTGTAAACCGAACATTATTTAGAATAATTTTACAATTGAAAATACTTTAAAATTTTTAATTCTGTCCATTGCACACAAAGTTTTTTTTAAATTGTTTAGCTGTTCGAATCAATGCAAATTTTAAAAATGCGAAAATCAGTTTTGATTTCACATAAAATTGCGATTATCTTTTTGTATAACTTGTTTAGTAAAAATTAAGTTAAAAATTAAGTTACTTTGTATGCTTTACAGGTGTTGGAGCTAAAGAGACTTCAGACACCGATCTAGGTCCACTACCTCCAGGTTGGGAAAAAGCAGTTACTTATTCTGGAGAAATTTATTTTATAAATCATAACAATCGCACGACTTCTTGGTTCGATCCAAGGATAAGTATGTTTCAAAGAAGAAAAACAGTTTTTTGCACACTTGATTTTTAATTGCATGTAGAAAATACGCGTAATAATTTAATGTTTTCCTTTTCCTTTTTTAAGCTTTATTAAAATTATAACTAAAGCCTTTAAAGTAGTACTATAAGATCAAGATAAATTCGATACTATTTAATTCTAAAATTTTTATTTTAAAATAATAAAAAGTAGAAAAGTATAATAGTAGCCGCATTAAGTTTATTTGCTAAAATTATAGAGATTAAGCTTTTTTTTAACCATAACATTAAGATGTTTACAGAAATTAATAATATAAAAATTAATTAAATTTTTTTTTTTTGTAGCTGAATTTCTTGAACAAAGAGCAAATTCAATATGTAGAACAGATACAAATACTATAGCTCATAATTGGGTTAATCAGATAAGAAATCTTGAAAAAGAACGAGAATACCTCAAACAAAGGCAGCAAGAAATACAACACCAGGTTAGCTTATTTTAAGGTTCATATTATTTTATTATTTTTATATGTTTAAAATTTCTAAGGATTTGTTAACAAGGCAAAATCAACAGACTATGGGGCTTCAAATGGATCCATTTTTATCAGGAATTACAGATCACACAAGACAGGAATCTGCAGATAGTGGTTTAAGTTTAACGTCCAACAATTTTTCAATGAATTCTGATTTTTTACAAAATATAGATGATAGTATGGATTGCCTTAACGGTTAAATTAATACAATTTCAAATAAAAAACAATTAAATTTTATATCATATAAATATATTTTTAGACAATGGAAATTTGGACTCTCTTACTGGGTTAGATGGTGCAGATAATTTGGTTTCTTCTCTCCAAGTAAGTATTTGTGTATCTTATTTAATTTCATCAACTTAAAAATAATTTTGGTTTTATTTTTATAGCTTGGAAATAATTTGAATAATATCAATGATATGTTAACTGATATTCAAATGAATAGCGCAAATTCTCCAAAAGCAGATACTTTGGAATGGTATAAATAATGAAGAATTTTACACAATCAAATAAACTAATGAAAAACATTATAATAGGAATTAAGAGTGTTAGAAAATATATTCTTACAAATTGAACAAACTTTAAGCAATCTTATTGAAACTTTAGAATTTTTAGAGTTTATGCAATAGTAAAGCCTTAGATTCTGTTTCAATAATAATCATTTTGATAGTAAACAGTCTAAAAAAAACATTTCAAGATTAAATATAGTTAAGAAATTATATTTAGGATCTAAGATAAATTTACTAACTATATATTTTTAAATTTTTTTATTATTTTATTTACCATAGTCAATATTAAGTAATATTTGAATTATAAATACATGAAAAGTGCCCCATAAAAAGTTAATAAAAAGTAAAATACAACTTGCTTATGTTAGTTAAAAATTTTCCAATAAAACAATATTAAAATGAAGCTTTATGCTTATGACAAAATAAAAACAAAATATATATTTTTATAAAGAAATTTATATGTGGAAATAATTAGAAATTTAAGCATTTCCGAATAATACGGTTATTGTTTTTTAAGTGCCTTGTTCAAAGTTTAAAACAAAAATTATTGAACATTTTTAAAAACAAAATTAAAAAAAAAAGTTTTTATAAAAAAGAAAATAAAATATAGTCAAGTTTATTTCGCCTCTAGAGCAAAATAAATTATTTTGGCTATACAAAATAAAAATTTTATTTAAATATTGTATAAGTACTATAATTTCATCGTTATATATGTAATAACAATGACAAATTATTTTTCCTATACAATATTTTAGTATAAATTTTGGAAAATTGTTAAATTAAAAAAAAAATGTTAACGTTACATAAATAAAAAATTCAAATTTTTTTGTAATTAATAGTTAAATATTATTATTTTTAATAAATTTATAATAAATAACAATAATAAAATAAAAAATTATGAATAATCAAAATATTTTGAATATTTACACAATATGTATGTTTAAATTATTTTTGATTCTAATCAAAGAAATATATAAAAAAAAATTAAAATGCGCATTTAAATATCTACGTTGCTGGAAGTGCAAAGTTTTTATAAAATGGTTATATTAAAAAAAAAAATGGGGCAGCAATTTGCTCAAATTTAGTTCCATTTTTAGAATTATATACAATATGTATTAAAATTTTGTGGCCTTACTAAAAAAATTAAAAAAAATACATTTATATTTTATAATGTAATATTCATTTTTCACCTTACAAAAATAAGTTTTTTTTTTAGATTTAAGTAGTTAAGAAACTACAACATCTAGAGTAAAAAAATAAGAAATACATATATGCATAAAACTTTATTTTGTGTTCAAACATATCATTAACTTATTGAAAACAAAAGGAAAATATAAATTATCGTTTACAACAATAATCCATCTTATACATTTTACAGTAGTATTACACAATGTTATCAGACTTATAAATAAAAAGAAATTATGCTCATACGAAATTTGTTGTATTAAAAATTATATATTTAAATATCGATTAATTTTATCAGGAATACGATTCAAAATAAAAGTATATATATATATATATATACTTTAAATTTATATTATAGTTAGTCCGACTAAATTAAATAACATTAAAATAATATTAATTGTTAATTGAGTACTACTAACACTTTTATATAGGTTTTGGATTAAGTCTTTACTTTATAATTATCTTTGGCAATTATACATATAAGCTTTACACAGAGTCTTAAAATAAATTTACAAAAAAAAATTTACCTTAGCTATTCCATCCGCACATTTAAACTCATAATTAAAAAAAAAATTAAAGTTTACAAAAAAAAAAACATATATTATATTACATACAAACTTTTTAAAAACCGGCTCTACATATTAATATAATAATAATTACTATAATTTTATTAATGTAATCAAAATTCATTAAATTATAATCTAAAACAAAATAATATACGTTATTGCAAAACTGTCACAGAATAGCTTACATGTCGATATTTTCATATCATAACTGTTTAAAAAATTTTTTTTATTCAATATGAGATTTTTTTCATTTCTTTTCCTATCCAAGAAAAATAATAATAACAAAAAAATTAGTATTCTCAATATTATTTTCTTTATACTTAATTAGACTTGCATACGCGATAGTTTTGTAATTTAATGACAATATATAATATAAACAATTTATACAAGCAGCATATTTTTTTACACAATATAATAGTTATAATAATTAATTTAATTTAATTAAGGGCTTTGAGTATTTTTGTACTACTTATTTTGTATTACTTTTAAAAAATAAATATATAAAATAATGTAGTAAAAAAAAACAGCAGCTAATTAAAACATGCCATCACTCGAAACAAAAAATATTTAATATTAGGAATTAAAAAATTTTTAAATAGATTTTGAAGATAAAAAAAAATTTATTCAATTAAAAAAATATATATATTTTTTATTTGTGTTACCGTGTTATATTAAATATAAACCAAAAGCAATCCGTTTGAATTAAATTTGAATCAAGCAACAAAATATGAAAAAACTCAAAAACTTTTTGTTTTCAAACACTTCTTAAATCCAAAAGCCTTAAATATTCGAAATTCGAAAAATAATTCGATCAAGAATGATATTTTTGTTAAAATTGTAAAATATATATTTTTGAAATTAAAATATACGAATTGTTAATACTTTTTAAATTAAAAAAAAATAACAAAAACAATACCGAAATTATGTTAATTGAAAGAAAAATTTATAACGAAATTATTGACAAAATTATTTAAAAAGACATGTAAATTTTTTCGAGTAAATTTAACGTAGATTTATTTTTATTAAATTACAAATAATTTATTTAACTGTTCATAATAAAATTAAATTTTTACAATTTAATATATAAATTAATCGAAAAATGTAAATTGAAAAAAAAAAAATGAAATAGAATGGCAGTTATTATCAAATTTTAAATATAATAAAGCAATTTAACCAAGACTTCAAATTTAATTATTTAAAATTTTTGTTTTTGTAAACTTATAAGTCTCAACAATAAACATATCTTCAAAATATTTATTAAATAGAATATTAGTTACAATAGTATTGTACATTGTACGTATTTAATATAAATAAAAAAAAAATTATGAATTTTATACTATATTTAAACTAAGATATTGAATTTTTTTTGTTTGTTGAAGTCATGGTTGCAATAGCGTAATTTCCAGATAACCTTTTAAAAATCAGAAAAAAAATTCAGAGAAATTTCCAATACAGTCAATGAGTCACTAATTTGAAAAATCGATTAACTCCATAAAAAAAGATTTAATAATATTTACATATATTTGCAAAAGATATTGTTTTAACTTAATAAATTCAGTTTCACATTTTTTAAAAAAAATTAATTTTAAAAAAAAATTTTTTTATACTGTAAAGATAAATAAATCTGTAAAAAAAAAAAAATAAATAAGTTTGTGAAAAAATAAAAAGATAAACTTAATTTAGAAAAAAAAATTATTAAAACTCAAATCAATGGTGTTGATTGATTAAGGGGGCTCAATATATTATGTTAACAAAAAAAAAATAGCTTATGGATTGTGATCTTTCAGAAATTAATGTATTTTTTATCTCAATTTTATATGTATTAAATACAAGTATTTTCAATAGGTATTTTTTTATGTTCTTTTGCATGTTTTAAATAGTAGTTGTATATTTAATAATATTTATATATAAATATTTTAATAAACATATAAAAATATTTTAATAAATATATAAATACATATATGGACGAATATATATAGACGAATATATAAGGATATATTTAACAAATCAATTCTATTACTTGTGCCTTAAACTTAAAGTGCCTTTATAAAATATGCAGACATATAAAAAAAATATATATTTACACATATAAGTTTATGAATTTATATTATGAATTAAAAATATATTCATATATAATTATAAAATTTGCAATTTAATTAATTTATAAGTGGTATTATACAAATAATTGTTAAGCTTTTTATTTTGTGTCTTCTTGTTTTTTTTTTTTTTTTTTATTAATTTCAGTTTTTTTTTAAAACTTCTAAATTTACAAATTAACTTTAAATAAAACAAAAATTAATAAATTTTAAATGAAATGAAAAAATAAGAATACAAAAATCAATTGGAATTGAAAATATAACTTTTTTTTACTAATTAATAAAAATGTATTAAATATAAAAAGCAATACAATTACTTGTTAAATGAATATTAAATTTATATGCAGAGTTGTGAAAAATCAAAACATTTCAGATTAAAGTTTATTTTTTTTTATTTAAAATAAGGGACTGAGAATATAAATTTTAAGGTATAAAATATATAAATTTAGTGTTGGGGTTTTTAAAAATCAAAACAACAAAAATGTAAAGTAATTTTAACTGCTGGACCTGTTTATTTTTCTTTTGTAAATATAAATTCTAAAAGAAACATTAGTTAGTTACATGAAGATTATAACTCAAATTAAAAAAGGGATGTAACAGGTTTTATGGTTAAAATCTAATTGTTTGTGGTGTATAATTATTTCTATAGTAAACCAATTAACAATACAAATATTTTTTGTTTTGAAACAAAAGTTTTTTTTATTAATATTCGTATTTAAGATTTTAAATTAAAATGTAAATTTAAACTTTTTACTAAAAGTATTCTTTTGTAGTACTTATAATATTTTTACTAATTTTTCAAATACATTTTTCCGATATTTCTATCTTCCTCCAATGATATTAAGAAATGAACCTATATTCTAAGTATTTAATATGTTCATCTAAGAATAATGTTTATTTATATTATTAAAACACTACAAATCGTAAATCGACTCTGCATATAAACAAGAATAAATAATGCAAAACTAAAGTAAATAAAAAAATTTAAATATATTTTTTTGTGAATTTTTTTCTGTTGATTTTTATTTTATTTTTTATTTTTTAATTATTTTATACAAAGTAATTTTTTTAATTGTATAATTTTTAATTTGTAAGTTTTTACAGTAAAAAAAAAAAAAAATTAAAATATTTTTCCTTCAAGATAAACATAATCATATTTGTTATTATGTATCTGAGGTAATTTTTTTTATCAAAAATAAATAATTATTGTAAAAAAAACTAAAAGTGTGTTTATTTTAATTTTAAAATTTTTATATTAATTACTGTTTAATCTTAAATATAATTCTGCTGCTAAAACCATAAAACGTTAATTTTTTTGTCAATAATTTGAAAAGTTGTGAATTTTTATACGAATTATATTACTAATTTTGCTTAACAGTTTTTCGAAAAGTTTTGTTCCAGTTTGGTTTAATCAACGTTATTTATTAACATTTACATAAACTAAGTATGGTGTAAAATATTTATAATTTACTAACGTTCGATGGATTTTATTCTTAGTCTATTAGTTTAAAATTTTTTAACTATGGTTAATGTTGACAGATATCTAGACTTGGAAACAATGACGAAAAATACTTTGACCCTAGAAGGATATAGAGATTTCACCATTCCTATTCTTGTTATTTTTTTGTCATTATCATTTGTCAATCACAATAAATATCAGTAAATTGATTTCTTTAAACAATATGGAATATATGTGTAGTTTTAGCTTTAACAAAGAAGATCATCATTCATTCATGAAATAGTTGCTAGGTCAAGATATTGAAAAACTGTGAAAAACGTTTAATAATTTATATAAACCTCTTTTCTTTGTTTCATTTTATTTATAAAATCAAAAAGATTCACGAGACTACAATATCAATATTAAAATATCAAAAATATTGAATAAAATAAATAATCTATAATATTGATTTGCGCATATCATTATATATTAACTATTATTAAATTTTTTATACTTCTTATTTGTTTGGATATTAAATTACTATAACAACCTTTATTTGATAATAAATATATAGTTGAACTTTAGTAAAAATGTACATGTAAAGAAAATAGTACGTCTTACTTTCTTGTTTATAACAACACGTATATATAGTAAATAATGATAGTAATTAATTTAAAATGAAGTTTTTTGCAAATATTACCATTGCAATTCTTTTTATATTAAAAACTCAAATAATTTTTATATCTGGAAAATATTTAGAAGGTCGAATTAAAACTTATAAAGTATGTTTCCCCTTAGTTTTGATATAACTTTTTTTTAATATACTATAGATAAATTTATTTAATAAATTGTATGTGTATTTTTTTGTAAATCAGGATTGGATATTTTTGGCTAGATTTTGTTTTATATCTAAACAAGGTCAATATGATTATCAAATAGAATTTGATAGAAAAATAGGTGAACCAAAATTATTACTTTATTATGATGAACCAAGTCAATGGCACGCAGTTTATAAAACTCCTAAGGTATAAAATAATTTATATATTGATAATTGATAAAAAAATTTGAAAACATTACTAAAAGTAATTTAGTTAAACCACGTACATAGTATATGTTTTTATTAAGAACCAAGTAAAAATTTCATATATGTAACTCTTATTAATGCAAATCAATTCTATTCTCAGTAATAAATATCCTTTAACCAATTGTAAATATTCAAAATAACTATGAAAAATTTACAATTTTAGACATGTTCTCAGAAATTGTCTGTTTTAAGTATATCTGGTAATCAAATTATAACATTATCAGCTAGAGCACCGTACAGTTTCCAATCAGGCTGCATATTAAGAACTAAAGAAAACACTATCGGAAAGTAATTAGTAGAAATAAATTCTACGAAAAAACATTTTTTAATATAAATTTTTCAGAACAACACCAAAAACTATTGAAAAAGCAGCTCGGCTACAACAAGTTGTAACTACCTCTAAGCCGATGAATATAAACTCTATAGAATTATCAGAGAAAATTTCTTTGCAAGCAAATGATTCTTTTAATACTTTAATAAATAATACATATTATGACGATCATAATTCTAGTTTTCTCAATAATTTAACAGAAGAATCTACAACAGAAATATTTAGAGAAAATACAAAAGTATTTTTCCATTTTATTATTCATATATAAAATTTATATATATTTTTTGCAATTTTTAAGAGTTTTACATGGATTCCTGCAGTAGAAGAAACAGTAAAAATTGATTTTACTGTTACTTGTAATAGTTCAGGTGGATTTTTATCAGCTCGAAGTCGTTGGTGGTACATTGCAATATCAAATTGTGGCAGTAAATATGGTATAGATATAAAATATAAATTTAGAATGACTAATGGTCCACCGGGAGATTTTTGGCATGAGCATTTTTCAGCTGATGAAATGTGTAAGTTATTAAAAAAAATCATAATTCAAGTAATTACCATTACAATATAGATTTTTCAATTTAACTTTTATTTCGTTAATTTTAGATATTCCCCCAATTATTTTAACACAAAGTTTGTTATATACATTTTTACTAATGGCAATTTTTGTGTGTTCAGTTGAATTAAAAACTAAACATTTACTTCATTTTACATACAGATTATTTGGTCTAAGTACAATGCTACAATATATCGGAATACTTATATTGGGAATAACTTGGGCAAAATATGCATTATATGGTGTCGGTCCATATACAACATTAGGAACAGTATTTCAAGGTGCATCTGATATTGTTTATTTAGTATTATTACTTTTATTAGCGAAAGGTTATACTATAACTAGAGCTCGTATATCAATTTGCTCAACAATAAAATTCACCATTTTTGTAAATGTCTATTGTGTTACTTATATATCATTGTTTATATATCGAGAAGAAGTATTTGATCCTGGAGAAGTTTTAAATCTATATGAATCACCTGCTGGTCTTGGATTAGCATTTTTACGTTGTATTGCATGGTGTGCCTTTTTACAATCAACAATACGTACAGTTAGAAAAAATCCGGAAAAAGTTGAATTTTTTTTACCATTTTCAATGTTAGGTTCATTATGGATATTAGGTGTACCGTTTGTTACATTATCTGGAATTTATTTATTTGATCCATGGGTACGTGAAAGCATTGTATTTGCTTTTGCAGCGTTTTTAACATTAATTGGGCACAGTATGTTTTTATGGTTAACATGGCCATCAAGAGCTAATAGAAGTTTTCCATATCATATACGAACAAATCATGTAGCTGCAATGTCAACAACATCATCAGATGATTCTTCATCTATTGATTATCCAAGACACATTTATGAATTATCATCGGAGACTAATCAACAAGTTGTTAATGATCATAGAATATTTGAAACAGTAGATTATATGCCAAGAATAAATAAAGGACCACAAAATCACAGTATGTTTTTAGCAAAATCTTATCAAAACGGTGCAACTGTTCCAAGTAAAATTGATCCAACTAGATTTAAAAAATATGTTAACAATCCAACAATTATTACAAACAATAACAATTCCGAAATTGTAAATGAAGACGATGATGAACAGAAACCGAAAGAGGAAAATGGAATTCAATAGAATTATAATGATCTTTTATTTTGTTTTCAATAACTTGGAATTAATAAAATATATATTTTAATTTCATTTTAATAAAATGAAAACCTTTGAGAGTTAATTTTCATGATTTTATATTAATATATAAAAATTTCATAGAATAATTTATGTAAATAAATAAAATACTTAATTTAAGTTATTTGAAATTAAAAATCATTTTTTTATGTTTATTTTTTACTTTAATTTTTATTATTTTTCAAGCTGAAATAGCACAATGAATTGAGTTAACTATAAAAAATGTTAAAGAGGATGAAAGTAGTGCAAATTGGTTTTAGCTTTAATTTATTTGCAAATGGATCTTAGAATTATTGTCTTTAATTCATTGTATAAAGTTTTTTTTATAAAAAAATGTAAATTTTAATTCCATTAGAAACTCTCATTTTCTTTTTATCATTCATTTCACAGAGACATTTACTTTACGTGAAATATCAATTACAAGTCGCAGCTTCAGTTTAGACTTCTGTCGACTCTTTCTCTTTTCTTAACATTACCTTTTTAGTTCATCAAATACTCGCTAAGGTTAATTTTAAATTTTGTATTATTGATTAAATTAATTTTGCATCGGAATACATTGTATAGATATTTAAAAACTTGATTAAAAAATAGTAAATTAGAAAGTGTGGTATTTGTAATGAAATTGCTCGAGTAGATTAATAAATTTATAGGAAATTAAAATGTAAAGTAAATTAAACAACTTTTCTTTTCCTATCTTTTCAAATCTAACAGTTGTGTGTTTTAAATTAGAAATCCTGTTTTCCCTAAATTTAAAAAAAAATAAAACCATTATATACTTTCATTTATTTTACATATTTATTTATTAAACCTTCTTAAATATAACATTTGTATGTACAAAAAAAAATTAAAAAACAATTTGTGAAAAAATTTAAAAAATATGTATGTATGTTTTAATGCTAAATTTTTAAAATAATATGACTTTAAAATTATATAACGAATATTTTTGAAACATGCTTATATAAATAATACACCTGCCAAAAATATAAGTGACTAAAATCATAGACTAAATAATTATATAGACGATCAATTTCATATAAAAATTTTAATTTTTTCTTTGAGCCAGCCACACATTTTTGGAGCCGGACTAAAGATTTAAAAATAGTTTAGAGTATTTAAAGTCATTATAAAACTGGAATTTTCAATCAAAACTATTTTAAAATTTTTAGTCTGGCTACAAAAATGTATGGACTGGCTCCAAAAATAACTTAAAATTTTTCTATGAAACTGATCGTCAATATAATGATTTATTCTATGCTAAAATATAAAAAATAAATGTATTAACAATGTACTATTATTTTGTACATTCAAACTAGTATTTGGTTGCATTTATTTTACCTTTACTAGATTTATTTTCCATCCTGCTGTAATTATTTAGATAATCAAAAATAAAAGATGTTAGAAAATATTTGAATAGTTTCTTTAGAATAAATAGAACATACTTTAACATAATAATTAATTAAAAATGCGAGTCCGATTCCAATACCAACTGCGCAAAGATGTGAAAAATAGAAATTTGGAAATGGCCTCCTCTTTTTCATTAGAGTTGATAAGAACCATGATTTGTTATCTGAATACGGTGGATAGCGAGCACTATATTGTTTTTTTTTTTTTTTAAAAAGTGGTTAAAAATTGGTGTTATTTTTGTCTTAAAATTTAAAAAATGTTTTAAAAATACTTACGATGCCAAAAATTCTCCTAATTTATTAAAATTTTTAGTTAGACATGATCGCTTGTGGGTAAATGTATCAAATCCATATTTGCCATGATAATGACCTATCCCACTATTACCAACTCCCCCAAATGGTAATGTATCCACTAAATTAGGAAAAATACATGTTTTTCAAAAAAAAATTGCTATTTTATTTTGCAAACGATTTTATACAATTTTTTATACTCAGATATTTGTATATTATTCATATTACTTTTTATATTATGTATTTTATTATTTATTAAATATTTATATTTATAAAATTATATATTAAAATATTTATAAGAGTATTTATAAAGTTATTTTGTCAAGTGTTAGCTAAGAAAAAATATTAAAAGTACATATTCATTTCACATTTTTTAAGCTTAATTTTTGTATTTTGTAGATTTAATTAATTAAAATTATTGAAAAATTCTTTCATAACTCTTGAAATCGTCAATAATAATTTATTAGAATAAAAAGTTTATTTTTAATTAGAGTTTTAAGTTACGATTTACTAAAATTTCTGTTGAATGTTAGTTTCACGTTCAGGAGAAAACTGGTTGTACTAGCACTAACGATTATATCATACTTATTATGTTTTATAATTTGAAAGTGAAATAAGTGAAAAATAAAATTTAAGTACAAATCTGTGCTTTCACTGAGTTTGACTTTTATATAAAAAAATTTGCTAAATATTTTAAATATTGGTTGTTTTTTTTATTTAATACTATAAAAAAAATAAAATTCTAATTATATAATTATTTCTAAAATTTAAATTATAAATATTTTGTATTATAATTAAGTAATAATAACTAATTTGATTACTAATTATTTTGACTATTAATATTATATAAGTTTTTTTTATATAATATATATATATATATATACAACAAATTAATTTTTCATATTAAATATAGCAATAAAAACCAGTAATAAAAAATGGTTTTTTAAAAAGCACCTTTTCAAAATTAAACATGTTTCTTAATAAGTTTTGGGTAAAGAAGTATATTGAAAGAAATGTTAATAACAATTTTTAAAAATTTTGTTAGGAATCCATAAAAAATGAAGAAACCCTTTCTCCAGCTCCAGGAAGAAAAACTTATAGCCATACTATTTAAATTTTCTTAAAAGACTCATACTTATTTCCTAAGACCTAATGCCTTTCAAAATTTCGAGTTTTTAACTTAAGCCATTTCGTAGATATAAGTAAATAATTTTACAAAAAATACATAACGGTAAATTAAAGTACCGTATGATAACACTATACATTTGTGTTATATTTAAAGCTTATAGAAACAGCTAACATTTGGTACTTCCACATAGAAAATATACCTTATAACAATTTAAAAATAGAGCTTTTTCGAATTTTGGGAAACTTAAGCTTCGTAACTGGTGGGGCTCCAGAAATAATTTTTTATGCTTCTTAAAACCGTAGCTATAATTTATTTTGTTTATTTTAAACGGTGTAAATTTTGTAAACACCGGCGGACAGAGTAAAACATTTAACGAACATTTTTTTCAAAATATGTAGAAAGATAGAAATATTACAAAAACCAAGATAGAATTATTAAGCAAAATAGTGTGTTAAGAGATAATTTCAAATATGTATTAAAAAATTAGTTATATTTTATTTTATTGAATTTAGAATTTTTTTTTAATAAATATTTTTAGATTGGAAAAAATTTCTATTTATAATAGAATTTTTAGTTACTCATATATTGTTAAAACCAATTTGTAAAATTTCATAATTTAAATATGTACACATTATATTTCTGTATTAAAATAATATAGATAAAAAAATATACCTCCGATGTGCATAATTGTATCATTAATGCAGATTCCACCGCTTATAGTATTGTTAATCAACAATTTAACATTTTCTTTATTTTTACTAAATGCATATAAGGCCAAAGGACGTTCCCTGTTACCATAAACGGATTAATTTTTAAATATATAGCAATAAAATATAGAAAGAATTGTTTTAAGAAGCATATATAAGAATTTACATATAAAAATAAGCATGTTAGAAAAATGTGAAAAAAGTTTTGATAAGCACATGATATTTAGTAAGCAATGAAATGTATTTGCAGTGTTGTTAATAAAGCGTTATTCTACAATTTACCAACCTTTATTTTTTATTTATATATTTCCCCAAAATTAAGAAAGACTAACTTATATTTAAATCATAAATATTGTAGCTATATGAATATTGATGACTTGTTATATTTTCTTACCAGCGTACTGCATAACGGTATCGTTTATGCACATTGATCCTGACTGTGTTCTTTGTACAAATAGATTTTGTACTTCTGTTTCAGTTGAAAACAGGTAAATTACAAGAGGTGATTCTCTGATCATGCATAATAAAATTTAATTATGTTTATTGCTCGTAAATATGAATTTAACAAAACAAATGAAAATGGATTCAATAAAACAAATGAATTAAGTGCAATTAAAAAAAATAATAAAAAAAAAAAACACAAAACAAAAACGAATAATAAGAATTATACCTCGAATTTATGAAACTAATTGCATCATAAACATTATCAACATTTACAATTGGTAAAATTGGGCCAAATATTTCTTCCTGCATTACTGGATCATCAGGTTTAACATCTACTAAAACGGTTGGTTCTATAAATCTAGTCATTGCATCATGGTTACCTCCAATAGCTATATTTCCTGATTTCATTAGCCCAAGAACACGCCTTAAAATTTATAATTTTTTTTCAGTTGAATATTTAATAATTTTTGATTTTGATATAAATTTATATTATTATTAATAAAGTACTTTCGTATATAGCGTATGAAGTGAAAACAATTTTATATATTTTTTTTAATATCTTTTTTAACAGCTCCTTAACAGCCTAACTAGCTTACGCTATTGCACGATTATTTATAATATCATATACAGTTAAATATACTTACTGAAAATTGTTATTATTAACTATTCTACATAAATCTGGACTATCCTTTGGATTATCTCCATACCATTCTTTGATTATTTTACTGCATTCTTCTAAAAATTTCTTTTCAACACTTTTTGAACAAAGAATATAATCTGGTGCTATACATGTTTGACCAACATTTATCATTTTCCCCCATAGTACTCTTTTGGCTGTTATTTCCAAATCAGCAGAACTGTCTAAATAGCAAGGGCTAAAAATAAAATTAATTTTTAAAAATGTAAATAGCAAACTTTAAATTTTGCTAACCTTTTTCCACCTAGTTCTAATGTTACTGGTGTCAAATTTTTTGATGCAGCCTCGTAAACAATTTTTCCAACTTTAGTTGATCCAGTGAAAAATATATAATCAAATCTTTGTTTTAATAATTCTGTGGTTTCGTTTACCCCTCCATTAACGACAGGATAGCATTCCTAAAATATTTATCAGTTTATTTGTTTCTTAAAAAAACTATTTTTAAATTCACCTCTTCCATGTTAATTTAAAAAAAAAAATTGATTAACTTACAGTATCCAAGTATTTTGGTAAATATTGTTCTACGAATTTTGCACAATTTCCTGAAACTTCACTGGGCTTTATTATCACACAATTTCCTGCGGCTATAGCTGATGCAACTGGAACCTAAGATAATTGAGTTTTATCATTGAAAATCATTTTTCAGTTATATTATTTTTCTATTTTTACCAGTAATAATTGCAAGGGATAATTCCATGCTCCCATAACAAGTACAACACCAAATGGTTCTTTGTAAATAAGAACATCATCCAAAATATTGACAATTGTTTTTTCCGGCTGCAACAATAAAAAGTAAACTTACATTAATTTCAATAATTTAATTAAATGCTTTTGAAGTTTTCACCTTTTCTGGTTTTACCCAATCATTTAGATTATACAATATATTTAAAACATCATTTTTCATAATTTCCACCTCAACAATAGTGCTTTCTTGTTTATGCCTTCTTAAATCTGCATCCAATGCTGTCATAATATCATTTTCATGCTCTTCAAATAATTTAAGAAGTTGTTCCAATTGACGACGCCTAAAGTTTTACAAATATTTAAAAAAATTTATGTTTAAAAAAAAAAAACTGTATAAAATCTTACCTGAATGCAATATTCTTAGTTTTGCCACTTTGAAATGCAGTTCTTGCTCTTCCAACTATCTAAAATGTAAATATTTGTATTTTAAAACTGTAATTTTGAAATAAATTTTTAAATTCACCTCTTCCATGTTTCCAGATTTATTCAACAAAGGACTATCTGTAATTTATGAAAATATTTTTGATGTTTAATAATCAAATAAATTTATTTTAAAAATTATTCAATAAAAATATAAATTGACAGATAACCCAACACTTTTTTATTTTAATTTCTTTAGGAAAATTAATATGAAATTAAATCTTCCAAAATTTAAAAATCTAAAACGTATGACTTTTATCAAAAGAACGAACGACCCAAATTAAATTAAGATTACAAGACACAAATTTAGCTTTTATCACAATCATTAATTATTATATGATTCATATTATAATTAAATATTATTATTTTATAATTACATAGAGGTGTTCTTTCGTCAAACATAATATAGAAATAAAATTTTAAATTTAAAATATAAAATTAAATTTTTTTATTTAAAGAAAAAATTAAAAAGATTTTTGCTTTTATACGACTTGTTTACACAAACAAACATATGAAAATTGACAGAAGAAAATCAAATGATGTCAACCAAAGCAAAAACAACGCATATTTTGAAGTAAGAAAAAAATAATAAAAAAAAAAAAAACAAACGGAATTCGGAAATATAAAACTGTTTTGTTTTGTTCTTTTTTTGACATTTGAAAGATGAATAGTGTAGTGAGTACAGTTAAATATGGTAATAACGGATCATCAAATTTATTTATCTTATCTATGTATTAAAAATTAAAACACCGGTAACAACAAAATGAGATTAATTTAAATTTTTTTAACCGTATACAGTAAAGTCAAATTTTAACAGAATGAAGTTTTAAATCAAATAAAATTCTAATTTCATATTTGAAATTTTTTAAAAAACAAGTTTTAAACTTATTAAACAGCTGTTTAATATTTATTTTTAATATTCATAAGTACTCATATCAAAAAACAAATAGAGAAAACAGTTTCACTTTTATATAAAATAAAATAGAATATTATTTTTTAATTCTTTATTAAGTTATAAGTGTGTTGTTAATGACCTCTAAGTTTATTCACTTTAAATAAGTTTTATTGTTATAAAAAATTAATTTTATTTTCTTTTCTTCTTCTCTTTTTTCTCTTAATTGGAGTTGTTAGGACGGACTACCTTTATATGGAATGTACAGGTGTACAAAAATAGAAATATAAATTTTGAAAACAAAAAATAGTATTATGTATATATTTCTATTTTAAATAAAAGATATTTCCACGGGAAACCATAAATTAATTTGTTTTTTTTTTAAATTAGGTTAATAACGTGACTTTTTTTATGTTTGAACTTGACGTTTATTCTTTAACCATATCCGGTTTTTAAAAATTGTTGTAAATTTTGTTGAGCAATTGAATGCAACAAAATTTTAAGGTTTTTTTTTCATAAGTTAATTCTACAAATAGATTTTAATGAAAAAGTTATGTAATTATGTTAAGAAAGGTATAATTATCACATTTTTGAGAAATATAAAAAATAAATTCAAAAAAAGGGTATAATTAGCTGTCCGTAATTTTTGTGGTGTAAGAAAAATTACAAAAATTATCCGGAAAATGAATAATTATATTTTAATATTATTTTGGTTTCCAGACATAAATACTTGTAAAAGTATGTTTCTATACTTCTTCTTGGTAATTTTTTTATTTTGAAAAAGGAAAAAATTTTAAATTTATTATATTGAATTTTTAACTTTTAAAAATATACATTTACCTATTTAAATAAACTTTAAAATAAAAAATTTATTTTCGTACAGTCTGAAAATCAATTGTTTTATGTTTTAATTTTTAAATAAATGTAATATTTTAAAAATTATTTTAGGAGTCGAATCAGGGGAGTAAAATCCAGTTTTTTTAGCAGATTTGTTTGGCTCAACGAGGTGCTGTAGTTTTACGAGAATCTCCGAAACAATAACATTGAATTAAAAATTGTAAAACAAAAAAATGTATTAAAATACTTGATGGAAATCTGTTTCCTTTAAATTTAACACTTTGAATTTTATAATAACTTAAAATATTCTTCTATTTCACAATTGAAAATCAAATTAATTTATTTGAATATACTTATATTGGTATAAAACAAAAAAATGCAAAACCTAATTTAATAATTAAATTGATTTTTAAAATATTTTTATTAATTCTGTATAATTTATTTTTTTTTAGTTATAATTAGGTATAGGTATTAAATTTTATTTCCTGTTTTTCTAATATTTTATTATTTTAAGCATTTAATTTTTATATAAAATTTTAATTTTAATAACGATCTAACGGTCAAAATTAAAAAAAAAAAAAAATTAACAAAAGAAAAACTTTAATTATATTAATTTAAAACTGTAAGTTTCATACATAATATGCAAGTCATATATTATAAAAAGTAGTTTTTTTCTTGTTAATTTATTTGAAACCAGCTTTTAGAATTTTTAAAGAAGTAGACCTTCAAATTAATTCTATTCAGTTAATATTTAAAATAAAACTATATATATAAATACTAAATATGTATAATATTAGGTTTGCATTTATTTATTTTTTTTTTTTGAAAATTAAAATTTTGCACAAAAATAGGTAAAAATAAATTCAAATTAAGAATTCAGTTTAAACAAAATAACATTCATTCATTATACAAATGAGTAAATATTTTCCCGCTCATTTTCAGATACATTTAATATAACAATAACAAATGTATGTATATATATTTGAATAAAATTTGATTTAATTAAAAATTAAAAAAAAAAAAAATTGTCTGTCTTTTTCGATATTTGTCTAAAGACAAAAAAATTAGCGTACGCAGATGATCGTTGCTTTTTTTTTTTAGTGTTTTTTTTTTTTTTTTTAAATATAATATTATATTATTATGTATAGTTTCGAATTAACACTAATTTTATTATAATAATTATATGCAAATCACTTTTTTAAATTTGTTTTTATTGTTTTGTGCATTTTTATTAATTAATTTACAAAAAAAAAAAACACATTTTTATACTGGGTGTTGATAATTAATCAAAATAATGTGCACCTTCATACATTTGTATATATATTTATACATATGGTATTATATGTAGTTTTTATTAAATATGTTTTTCATATTATCTTTTGTGAGTCATTTTTAAAATTTACAAAATTATTATAAAAAAGGAAAAAAAATAAATACTAGGTGTTAAAAAATTCTTTTATGCAAATTCGTATTTACTACCTTAATTATAAACTATCATTTACTTTATTATTATTTATTTTTTTTTTTTTTTGGTATTTTGTAATTATTTTGATTACGAAAACATTAAATAACCGGTTAAGTAAGATTTTGCAATATATATGTAGGTGTATATATATATGAAAATAAATAATTTTTAAGTAATGTTATAAGTAATTTTTTTAATTATAATTAATTTTTCATAATAAATTATAATTGTTATTTATAATATACAAGGGTCTCGCTAGTGAAATATGTAAACACATGCGTATTAATTGAGGGAGTTCGACTTCCGCACTGATCACAAGTTTTTAATTGGTAATTCTTGAATAAATTACATAATATTTTAGATTTTAGAATTTAAGTGGATTGGTTTTCCGTTTAAAAAAGATAGTAATTATGAAAACTAGTGAAATAAATAAATTGCAAGATTCGCATATTATAGAAATTCGTTTAATTAATCAATTTGTCACATAGTGTAAGATGAATCCAAGTAATGCGTTTCCCTGAAATGGTTTACCAAATTCATAAAATTACAATAAATTATTTTCAAAAATTAATTTGAAAAACAATGATTTACAAATTATTAGGAAAGAAAGAAATATTTTGTACCCCACTAAAAGGTTATGATTAATAGCAGTTATATAAAAATATATTAATAGCAGATAAGTTAAATCATGTGAAAAATGATTACAGTACAGTCCCTTTTAATAGTATACTAATAATAATAATTAATTTAGATTAATAAAATAGTTTTAGTTTTATTAAATAGAGCCCTGTCAAGAATAGCTCTAGAGAAATAATTTTATTATTAAAAATTCTGTTCTAAAAATAGTTAAAATATGAATAACATATAATTTTAATAATTAATATTACAAAATATTAAATATATTTCGATACGCTTAAATAAATAATGCAATTGATTGTATTTTATAATGCTTCTTATTTTATGATTGCAATAACAAGGTGAATAAAAATTGAATCGGAAAATTACCAAATAATTAAAATATTTAAATAAAAATTATATATAGCAACTAGAGAATGTATAAATTATTTTCAAATAACTTGTTAATATTATTATTATTATAAATTCTCTTGTTTAAAAAAGGTTATCAAGTTAAAGTTGTTTATATCATAATTATAATATTTAGTTTTCAGTTGACTTTAAATGCGATTTTGAACTTGTTGACTTTAAACTTGTTTGTGGTGCTCATTTACTTGTAAAAAGGTTTAATTCAATATTATCACCATTTAATTAAATTGTTAAATTAATTTAAAAATTGAATTATTAATATTTTTTTTTTTTCGTTATTTTTAATTAAATATTAAAATTATTATGTTTTAAATATATTTGATTAAAATTTATCAATTTGAAACATTTTTTTATTAATTAAATTAATTTTAATATGAAAGTTTTTATTTTAACATGAACTTCACAATTTCTCTAAATAAGTAGGTAATTAAAAATAAATTATATATTTATGTGTATGTATATATGTAATTAGGGACAATAAAGTTTTTTTTAAAAATTATATATAAGTATGAATTACTCTAATTATTGATTAGATTATGTGTATGACCTGATAAATTAAATGTATAAACTGGAATCTGGACACCGGTCAACAATGCGTTAAATTTTAAATTTTTCCATTTTTCGATCTGTTGTTTGAAATTAATTTATTTACATATATATATATATTTTATATATATATATATATATATATATATATATATATATATATACATATATATATATATATACATATTCTTACATACTTTTTAAATTTATTTTAAACCTTTATCACTTCTTTTTTTTTTTTAAAGAATAAGTCAAAGTTCTATTATAAATTATTTAATATATGTACTTTTGTTTAAATAAGTTTATTTTAATAATGAGAAAGAATAAAACAAAATTAAATAATATACAATTGAATTCCACAAAAACTAGCAACAAAATACGATTATATTAATATATTAAAAGTTTTAAATTTTAATATTAATGAATGATAAGAATTTATTTTTTATTTAGATAATGGTATATACAACAAATGTGTATATAAAAATAAATTTAAATTACATATAGATACTATTTTATATTTTGGATTATTTTTTTATATTCTATACGAGTATTGTTTATATATACTTTAATAAAGTTACTTAGTGTAAGTGTATATACATTTATTTTTTTTAATATAAAAAAATAAAGCCATAGTCACAGGCAAGTTCATATAAAAGTATATGAAAACAAACAAAATATGATTAAGACTTATCACTATAAATGTATATTATGTATATACTTATAAATTTTCCCTATATACATATAGTAATAAATTCGGTTCAAAGGTAAGATTAATTAAGTACAGTTTGTATACAGTTTTAGTGTTAAATTAACTTTTAATCTCCGAAATTGAAGCAACTAAAAATAAAAAATTAGAATTTATGCTTTGTCATATTTTAAAGATAATTATATACTCCATGTATAATTAAATTTTTATAATACAGTGAATATAGGTTGTATATATATGAATATGCATGTGTGAAAATTTGAATTTTCCATGCATAACTATTGGCTATCAATCAATTGAACCGTTACGAATAAAACTTAAAAAATAACCGACTTTCATATTATATTTTTTTATTAAATATAGTTATTAATTTTAAACTTATATATTTATTTTAAAATAAATTTTAAAAATTCTAAATTTATTTTAATATTTTTTATTTAATATATACGATATGTAATAGTTTTTCAATTTAATTTATGAAAATTATTAAAAATTAAATATATAAATATTTATGTCAATATTAATATGTATATTGATTAAAATACCATTTAAATTTCATTCTGTTTTAGAATGACTTTCATTTTATATTCACTTTCTCAATAAGGAACCTGTACAGGGTTATACCCGGTTTTAATTAAACTATAAATTTTTTCTCGTGGAACATTCCTTTATGATATGTAACTTAATACAAATCTGTATCTCAATTTTTTCAAATTTAAATTCCGCTATATGTTATAATATAACATAATACATAATATCTACAATATTTATATAAGTTAATTGTATTATATAATAATTTTAAGAATAATATTATAATTATTCGAGAAAAACTAATAACATACAACTTATATAATCAAATAAGTGTCTCAGATATAATAGTTTCCAATTGAAGTCTTTTCTTTAAAGTATTAATTTAATTTTAATAAATTTTCTTTTAATTTTCATATTTTTGAAAAACAAACTAATGGATAATAGGTGATTAAAACAGAAATATATATATATATACATATAATATTTAATACAACTAATTAAATTGAAAAACAAATATTTGTATATATAATAAAATAAACATCACAAAACATTAAATTTTAAATAATTAAAAATAAAATAATATGCGTTAAAATAAAAATTATAAATATAATATTGTAATTAATTATTTATTTATATAGAAAAAAAATTTAAAATAATAACCAATAAAATATTGTTGAAGAATTTAAGAATTTTTATTCCGTGTATTTAAATAAAACTAAACTTTTTACTTTGCTATGTTTAATCAGACTGTTTTTGGTTTATTTTTATAAAAAGCTCTATATATTTTCAATTAACTATTTTCCATAAAAATTTTTCTGTTTTTTTTTTTTTTTTTGTTTTATATAAAAAGTTTTTTTTATACATACACAAAGTGTTTAGTAAATTCACATATGAACATACATACTCCTATATTATATACTTACATAATAATATATTGTTATTTATTATATTTTATTAACACTTATCATCACATTTGTTTTTATTTGTTATTTATTTTTTTTTTTTTTTTTGATTTTGAACTGGTTTAATAAAAATCTTGAACTTGGACTTAGGATTGTAAAAATGTTTTGTTATTTTTTTTTTTTTTTTGTATATAATTTAAAATATTTTAGATTGTTGTTTTTTTTTTGTACCAAAAAATCTACAGCTGTTTTTTATTTTTGTTTTATTTTTAGGTAAAAAAAAAAAATTATAAAAAATGTTCTGCAGAATTTATCTTAAAAAAAAAAAGGAAAATAAAAAATTAAATATTATATACTATACGAATATATCATCGCGGTTTTTTTATTATATATTATGTCAGTTAAATTAGTATATAAGTTTAATACATTTTAAAATATGTATATATGTGTGTACACATGAAAATTTTATTTTGGTGTTAATTCAAAATATACAAAAATTAATTAATGTATAATGTCGTACCTAAGTTTTTAACATACATACATATACAAATAAGAATCAGAAAATATGAATAAGAAAATATGAATTGGGATATATGATTAAATATTGGACTAATTATTATAATTTTCAAAATTTATTTATTTATTTATTTGTAGTACCAGACAATAGTAAATATTGATGATAACATTTATCCTTTGCCTTTTATTATATAACTAGGGAGAAAGCAGATTAAATAAAGCTAGAGCTGCTTTTGGAACTCTCTCAAACATATGGCAGTCAAATAATATCGTCCCGCGTACAAAGCTAAAAATATTTGAAAAAAACGTCAAATCAGTACTTCTATAGGGCTGTGAAATATGGAAAGTAACCGCCAATATCACTAAAAAGTTACAGACGTATATAAACCATTGTCTACGCCACATCTTAAGAGTTCGTTAGCCGCAAATCATTACCAATACACACCTGTGGCAAAAAACGAACCAGAGAGAAAATGGCGATGAATCGGACATACCTTGAGAAAACCAGAAAAAAACATTGCAAGGCAAGGTAAATTTATATATTTTATTTGCATTTATTATAAAACTTTATCATTTAATTGCTATAACCAGTGACCACATTCGGCTGTGAAACATGGAAAGTAACCGCCAATATCACCAAAAAGTTACAGAAGTATATTAACCATTGTCTACGCCGCATCTTAAGAGTTCGTTGACATCAAATCATTACCAACACACACCTGTGGCAAAAAACGAACCAGAGAGAAAATGGCGATGGATCGGACATACCTTGAGAAAACCAGAAGAAAACGTTGCAAGGCAAGGCAATGTTTTGAGTGAAATCCACAAGGCAGGCGATAAGAAGGAAATCATGGAGAGGTATTGTTTTGAAACAGGCAGAAGCGCAACGCAAAACGTGGTTACAGCAAAAAATTGCAAAGAGGAAATTGCTAAGGATCGTGAAAGATGGAGAGGATTTGTTGACGCCCTATGTCCCGCCGTGGTTCTAGGATCCAGTAAGTAAGTAATTAAGGGCGAAAGCCTGGCAAATATCTAAATAACCAATCTGAATTAAACCCTACAACCTAAAAACTAATAGATTTCGTAATCCTTGCTCTTACCATCGAACCGCTTGGTTACTTATACTTCACTTGCTAAGTGTTCATTTTGACAAAAAGTGCGCTATACTTCAACATTTAAATTAACATTTTAATAATGTTTTTTTATTGGTAAGAAGAAAAACATTAATTTTAGAAATCACTTTTAAACATTTTACTTTTTTTTCCTATTTTTTCAAACACTAAAGAATTAACAAAAGAAAAAGTATGTTACGTGTATAAATAACACTTAACGTAACATAGAATACGCTAATCAGCAGCAGTTTGTTTTTTTTATTATATTTAGATTTATTATCATTTTACTGCATATATTGGCACTGCACTAAATTTTAACTTAGAAAAATACTAGTTTGAATGAATTAATTTTGAAAATTAAAGAATAATCTTAACATACAAAAAAATTATAGAGTGCGATTAACATACAAAAAAATATTAGACTGCGATTAAGTTAGTAGAACTATAGCAGGATAGATGATTATGTTGTTTGTTATAGATAGTTATAGTAAATATGATTTTATAGTTATATAATTGTTTTTATATAGGTACTTAATTTCCCTAAAAATTTATTAAAATCTATTTCTGATTCATTGGTTATTTTTGAGTTCGTAGATTCTGTACCATAAAATATATTCCAAACTTTATATTTTATACATTATATTAAAATATTTTAAACGAATTCTCATATGTTATATCTAATGCAATATGTTGTCGTTAGTTTATATGACAAAACTCGTCCTTAAATAAGGAAAAATTAATTGCCGTTTCCGTTTTTTATTAGACGCGGTACCCCAGATTTGATATATGTAAAAGTGAATCTTAAGCAAAGTAAATTGCTAAAAGATCATTTATATAAATAAAATAGGTTTCAATATCAAATTTTCTCCAGCAAAGTTACTTGCTAAAGAATAATTTAAAATTTAACTGCGCTAGTTAAATTTTTCGAATAATGAAATATTAAAAATATAAAAAAATTATAATGTGAAGTTAATTAATATCGATTCTAATGCTCACGTCAGTATGTTCTTTCATAAAACAAACTAAGCTATTAAATTTATATATTTTTTTTGCACTAACTATAAAACTTGATCATTTAATTGCTATTACCAGTGACCACATTATTTTTAATGATCCAACGTTATTATAGTGATCCAACTAGAATATTAAGTTCATAAATGACTGCAGCTTTAATAATAATTTATTATATATTAAATAATATTAAAATCTAAAACTTATATATTATAATTTTAAATAACCGGTATCATTTTTATTATTTTTAAATTATTAGTAATAGAAGTAATATTTAATTATAAATAATTTTCTTTAATAATTTTGTTGACTTTAATATGATGGGCCATAAAAAATAATACAGAGTGGCGCAAAATGACCGATATGGTTTGAATGCTAAATAACTTTTTAAATTTATTTATATTTTTTATTTTTATTTCAGATTTTTGTAAAGAAAACTTGGGGAATTGGAAATGGAACAGTACACAACAGAACATCGATCAAACATTACGAAAAGTTATGGAAAATGTACTGCAAAGAGCACGAATGTACGAAGCCGTAAATGGTCACCACTTGCGGGATAAAATTTTTCTACTTAAGCTAAAAATGGGGAATATATTAATATACTGTGTAACAAAAAAATAATAATAATAATTAACCATTAAATAAAAAAGTTATTAAACATTCAAATCATATCGGTCGTTTTGCGCCACCCTGTAGTTTACGATTCAAATGCGATTTTATATAATATATTTAATATATTTGTTTATCTACAAATGAAATTTTTTGCCTTTAATTTGTGCATACGAACTATTATAATCATTTAATCATATGAATTAACATTTTTTTATCATATCAGATAAATGCAATATCTCTAATTAAAAAACAATATGTAAAACTTGGTGGGATGCAAATGTGAGTTACTGCAGAATTCTAAGAATATATTTCCTTTTGTTTAATTTATAATTAATATAATGAATAGTCATGAATACTGCTGCATGCACTTAAATCGTACTCATGCCATGTATGGTTTTTATAAAAAATTGGCTACGAAATTTATTTTTGATTTTCGAGATTTTAATGCGTTCCCTAAAAAAATTGCCTACACATCATGCTACAAGTAGTTCAACTGATGATTTCATTACTTTTAATGTTATTAAAAAGATCATATAAATTATATTATATTTTTTTATACACGTCATACCAAGTTAAAAGGGTATAATAAATTTGCCATTACGTTTGTGACGCAAAGAAGGAGGGGGTAGATACACCTCAAGGGTATAGATCGAATCAGTCGAATCGAAGTTGCCGTACAACTACACCTTTTATATGAACATTACTCTATACCTTATAAAGCTTAATGTCTGAAATTTTGTTAATAGTTAACTTTACTGGCCGACGTATAGTCGGTGTGGTGAAGGAGTTTCGAAGACCTTCCTTCAAATTATTTTTTCTTTTGTTCATAACTGAAAGCCTAATAAGTTGTGTATTTAAAATTTTGCCAAAAGTTATAAAGCGAATTATATAATGAGTCTACTCTAAAACACTCTTCCGAAATTTTTTAACTTCATTTGAAGATTTTTATTCATAAGTTTATATTATTAAGAAATTTTAAACCAACGGAAAATGAAATTGATAAATTAAAATAATAAAAGTCAATTATATTTTTTATACCCGTATGACTATATAGTCAAAGGGTATAATAAATTTGCCATTACGTTTGTAACGCAGAGAAGGAGGGGGGGGGGGGGCTAGATATAGACTCATCAGAATCGAAAATAAAATCGATTTAGCTATGTATGTCCGTCCGCACGATAACTCAAAAACTAAAGGAGCTAGAATCTTGAAATTTTCGCAAATTCGTTTTTTAGCAATAGTCGTCATCGCTATTTAAGCTTAATTAATTTTATATGAGCATTACACTACACCTAATAAAGCTGGTATGTTTGAAATTTTGCCAAAAGTAATTAATGTTTATAATAATAATGATATAATGTTCATATAACGGTCATACGGGTATCCCAGAGTTGACACAGTCTACTCTACTACACTCTTCCTCGTTTTCAAATCATTTTAGATATTTGAATTTTTGTAGTCTTTCAGTTGGTAGAAATAAATGTTTCTTATAATAAAAATATTTCAAATAAGGTTTTTACCCTATTTTTCTCTTATAAATTCGTAAGTAATTTAAAAAAAATATTTTCAGATATGCTGGATAATGAAAAAAGTCACGATATCAATATCAGAGCAAAATTAAACCTAAACGCTCAACAATATAAATAAGTGATGAAAAATAAACAAGGGTTTTTGCAAAAGCACATTTTCAAAATTATATAGTGTTTCATATAGAGTATTTTATCAAAATATAACGTTGGAGCTTCAATGTTAACATTTAATTTAGGAAATATATACACTGGTTACTAAATTACTGCTTACTTATAGAAAACTGTAAATTTTTAATTTTTAAGTCCTAATAGGGAAGAAAAATTGAGTTTTGCATAATTGTAAATTTTATTACCATATGGTAACCCTATACATTTACCTTTTAAAAATTTAAAAAGCTTATAAAAGCAACTGCCTTTTACCGTTTTCAGATTGAAAATATACTTAACAGACTTGTTGTTATAACAATTTAAATATATGACATTATTTTTTATGACGGTGTAAAAGTTTTTGTAAACATACTGACAGACGGGCGGAAAAAACTAAATAGGAACATTTTTACAAAATTTTTTTGAAAATGTGCTAAAAATTACATCAATGAGACGGACTCATCATAATGCAACCAAAAGTAAAGCATAAAAACGATTTTTAAGTATAGATCAACGCTTCATTTTTTTTAAGTAACATAAGATATAATGCATTATGAATTATAAATTTGTTACCGGACGTTGATTTTGTTGTGTTTTGTCTTTGTGTTGCATCCATTACTCGTACAGTATTAATCTTTTATATGTATAGATATGCTATTTACTATTTGTATATATTTCATATAAAAAGATTTTACAATAAATTCTAAATTTCTGACGTCATTTAATATTTAATGAACTTAAAAATAATATTTTGGAAAAATTAAAAAAAAAAGTTGAATTAATTTTTATAAAAAATTATTTTTTAAGACAGATATATATAATCAGCAGTGGTATAATGTAGCTATAATTAAATATTTTTTTTTTATATTGCAGAGTTTTTGTTTCTATTTTATACTTTCTAATAAATTTTTTTTGAATTTTGGTAATTAATATCTTATAAAATATTAAAATATAAAGTAATGTTATTGAAGGTTACAAATCTTATTCTAATAACATATATTAAAATTAAGTAAAAAATAGCAAATCATTGAAATACACTATAATTTAATACGAATATGCGATAGTTCAATTATTAATTATTATTTGGTTTTAACTGATATACATTTTTTATTTAAAATATTTAATATTATATTTATGATTATAAAAATTTTGAAAACTATTGAAAATTCTTAATTAGATATGAAATATTATTTTTAACTGAAACAAACAGGTTCTTTAATACTTTTGTGTCAGTATATATGTATATAGCTAATTACATGACAATTTGAAATTTAAAAATATGTATATTTTTAATATAGTTGTAAATTGCATTATGCTTCCCATACACAATGGACCGGGTTTTAAACTTGGTACGCCTACTTGCGAAGTTGAATCGTGTATGGGCAAGATGGAAGACCATTTTTAAGGTTGAAAAGTTAAAAAATTTTGATTTTTTGTGGGCGGAGTCTTTGGTTTGCATTTTAGTTGTATCGTGTATGGGCAAGTTCAACAACTTAAATGTCATTTTGTTTTCTTTTTTTTTGTTTTTTTCATTTTTTGACACGAAAGAATGTTGAGAAATCCGAAACTATAATGTATTTAACAAATAATTAAGTAAATAATTTGAAATAATTATAAAATTAAGTTAGAAAAATGTTTTAAAATATAAAAAAATATTAAATATTATAATTTTATAAGAAAAAAATTAAATAGGCCGAATAATATATTTAAATAAAAACTGTTAAAAATTGAAATTCAAAATTGTCAGATACTTGTCACATTTACCATATTTTTCAAAACAAAAAAAAAAAATTAAACGATGGTTCGATGGTAGGTTTGATAGTGTATCTAAACAATTAATTATTTTTCAAATTGGATCTGTAATTTTCATTATTATTGTCAAATATGACATATTCTTAATTATGGAGTAATTTTAATCTATACCATTCTTATATGCTCATGCACAATACTTTTTTAACACTTTGTGCAAATTTACGATAGTGGTTGTAGTCAAATGTTGATTTTGAAAAAAAAATGTGATACCCGATTGCCAGATAAATACGTCATGTATTTTCATTTAAGCTTTAACGCTATTAATTTGTATTGCAAAAAATTATACCGATTTTATTTAAAATATTTAATTAAGTATAATCAAGTATAATAAAAATCCTAAATATCATTGTTAATTACAAATTTACATAAAAAATTTCAATAACCTTTACTGTAATCTTAAAAATTAATTTTTTTACTTGTTTTTTTCTTTTTAAAATATGTAATTTATAATTTTCAATTAAAATATCTGTTTACACGCTTTAATTAAAATTAAAAACATTTTTGAGAGTCACTAAAGTAAGTAAGCTTTTATAAAGCTTTAAGCGAGAAATTTTAATATTTTTAATCGGAGCACGTTTTTTTGTCTTATGCCAATACACAACAAGATATTTGGTCTAATGCCTTTTGACAAAAGAGACTCATTCCAAAAAGAAGAAGGACATTTCGCACAAACACTTTTCACAGATATTATAGGATTCCATTAAAAATTTTGGTATTGCATTATATTCTGATATACATATGTCTATTCTATATATAAACACGTATAAATACATACATTTAATAATTATATTTCTTTAACACAATATACAGAGTATCATTGATCGCTAGATCTTGAAGATGATAGAGGGGCTACAATGCAAGCAATTAAAAAAGTGAATAATTTTTTAATGATGTTTGGTTTTTTGTTTGTCTGGTTCTTTTCTATCACCTCTAAATACATTTTCAACAACTCTAGTGGTAATTGGCGAAATGTCTTTTTTACAAAATGTATTTAATCCAACTGATATACATATATCCATTTTTAATTGTTTTGATTTGGAATTTTTTTGTTACACGTCATTGTTAATAAAAATATTTAAATCCATTCATAAATATAAAAAAAAAACAATTAAAAAAATGTCATTTTAAAGCAAGTCATTTAATTTTTTTAAATATTTTGATTAAAAAAACTAATATTTAATCAATAATGATGGGGATTATTTATTTATATTAATTAGTACTATAGTAATTTTATTAATTAAATTCAAGTTCTCAATTTTTAGGAAAAATTGAATGAAAATTAAATGCACATGCAGATACATACTTCTGAATACAAAACAAGTGATTTACAAAACTCATCTACTTCTATGTTCTATGTATATGAAAGCGAATATTTGTTTGTATGTGACTTATAAACTCCTAAACTTGCCAGCCGATTATCATTAAAAATTGTATATAAAGGTTTTTGGGTGCGGTAATTTTTTCTAGAACAGAATTACGTCATATTTTGCGAAGTACTGCCTTGCCATAAAAGAAAGTCTCAAAAAAATTTTCGAATCGGGTTAACCTATTGCAGTTAGCTAAATTTTTTTCGTTACTTCGCCTTTAACAAGAAGCTTAATCGTTGATTGACTTCAAATTGAATCCACATGCAGATACATACTCGTACTTATTAAAACAAAACACGTGATTTACAAAACAATGGAATCTTTTATATTATCAAACATTGGAATTTGTTAACCCATATCGTCACGACGATTCTATTAACAGACATTATAATTTTAAAACCCATATTGGTAAATCGATGTTAAAATTGTTTTGAAAAAATGCATTAATTTTTTCGAATTAGCACCATGTTTAATTTTTTTTTAGAACATTCAATTAAACTTCAATTAAAAACTTTTTGAGAGACACCGCAACGCGTACCATGTGTTAGTTAGTTCTATATTAAATGTTTTTCATAATATTTTGATAAAGATTCTGTTGAATTTTTTTGTAAAATATTAATGCGGTATATATATATATATCATATATATTATTTATTTTAATCAAATATATATAAACCGGAAGATAAATTTATACTTCTACTACAGGCATTTTAAATTTTGTTTTTATTTTTTTTTATATTTGAGAGTAATTGATGTTAATTTTAAAATTGTTAACCTTCGGTATAGTTTTGTCTGCATATGGCATTTCCTTAACATTTTTTATTTTTTAACTAATAACCAAAAAATAAAAATAATATTTCAACAACAAAATTCTAATGAAACAAAAAATATAGAATTTAAGTATGTAAAAAAAAAAACAAATTTATAATACACGTTTATTTATTTTTATGACGTCGATTAATTAAACATGATTGATTTTTTTATATAAAAAATCACGTTCATACGATCTGGTATACGATATAAAAATCTTCGTTGAATATATTTTTTAAAATCAAAATAAATTTTAAATTCAAAATATCTATTATAAATAATGTAAACATTTATTTTAGTATTAAATAAAATTTAAATATTTGTACTGATATAAAATGGAAAATCATTTAATTGTTTATATTAAAGTTTTTGAAATAAGTGGAGATTTTTGCATATTCTCAACACATTTTCGACTAAACGTATACACCCACAAATCTTTACTTTTAAATTGTCAATTTGTGTTATTAATATGTCAAAACTGTTAATTTATGTTTTTGACATTTGTGTTGTGTTTACATCGCTGATACTGATCCACTGATCTATTGATTGCTTCTGATCTATTGATCTAACTTATAATTTGTTCTACTGATTTAGCCTATAGGTTAAGTTGTGATTTGAGTTTAATCACTAGTATATTTCTATTAAATATTGAGTTTATATTTCAATCTTGTAAACTCCCTAATGAGAAATGTGCAATGAATTAATTAACTAATGCAATAAATAAACATATTAAAAGTTTTGCAAATGAAATTTAAATCCATAAACCTTTTTTATATGTACTTAAAAAAAAGTTAATTAATTTTGAGTGGTAATTGACTTTTGTTATTAAGAGTTAAAACTAAATTCTAAATAATTAAAAGTCAATATACCATATATTTACTATAATTACTATATTTATATATGTACGTATATATAATTTATAAAAAAAAAACTTGTAGTATAAATATCTCTCTCTACCACTATTTTAGTATATATACATATTAAATTAATAGAAGTTTGTATTGTATATTACATTAGAATGTGATTGAATAAGAATTATAAGATAAAATCAGTTTTGACATAATCATAGGAAACCATGTGTTTGATTTGAATATTTTAAAAAGCTTATTTTATAACAAATTCATTAGATCACTTCGTATCAAAACTAAAAAATGTTTGATACTTACGTTAAAATGTGTTTAAAAGGATTGTGTGAACTGTTTGTTCACTGGTTCTAGGTCGGGCGTTGATAACGTTTATAAAATATTAATATAAATGTGAAAGATCATAAGAACTGAATATAACACAGTCACTGTTATATATCATCATGTGACCGTGGGGTATTACTGAATAGATCTTGGAAAGTTCTACAACTTTAACACTCAAGGGGGGCTTTATGAAACCTTACCAAAAAAGTCATAAAATATACTTAATTAAAATACTTTTTTAAATTGTCATGCAGTGTTTAATCAACTAATAATTGTCTGGATACTTGCAATGCAAACCTGCATTACTGAGTCTTAATAATTCTTAAAAAATATTTTTTTTATTTTTGTTATTTTTATACCCACTTTTCAAAACAGAAATTATTGTGTTAATTAGTTCAGAAAAAAAATTAATCAATTAAAAAAATATTAAATGAAACAGATCCATTTATTTTTTAAATTCTTTGTAAATAAGTATTTTTTTATTTAGTGAAACAAATTGTAATTGTATTGTATCCCATTTATGATTATTAAATTCTAAACTATTTAGAAGTCAATGACCTTGTACAAAATGTTTGTTTTTATCTATTTTAATATTTAGGTCATTGAAAAGTATTAGATCAACTTTTTAACATTTTATAATATTGAATTGAAATAATTCGATTAATATATAGTGCGTATCTAATCATTTATTTATAGAAAATACATAAATGTTTTGTAAAGTTTTATTTACTTTTTAGCACATTTTCAAAAGATTTTGTAAAAATGTGCCTATATAGTTTCACTCCCCCCGTCCGTCTATCTGTCCTTCTGTCCGTATGTTTACAAAAACTTTTACATCGTTTGAAATAGAGTAAAGAAATTTTAACCACGGGTAGGTATTCCAAAAAAAATAATTTCATGGAAGAACTTTTTTCTGTAGCCTCACCCGTTACGGAGATACAGCTCCCCAAAGTTGGAAAAGTCCTATATTTAAATTATAAAAAAAGTTCTGTTAGGTATATTTTCAATCTGACAACGGAACAAAACAGAAGATTTATAATATTTATAAATTTTTTAAAGACAAATGTAAAGAGTTGCCATATGGTACTAAAATTTACGATTATGCAAAACTCAATTTTTGCAAAGTTTTTGACTCCACATATCTTCTAAACGGTTCAAACTAGACTTCTAGTTAGATCCTTAGAAATTAGTAGGAGTCGTTTAGCCGTTCAACCTAAAAACTTGGAATTTTGGGATCCTCGAGAAATTTTTCAACCTTCTCCATTGAGGAGCTATTAAGACTTATAAATTAAAAATTTACTGTTTTTATAAGTTTAAGCATTAATTTAGTCACCAACTTATATATTTCCTAAATTAAACGTTAACATTGAAGCTTCAACATTATATTTCGAACAAATACTCAGTATGAAACACTATATCATTTTGAAAATGTGCTTTTTTAAAAACCATTGGTTTTTTTCATCACATGCTTTTTTTAATAAGAGCAAATTAATTCAATTACAATTTAATATCGAGGCTTTCACAATTTCACCGTGAACTTACCATTAAAGCTTAAATCGTAAAATCGAAATGTTGTTTAAGTATAATAAAAATGAACAGAAATTTACCAGTGTACGTTTGATAATTTGATTTACATTATATATATACAGAGTGATTAATTATAAAAACCTTCTCATATACCTCCCTAAAAAGAAAATTTTGAGATCGTGGGCGCTCTTGGTCTGAATAATGTATTTAGAAATAAGGAAAAGGAGGTTTGAATATCTGTTGAACTTGCTCAAAAACGTTTTAAAATTGTAAATTTTGAAATTGAAATTGTATCTATAAGAGAGAATTTTGCACTCTTTTACAGTACTATATTTAAAATTATTTACTATTCTGACTAAAGTTTTGTATAACGAATCACCCTATGTATATAATAAAGTAATAATATATTAATATAATTGTTGCTAATTTGTAATTTTTAATGCATAATTGTTTTAATATAATTACAGGTAATTGAAAAATATTTAAAAAATGTGCAGTATATTGTCATGCAGTCTGCTATATGTTTATACAGTAGATAAAGATTTAACTGAAAAATGTTTAATTATAGCATAGAAGTTGAAAAACATTAAAAATGAAAATTATAAGGTTTACAAAATTATATTAAAAAATTAAATATAAAAAGAATTAAAAAAAAAATTTAATTGAGATAAATGAATATAGGATAAATGAATATATTCAGTATGACAAAATACTGAAAATATCGGGGCTGGAAATTATTCTCTGCCAAATAACGAGAAGAAAAGAGAGATGGATTGGTCATACACTTCGGAAAGAGATAGAAAGCTTCGCACGCCAGGTACTAGACTGGAATCATTAGGTAAAAAGAAGTGTGGGTAGACCTAGCACATTTCCCATTTTTTTTAGTTAGATAATTCATATAATATTATAGGAAGTAGGACTTGAAGAAACATACCCTGGTGTTGTTTAAATGAAAAAGAGCGTAAATCCATGCCCTTGTACGGGTATTATACTCAAATTTTAGTCGAATATACGTTTTACATATATCAGGTGAAGAAAACTAAGTTTACAGCGTTACATTTGCATTATCAATTATTAAAGATTAAATTTACCCAGGTGCAACTCCATACCCAAAAATCTGTATATGTGTTGGCAAAGTTACTCTACTATACAAAGGAACTGTGTACAATTGCAATGGGTAGCTTCCGATGCTTTCCATCCCCAAAAAAACTGAATCCATCTAATTTTTGTGGAAGATTTATTAACAATTTCCATTTTTCACATAAGTAAAAGGTTCAAACCAATGTAAAATTCCTGTTCGTATAAGAGGATTACAAATACACCAGCAATTAAATGCAAACGATTTAAAAAAATTTCAGTTGCATGTATTTCCCTTAAAAAAATGCATACAAAAAGAACAACAAATTGAATCTATAATTAGTAATTTAATTTAACCTATATACTAATTTTAATAAAATTTAAATAACTTGTATAAGGAAATAAAGAAAAATTAAATAAATTAAAGATATATATACCTGATTAATAAAGAACTGTAAAACTTTAATTAATATTAACGGTTTAAGAAAAAAAAAAAACTTAAACGGTTTTTTTTTAAGAAACAAGTAATAACAAAGATCAATAGATCAATTAAATTACACCTTGAGCTTGCACTTCTTAAGAAACCCAAAAAAAAAAAAATTAAATAAATAAATAGTTAAAAAAAAATTATAATAGCTAAACTACTTTTACCAGTTTTTAGTTAAAGCAATATGGATCCGAATATTAAAAAAAAAAAAAAAATAAATACCAAAAATAATTTAAAATGAGGAAATAAGGTTTGTATATTTAATTTTTTTAAAATTTTTTTTTTTTAGTTTTATACTTAAGATTTATATAATAGTAGGGATAAATGAAATTGATTAAATCAATTTTATTTTTTATTTATTTATTATTATTATTTATATTTTCATAAAAAGAACTTAATTTAATAGATACAAATATCTGTTAGATACATTGATTAGAGATAGATGATAGATAAAACCGTTAAGCTTGCAACCTGTTTATGTAATGAATTATGAAATATCCGACTTTTTTTAAAAATTTTATTTTTATTTCATGAATAGATATTAGTTATGTTTTAGTTTGTGGTTTTTTTTTTTGTAATCTATGTTTTTGCTTTGTTTCTTTTTTTAAATTAAAACTATAAATAAAAAAATACAAATTTCGGAACAATAATTGTTCGATGACTTTTGAAAAAAAAAAAAAATATAGGTAAATAAAATTTTGAAATTTAATTGAAAAAAAAGTATGACTACATGGATATTATACATTACTTAATATTATTTATAGATAGGTATACCTATTGTTACATTTTAATGTGAAATATAATTGTGATTTGTGACTTGCAGTAATATATGGTATTGATTTGTCCTATATTTTGACAATAGTTGCTTCAATTACAAAAGATGATGACTCAATGTAAATTTTGCTTCGTTGACTTCGTTTACCTCACAAATGTAATTGAACGAAGCAAAGTAAACAAAGTCAGGAAAGACTAAATTTTAAACTTTGCGAAGTTTTCATAGTATATTTATATTTATTAAGTTTTTTTATAATTTTGAAATATTATTTTATTTGCTGCAATGGAGGAATTAAAAGAAATTTGGGATATTTTATAAAAGTTCTCTTCACGAACACTTATTAAGTTTTAATAAGTTAACTTATTAAATTAAAATAAGCCTTGTTCCGTGAGAGTGTTTTTTTGCAGAAAAAAATTATTATTTGATAATTTGACAAATATTACCAATAATTTTTATTTTTGACCGTTGTCAAATGAAAATAACTTAATATTTTTTAATTGAGGCTAATTATTTTTTAATAAACGTATTATTTTAAATCCGTTCGTTTATATAAGTTTGCTACACTTTATATTGAAGAGCCCTTTATTTGTTAATTATAACATAAGAATCACTATGTTAATTATAACATAAGAATCACAGTTTTTGAAGTACATATATAAATGTCAATTAAAAATGACTTCATAAAATGATCTGTAAAGACTGTCAAAATCAATAAAGCAAGTAAAAAAATGAGAATTGTCAATTCTTTTCAGCTACAAAAGTTTTCAAAAAAAGTAAAGAAAAAAATTAAGCTTTGGGGAATCAACTTAAGTTTTATTTTATTGCAAAATTTTTAATCGAATATAATACTTTTTAATTTGAATTAAAAAATGGAGAATGAATATTAACGAATTATATTTTGAACATAATTTAAGTAACTCTATCATTTCTAATAAATAATAATTAATAAACTCTGCGTTAAACTAGATTCAAATCAAGTAATCAAGACTTAAAATTTTCTGGATACAAAATTTAATAAATGTTATTTAAACTGAATTTTACAAAAGCCAAAATCAAAACGTTTCTATAATATAAATTTACAATACTGGCACTATATAACCATCATTGACTCACTTTAACCAGAGTCAATGACACTATTAGAAGTTTTTGGAACTACTATAACAACATATTAGGAATTTGGAAAAAAAATTTTTTAAATACTTCAAAGTTTTATGTCTTATAAATTATACAGGGTGTTTTGTCAATAATCTGCCATAGAACAAGTTCTTATTTTTGAGATCAAAACAAACATAAATTTCTTTCGGAGGTGGAGAAGTGAGTTAAAAAGTTAAATTATTAATACTTTTATTTTTTTAATAAAATAACTTAAATGATATTTTTCTTGTGAAAGTTATTAATAATATATATGTATGTGCAAAGAATATGATCTCTGTTTGTAACGCATCGATTTCGACATGATAGATACAGACTCAAAGTTGTGGATCGGATTAGCATCAAAAAGTAAATAGATCTAGCTTTTTGTGCCTGTCCGTCCGTGTGTCAGGACGGTAATTCAAAAACTAGAAGAGAGAGCTTTAAAGTTTACACAAAACGAGTTTTAGACAATTTGTAGGTTGACAATTCAGAACAGAGTTCCCCTGATTTTTGGTTAAAATCGAACTAAGACTTCGGAACAAGCTGCCAAACAAATTTTGTGAACCAATATGAATTTCTTTAAAACTAATAACATTTGGAGCTAAAGTATAAAAAAGAGCAAGCACTTTTACGATATTTCAAAGGAGATAGCTGCCATACAACTTTTAAAACCCTGTTTAATATCTGCAGAATTAATTACACTATGAAGTTGAAATTAAAAATATAGCTAAGTAAAGTAATATGACAAGTATAAAAGTTTGCAAACTATAAGGTTTCTTGGGAATCTTATGCAGTGTTGTTGACGAAAATGTTGTTGGAAACGAAATTTAGAAATTTTTATATATTAGTTAATTTTATTTTCTATAGTTCTGAATTTATGAACACTAGAACAATAAACTAATTTCTTGTTCTATGGTAGGTAATTAGAAAAACACCCTGTATATAAGTTGATTATTTAACACATCACTTAAAAAATTAATGTTTCATTTTTAAAAAAAAGTATTCAATAAGAAGCATGTTAAAATTATTTGAAGAGTTTAGTTACATTTTTCACTCACGTAAGAAATGATTCATTAATTTTTTGTATTTTATTCTCAAAACGATCAACTACAAATAAAAAATTGTTTTTGCTTTGTTGGAAAAAAAAAAATTCTGATTGATTTAAGAAGATGAGAGAAGAAAATATCTTAAATGTTTATGCCAGTTAATATTGTAAGATTGGTGTGTATGTAACAAAATGTACAAAATTACTATAAGTATTGAAAAAAAAAAAAATCGATGAAAAGTTAGATGCTAAATACAAGTTTCTGCATAACAAAGTGTTTCCTGCATAAACAATTTTCTATACCAAGTTCATATATACGTATTAAATCTTGATAGAAAACCATACCGGAATAACATGCCGGAAAACCGGAAATAGTTTCTTGTTATTTTTTTTATAACTGTCATGTTTTTTTTTTTTTTAATATCATCTTTAATAATAGATTTTGATACTTGTGTTATACGAAATGAATTAATTCGTGTTAGGTGTGCTTTAGACCAACAAAGTTATAACAGGTAATATACAAAAATTTATACAAAATTTAATTTATTATAAATAATCGATAATCGATATATAATTCGTATTGATTAAATTATTAAATTAAAATTTTATGTTTACTGTAAAATTGCTTTTCACTTTAATTAACTTTATTTTGTTATTATAAGTATAGATATAACTTTTATTTTAAAAAGAATTCTAACTTCAATCAATCATTAGCTAAGTGTTTCATGATACACAGCAAAATAATTTCTAAAATAAGCATCAAGAATACATTCTTTATTGTTTTTTCATGTATGAACATGTTAACATATTTAATTTGTTTTTTATTATACACGATGTTTAGAAATAAGTTGACGTAAAGAAAAAAGTTGTATTAGAAGGTGTAATTTGAAGAAGAACAATTATTAATTATTAGGTGCAATTTGCTTTTTACCGATGGGAGATATTAGGTTCCAAATTTGTTAAAATAAGTTAATATATTTCTAAATGTTATAAGGCGTAGTACTATCTGATGTTTAAATTGTATATGGAATACATTAAGATCAATTTTAATAATAAGTACATAATATGTCCCTTCTGTTTCAACATGTTGGTACCTATGACATACACAGATTTTTTACATGATATAAAAGATCTGATTAAATAGTAGATCCTAAACGTAAATTAAGCCAGAAAATCTGGGCTTATAAGATGTGATTAAACTGAAGGTACTAAACGTAAATAGTTTCTTATCGCGAGGTGTATTGAAGCCGGCATCTAAAAATTGTTAACTATATTATTACTAGTTTTTCGAATTAAGAATAATAACGGTCTTAACATGAGTAAGAACTATATCCCTTGTTTTATTCTATAGTATATTTCATAAGCATACTATTTTATATGTATAAATCTTAATAGCCCCATTACTCACTGTAAAAAGCACTGTTGAGAATAAACACTACTATTCTTCAATTTTTTGTATACTTTTAACCTCCTGATTCACCACTTGTACCTAATATTTCACCTAATCAACTTTTTTAACACTCTGTATATTTCTTAACACTTTTTTATATTTTTTTTAATTTATTTAATTTATAAGCTTATATTATAATTTAAATTAATTTTATTTTTAGAAGGATTCTGGGAAAGTTTTTAAAAAAAAGTCGTTGAACCAGAACTAGAACAAAACAATTTTGAAAACAAGTTATTAATTTAAAAAAATAAAAGCTCATAACTTTTAGACATATTATTAAAATATTTAAAGATTATGGTTAAAAATAAGTTTTGACATCATAAAGTTTTGTTTATGGGTTTGTTATTTTTAACTGCGTTTAATATTTATCATCGTAAAAGATTGAATTAGAAAATTAAATTAATGTTTAAATAAATAAAAAATTTTTAAAATTTAAAAATAAAAATCAAAGAGATTTGAAAAGATATCCAAAACTTTCTTTTAGTCAGATAGAATAGTAGATCTAATAGATTTAATTTAATGATAGAATTTAATCTATTACCCTGGCGCAAACAAATGAAGATTTTTGATTTTAATCATATATATTAATTAATATATCTATAGCCTACTGGTAGACTGTAAATATGCTGTCGTTTTGCAAAAATAAAAAATTAAATGGTAAAAAACAACGAAAATTTTATAAATTAGACAATCGAGCCATTGAATGTACAACTAGTTTCTGTTATCTAGGGAGTATCGTCTCGCCTACAGATGGCACTAAATAAAATGTACAAAACTGATTTGATAAAGTTAAAACAACCTTCGGTAGACTTCGCCCCATATGGTACAGTTTGCGAATATCAAGATGAACCAAACTAACAATATTCAATTCGTGCGTAAAATCTACATTAACATATGACTACGAATCATGATCTCTCAAAAATACTATTAATAATAAATTACAGGCCTTCATAAATAAACATCTCAGAATAATATGCCGAATATTCTAGCCGAAACTAACAAACGAATGGACCAATAGTGAACCAAATCAACAGAAAGAAATTAAGGTAGATTCATCATACATTAAGTAAAAATTAAGAATGCATAACAAGATGGCGATAATCTGGAATTGTCTAGGCGGATCCAGGTCAAGAGATAAACCTGGAACAACATGGAGAGCAACGTTGTTGGATGAATTAAATAACGAGAAATATCCTGGCATAAAATAGTAGAAAAAACTATGAAGAGAAAGTAATGGAAACTTTAAGTTGAATTCTAAGTCCAAGGTACCAAACATATTCATGAGCGCAAATTACAATTACATATAAGTAATCACATTTATGAAAAATAGTTTTGGTATACACATGTATAATTAATACATTAACCTAAGTTTATTTAGGTCTTTTCAAGAGTAAATTTCCATAAACTATTATCTTAACACCAATTTTTATTTTAAAATTTTTTTAATTTATTAAAATTGTTAATAATATCTATGTATAATGAAGAGTAAAAACTATAGACAAAATGGTAAATATGTAGGGCTTAAACGCATTTGATAATAAATGAGAGTGTCAATTTTGATGAATGTGCTTCAATTTTAAATATGCATTTTAAACCACACATTTTTTTTTTTAAATAAATTATAAATTAAAAAAATAAAAAAATATTCAAAAAAAAAAACAAAAATCAATTACCAAACAGAGTATTAAGGTCGAATTAAACCTACATTATATATTAAGATTAATTAATATATTTTTAATTTTAAAAGTTTTTGGAGATATGTCAACAAAAAAAAGAGATTTAAAAACAAATGAATTCAGTTTTTTTAAAAATTTTGTTGTCATTTAAATTAAAATTGAGTTTTTTTACCTATTTTGAACTATACATAATTGAAATTAAAATTGTATAGAATTTTTCTTAGAATAGTATTAAAGTATACATTTTATTAATTGCTTCAATCGTTTTGACTCAGAGAAGTTTCGCCCTGCGCTTCTTTGATAAAATATCATTTAATAAAACTAATGTTGTGCCTTTTGAAAAGTACAATAAGAGAAATATTTGTTTTTTTAGTTTTTTGTCTTTTTTTTTTTTTTTAAATAAAAATAAAATAACGTTATGTTTCGTAAAAATGTGTATTGGAAAGGCATTGTTCTGTCCTATAATTCGAACAAGCGAATTTTATGCACAAATTATTGAAAAAAATAGCTTACCAACGATGTAAAAATATTTATGGAGTTTCTGTGCCAAATTTTGAAAAATATGACTTTTAGAGAAAGATGTTAAAAATTTTTTTTTTTGCAAAAATTTTCAACTTTGAACTACAATATCTCCAAAACGGCAGCACCTATCGTCATCGAATAAAAGTCAAAATATTCTCCAGACCGTTATTGAATGTATACATATATACTACACAGATCGCTAGATATAACGGTTTTTATAAAGTAGACTAAAATAACCAGGATATTTTCAAATGCCCTTTTCGTCCTTAAATGATAATATACGCCATTAAACCTATATATTTTTTGAAAGCTGGCAATACCAGCTATCTTTGAGATAAAGTCATTTGGTTCTACGCGGATACTACTTAAACCTCAGAAAAGCCAAAACAATTATATAAAAAAAATATAGACATTATGTATTTACTTACCAATGTCAATAACAGCATTTTCCTTTTTCTCAAATAACTTTCCCATTTTATTTTAAATATTTTAAGTTCTGAAATTAAAAAAAAATACCATTTTTATATAATTTTTAATTATGTGAATATATTAATTGAAAAAAACTATATATAAGCTATATATAAACTATATATAAACAAGTTTGTACGGTTAAAAAAATTTCTATTTGTTCTAAAAACTCACAGATGAAGTTCTGAAAATTTAATTTAAGTATTAGAACAAATTAAAAATTAAAACAGGAGTTGCTCAAGCAATTTAAACACTGTAATGCCTATTAATGAGTCTAGTATAATGTTGGAAAGACAAAATACTTCATAGATATTGGTAATATTTTTAGGATTTCAAGCAATTTTGGAAGAAGGAACTTTTGATATGTAAATCACATCAATACTTCATTTTATTTCTTAATAATTAATATTATTAGAGAAATTATAGAAATTGAGATGGCTATAGTGATAATGAAACGGAAATGAAATAATCAATAAGAAAATATTCAAAATTTAAATTGGTATTAAAGAAATTGTGTTCAAAATGTAGTGGAATGAAAGGGGGCATTATTGAACATTATTATTTATTTTTTTAAATAAAAGAATTTTAAATGATATTTTGTTTGAAAAAGTTAAAAATTTTAATTACAATAGCCCAAACGTATCTCCCAAAGGTATAAGAATCCCAAAAAATTTATTTTGCATGTTTTGAACTCTAAAAATAATCTCTATTTCTATAGTTTGTTTTTAGTGATACACTCTGTACATAGATATATTTTTATATTATTCATATAGAATAGAAATTAACTAATTATTAATTAAGTTATTAATTCAAGAATCTGAATCAAGTCTAAAATCAGATAAAATTTTTTTAATTTTATGTAAAACGAAAACACGTTCTTTAAATGAGAAATGCCTCTTTTGAAGAATTGGAAACCATAAGTACCCAATCAAAAGATTGAAATAAGTTGATTGGTAGGAATCATTCATTTAAAATCTATTCTGACAATTCATTTTTAGCTTATAGCCCCCCAAATAATTTAATATATATAATATATACATATATATATATATATATATATATATACATTTTTTTTTTAAATTATAACTATATATATGTATATAAATAAAAATATATATATAAATATAAATTATTCATAAAATATATACATATTTTCTATTTATAAATTTTTATATTTAAATAAAAAAAAAAATCAATATATAAAATTACATAACAAAACCGGTGGAATACAGTTATAAATTAATAAAATTTATAATTAATTAAATTATTTCGTTAATTTGATTCTTATTCGGTTTTCTTTTTTTTATAAGACAATTATTCAAATTAAAAATTTTAAATAAAAAAAAATATTGAAAACGATTAATATTATTTATAAAAAAAAAAAAATGCATAAAAATTTTTAAATATGATTAATTATAACTTTCAACATATTATGTATAATTAAAAAAGAAAAAATTTAAATTTATCTATTAATAAATTTATACATATTGTATTGTATATGTATAATCACGTGATGCCGACTTTTTTATTTAATAAATAAATCACGTCTAATTATATTACGTCTGAATATACAAGTAAGATATTAATATTAAAAAATTCTAGAAAGTAAAAACTATATAATTATGTTATTATATATTATTATTGATTTTAAATGTTAAATTAAAAATATGTATATTAATATAAATAAAATAAGTAATTTAATTAAAATATGATTATATAATTAAAAAAAAAAAATAATATAAATCAATACAATAGAATACAAGTTGTATAAAAACATATGAAAAGACAAGAAACAAATGCATTTACATATTTAAGAAGTTTTATTAAACTTTTTAAAAAAGGTTTGTATAAGTTATTCATATGTAAGCATAAAAGAAGTTACGATAGTTTTTCACTACAAGGTTTTATGACAAAAACGTATTTCTGTGATCTGTTTTGTCTACACCGATGACAGACGTGATGACACTACGCTATAAAATTACGCTGTCGTGACGTTGTTTCAAACATAACACAAAACGTGCATTTTATTATTTTTGATTGTATAATTAATTGATGACATATTAATATATTTTCACAATTATACTTATGAATAAAGTCATACAAAACCGTCAATTATTGGCCGTATTGTTAAGAACAATACTTTAAATGACAATTGATGTCGTTATACCGTATTACTGGAATATATTTGATTTTTGTTATATTATGATTTTTATTCGGTCCGAATCCGAATTTTGTAATATAAGTATAGGCGTCTCGTTTGGTTAATGAGAAAGAATTTGGCTTACTAACCGAGGAAGTGCGGGTTTAATTCCCTTATAAATTTTTTTAATTAAAAAAAATAATTTTTCTTTACAAATCCCCATGGTGACCAAATATAATTTAAAATATACAAATATATGTAATATATAATATAAAAAAAATAAATAATATTACTTATAAATTGATAGAAAGTATTGAAAGTGGGTGTACAAGGCCTACATACGTGTTAGGCACATGCTATCCCCCTTATCAAAACAGCAACAATATTATATACTTATAGCATGTCCGAATATCTTTTCAGTATTTTATGGATATCATTCAGAAATAGTTAATTCGTAAACTTATTCTATTATTTTATTAATATAAATTTATTTGAATATAGTAGTTTAGCATAGCAGTGACAATTTACTATGTTAAATTGTCTTGCTTTTACTCTATATACAGGATGCTCGAAACTCAAAGATCCCGAAGAACGGAGGTTTAGATAATTATTCTAAAAACGTTAAAAGATATGAGAAAAACATATACTGACTTATAGATTTAAGCTATAAGCTATTAATGATTTTAAAAATTAAATGAAATGGTTAGATACATAAATCACAGTTTTTTAAGTCTAAATTTACAAAAAAAAACAATGAAAAATATCAAAACTTTTCGAATTTAAAAGCTTGACTTATTAAAGTCTAATAAATGTCAGATTCGGATATTGGCATAAAAACCTATAGCTTCAGCTAGCTACCTATAATTAAACAAATATTCTGTGAATTGTATACAGGGGTTAAATGTTCACGAAATTACTTTTAAATTCCTTATGTCAGAAACTCCGTCATAAACCCCCTTATAATCTACCTTTTTTTTTGTGAACTTTGAGCTACATCATAATATTTACATATACAATGCTATGTTTTATCTGCTTTTTCTCTTAATTATTAATTATAATAATTGTTAATTATAATTAATTAAATGAAAAAAAATTTTTAACTTGTTTAGTATGTCTACAATTTTATTAAAAGAAAAAAAAAATCATATATGGATCTTGCATACATTTTCAAAAATATTTTATAAGGTATTCAAAAACCAAAATAAGTTTATTAGGAGTCAAGGTTGACATTATTTGTTAAGGAATTACGTCACATATTATTTTAATTTAAGCGCATATATATATAAATAAATGATTTTAAAAATAAGATGTATTTTAATGGTTTTACATCAAATTATCAAGATCAATTTTTGGAAAATTTTAAACTTAAAAAAATTTGTAATGGAATTTATGTTGTGTTAATTTTTTATCTGGAGATAAAAAATTTGAGGCCTATTTCATCAAATGTAAAATATTATCACGGGGCACAGAGCGGGTCACAAATCAATTTATAAAAATTTTAAAAGATGTAGCATTGTAAATTTGGTGAAATAAGCGCAAGTTTGTTCTTACAAATTAGGAGGTTCTTACAAATTTATAGACTTTATTAAAATTGTTCTTTCACCAAACATTATTTACAAATCGTATCCATAATTACAAATTTGTAGAATCGATGTTAAAATTTTCACCAAAGTCAGAATTTGTTAAAAATTTCTTCATTCTTAATTTACCATTTAACAATAGAAGGACTTTATGTAATTCTTATTTACAAATCCAAAAAAACCTACTCCCACTATTAGTATCATGGTATAAAATGGCTTAAACAACATAGAGGGTAGTGATTACAAAGATTAGTAGAAATCAAGAAAAGTAGGTAAGAGTTGGATCACGATGGAATTAAATCGTTATTTAAAGCCAATTTTAATTTTATAACCAAACACTTTTATACTTTTATAATTTTTAATAATTTTTTTAGTTAATTATTAATAGTTTCACAATAACTTGTTAAATTTTATTTTTCAAATTTTGTAAAAATAGTAAGTTATAAATCAAAATTTTTGTAAATAATAAATTATAGATCAAATAGTTAACTGAACATGTAATATGTATAATATATAATATTTAATTAATAATTAATATTAATAAATATATCATATTTTAATTATATGTATATTTTCACTATCCCTTTTATAACTTTAATTTATTTAATTTTTATTTACAGTGTTCATAGTACACAAATGCACTAACACTAATTAAACTAACTAACGTGCACTAACTTTAATTAAATAATTTTATAATTTTCTAAAATATATTTATTTTTTATAAATTAAATGGTTTTTCCCCAAAAAATTTCAACTTTTAAATTATAATTTTAGGATTATTTCTATTAAATTCTGGAATTCTTTAAATAAATAATTTTTTTTTTAATATAATTAGTTTATAATAATTTATTAAATATACTTTATTTAATTAAATATTAACCGAACCTTTTATTGTGGTTATAATTTATTTAAATTATTTTTTAATCCTTCTTTATTGAAAATTTAATCAAAATCCGAAAAGTTTATTAAAAACCAAAGTAAATAAAATAATATCTATGTTATATTAATATATTCCTTTATTGTGAACCGTGTAATAGCTAAAAGCCGACTACTTTTTGTTTTCATTTACGTACAAAATTAAAATAAAGATTCATTTAAAATAAAAAAAAAAATCGAAAATCGAAAAATTATTTTATTTAAATAAATAAATAAATATCAATAAATTTGATGCGGTTTTGAATGACAACAAATATTAAATTAACACTTTAAATATTTCAGTTCTTTAGTCTTGGTCACAATAATCATAAAATCAAAAAAAAAAAAACAAACAAATAAAATGTTATTGAATTTAAAGGTATGACCGGACAGGTATATTATATTAATACTACTTAACTTATACGCAATTTAAATTTTAAACAAGTACACAATAGTCAATATTATATAGGATTACTGGTATAGAATAAATTTAAAATCTTTCTAAAGTAATGTTTGTATAACAAATATACTAATATATATTAGACTAAATGATATTTAATCGAAAAAAAAAAATTTCGAAATATAAATTGTATATTTTATTAAATAAGTTATATTTTAGCCATAAATTCAACGATCTAGACGATTTGAATGACCTATAGGAGTTAAGTTACCTACGTAGAAATGGATTCAAAATGAAACTTAAATAACCGTAATATATAAGCATTGTAGTCACGGAAGTGGTAACCAAACTGTTATAACTCGCTACCTGGGGTCAAGGGCATTAGGGCTAGACTAGCAAATTAAACAAATAAACCAGGATCAGAAGAGTGTTATTTACTATGTATTGAACTATTATTCTGTTATATTTTTATTGATAATTTAAATCAAGCCGGGATTCTTTTTATTATTTAAAGAGTAAACTCCATTTTCCTATCGGATGTCGAATACTTTTTAGATATTCTTCAGTATATATATAAAATTACAAGTTCCTCTTCTGTCAATAAAATTTGTTCCATTTTGTGTCGGAAAGGTGTTTATCCGAATTTTTTTTTCGTGTGTTCATGTGTGTGTGTATGTATGTTTTTGAATACAATAGCTCGCATCAATTTCAACTGATTTTCATGAAATTTGGTATGAATATGCTTTCTTCGTCAATAGTAAGGTTGAAGAGCCAAATCGGATCACAAAATTGAGAGGCTCCCATACAAAACATAAGAATTTCGTGAAATCTCGAGTTGTAACCGGTGTAAAAGTTTAAATTTGGTACATAGACTATTGGTAGGTACCTATGAAGAATAGCTTTCAAAAATTGATTCTAGTATCGAGGTCTAGAGTTTCTACGAGTTTCGGAAATGTCAAGTTCTAATAATTCATTAAAAAATCACCTGATTTTAATAAAATTTGTTATGAATGCTTTTTTTTGTTTTTATTATGAATGTAAAAAGAAAGAACGGCTCCTTAGATGGGCCTACACATTATCGGAGGGCTCCCATATAAAATAACCAGACAAGAAATATTAACAAATTTTAGAGATTTTACAATACAAACCACATTACGCAAGAAGAAAAGTTTTTACTTCTGTGATTATATATAATTTCAAAGGGGAAAATGTAGGATAATAAATGTACAAATTGAGTATTTAAAATACATTAGCATTTGCTATCATAAGTTTAAAACAAAAGGTTCTTCAATATATATATATATATAAATTTGATTATTTTTATAAAATAGATAGAACCTCCGCTTTTAAAAATTTTTAAGTATTTATTATAGTAATTAACAGTTATAAATAAAAAATGTATATAAGTTTCTTGCATAATAAAATAATTTTTAACTTTTTTTTTACCTTTATATAATTTAAAATCTATTAAAAATTATAAATATATGAATTTTGATTTTTTAATTGAATATGAAAAATATGACATTTTAATAAGTTAAAATTACAAAGATATATAATGCATTTATATGTAATATTAAATATATTTTGAAATAATTATAGGCGCGTATCATATGGCCCGGACCATAATGCCCTTGGGGATTATGTCCCTCCAACGTTAGGACATATTGCTTAAACATTACCAGTGAAATATAAGCCACCAGTGATGGACACAATACTTCTGACAAAACTAAGGCTAAATGGTTTATCTAATTTTGGGTCATAACACCGCAAAAATCTTTAGAATCCTATGACTCACCAAACATTAAAGTTATTTTTAACCTGGAATCTTGTTAACTAGCAGCTACTCCCACTCCTTCAAATTAAGCACGAAGCAGGTTGTGAAGGGAATTACTAAGGCAAGGGTAAGAGTGACTTATAGAAGAGTACGCTAAGGCCACGGGCTTACAATAATATAGAAAATTGTTTGAAACCTATTTGTAGAACATTAATTGTATATTAAAAATTTAAAAACATTATGACTCACAAATAATGAGACATTGTGCGCAATATTTAGTTTGGGCAATATGTCCCATCAGAAGTAAGCCAAATGGCATGTCGCCATAATTATAGGGATAATTTAAGTAAAAAACAACAGTTATGTTTTCATATAAACTGTTTTGCGTGCAGTTAATAGAAATTGTTATTGAGAAATCGATAAGTTACAAGTATATGTATATACAAACTTTTATAACATGTGCATACTATTAATATTATTCTATTCCATTTGTTAATATACATAAATAAATTATTAATATTCCTACAAACTGAAATAATAAAAAAAAAAAATGTGGTAAAATTTTGAAATAATAATGAAATTTTTTTATTCATATAGTATTTATACTTGCAATTCAATTATTTATTCTTTTTTTATTGAAAAAAAAATGCATTAAGTTGGAATTGTATCTTAAAGAAATTTTTAAATTATTATATACGGAAATATCACATATCATTATCCAATTATGTATTAAATATTAATTACAAAGTGTTGTCTTAAAATAAAAAGGAATATATAAATTAATAAAAAAGATAACACGTGTGACAAAGTTTTTAATTCTCTTTTATTTAAATATATATTTATACGGTTAAACGGAGATAGAGGTGGTGGTGATGGATATACCTTATATAGCTAAGAAAACCATACTCATATAACACAGATCAAGCACAAAATTAGTAAAAGGCAATATCACATGAGAAGAAATAAAAAATGAGCAACAAACCCTCTCAAATCTAAGATAATTCCAGTGGAATTGTTGTGTACTCAAAATTATGTTCTGTACCCAAAAGAGATTCCGTTATTAAAAATATTTAAATAGAATTCTAAAAATAACTCAAAAAGAATACTAAAAAGTCAGATTTGGCAGGAAGGTTTAACAACTAATATAACACATTAGAATTAATTTATAATAAAGGAATTGGAAATGCAGGATTTTTTTAAATTTTTTTACTAAAAAACTATTAATATTATAATTACCTACCCTAACGACTTTACCAACCCTTGTCTAATTATTCTAACTTAAGGAACTTAACCTATTTTTTTAGGACTAATATATGTAATTGTAATTTTCTCATTTAGGTAATTTCTATTATCTAACAACCAATAGTTCTCTTCTTATTATTTTGCTGTTATTCGGTATAGACATGTCGTATTTCAGATTTTCTCCATTCCTATTATTCGGAGTATACTCTTATAATTTAACATGAAACAGGTTTATTATAGTGAAATAATAGAGGGACAAGATTTTGACTTTGAATATAGCCAATTTTATCCAATAAGATGAAATGTTCAGGCGCTATAAAGCCTGTAATCATTGTCTTTTTAAGGAACTGATGATTGTGATAAAATATATTTGATATTAAACTATTTTCTGTTCTGATTATTGATCTGCGTGCTCTATCATAATGATTTCGAATTAGTTTTATCATAAAACTATTGGTTCTGTTTATGTTTGATTCTTTGTATATAAAATAATTATTAGAATAGAAGTTCTTGTAGTCAGATGCGGGCTTACGTGATTTGTTTAAATATATATATATATACACTATCTTTTAAATTTCCAAAGTTTTTCCATAATTGCTTAAGTTAAAGCAATAGGGATACCATATGTCAGAGTAGGTTTTTTAAAAGATTGATAGCATGATGTTTTGAGAAATTGCATAATTTTAGGTGCAATATTTCAGAATCTTATATGTGTATTATGCTACTTCATTATAAAATTTTAAAATACACAATTGAAAAGAAAATATGTTTATAATTAACTTGCTAATTAAAAATTATAAATTAATTATTATTAAAATATATTATTGTAAAATATTAATCATTTTACAACCAAAAAAAACAAATTTATACTATAAAAACTGATTTTAAAAACTTCAAAAAAAAAAAATGGATTTTAAATTGAGTTTACAAAATCTTATATGATTTACCATACACGTCTTAGGGAGTATTTTAAAATTATTCAATCAATTATAATCAAACATGTAAAAGACAATTATAATCGAACATGTCTTTTTTAATATTCTATGTATGCAATGCAGTTGTATACATTATTATTGTATAACAAAAAAAAAAACATTTTTAGGTTATGTTATGTTATATTATGGTTTTATTTAAATATGTAAATCGACATATGTATTTTTTTCAAATTGCAACACTCGTTGTTAAATGATGATAAGTGCTGTTAAAAAAGACAGTACCAAAATAAAATTGCGCCAAAATGTAATTGTTGTTACTATTTTTTTATTATTTAATTCCAAAAAAAAATTAAAAATAAAAAAACACACAATTAAGGTAAAAAAAAGTTAAAAAACTTTAAAATAGGTAATAAATTATTCAACTGGCATTTGATTGCATTATAAGAGTTGTTATAAGAGTTATGTATATAGAGCTTTGTGTCAAAATTAACTTTTTTTTTTTTTTAAACTTTCAAAATAATAAGTTTTTTTTTTTAATTTGTTTATTTTAGGCTTTTTATATTTTTTTTTTATAATTTGCAAAATATTTATAATTTTTTAATATTTTAATTATTTAATATCATTTTTGTTGGTCTGACATTGCTTTACAAAATTAAAATTTTGGTTTTTTTTTTAACAAAACATTAAAAATTATATTGAATATTACCTTCATAATAAATAAATGCGTAAACTTTTGTGTAATAATAAAATCTACAATATAAGTATATAAGATATGAATTCTTATTTATTAAAAAATAAAAAAATTAAATAAATATAAATATATACATAATATAAACATGTGTGTATATTTTTTTATGAAATTATATAAGTAACATACATAAAATTTTTATATTAAAATTATATTTTAAAAAATTTTTTTATTATTATTTTATTCAAATTTTATTATATAAAAAATGTAGTACAATATTTTAAATAATATATACAATTTATACACATATATATATTTTCCGGCTACTGTTTGGACCTCTATATCAAGGTTTGGGTTTTTTTTTAAATTAAAAAATAAAAATTCTTATCTATCATCTGGAACAATTTGATATAAAACTTTATACATATGTATATGCAACATATTTAGGTATTTTAGATATTAATAATTAATATACATATACCTATAAAAAATAATCATAGACAAAATTTTCTTCTAAAAATTATTGATTAAAATTATTAATAAAATTAGCAATAAAAAACTAAACGTGTTAATTCAGTAGGGCTTTTTAATTAAAAAAAGAAATATATATATGATAACATAAAATTAGAAAAAAATAGATTAAGATAGATTTGAATTAGTATTTTAATTTCATTCATTTTATACTAATCTTAATTATAGACAGATGGTGTAAGATGAAATTTTATATTTTTATACTCGTACATATATATATATTTCGATTAATATAATTTTTTTTTTTTTAAGCGCTAACTGTTCAACTGTTAGGCTAATAAGCCTGTCTATACCATAGGTACATGTTGGAACAGGGGGTCATATTATATTCGTATTATTACAATTGATCTTAATGAATTCCACATACAATTTAAACAAATGTAATAATTTGAAATTAAGAAATTGTTATTTCTACTTTATATAAAATAAATATATTAAATATACATACTAGAATTTTAAATCTAATTTATTAAGTGATTTAAAAAAAAAAACAATTATGTAAGTTTATAACGGCTACATAGTTAAGCTATTCAAATTAATTTTTATAAATATTTACTGAGCTTTTAGGACCAGTTTTTTTATTTTTTTAAATGCAATTTTAATTCTGATTAATCCTAATAATAAGAATATAATTATTCCAACATCAATTTTCTTTTATTTCAACATGTACCTTTGGACAGTGTTTTTAGCCTATGTGCATTAATTGAACAATTATCACTTAAAAATAAAATTTAACTTATTTAAAATATAATTAAATTGATTGAGCAAAGATTATTAATATTTTTTTAATTGATCCAGCCCTTAGAGTTCAGAACTTCAATTTTAGTTCAATCGGAAAATAATTAATTATAATAGAATAATATTTTAGATTTATTTATTTATTTATTTATAATTAGTACCAGGACAATAGTAAATATTGCCTGATATTTTTATAGTCCTTTGTCTATTTGGTATTTGGGCTTCGTAAATTAAATGCTTTCTATTTATTTATAACAACTATATTAAATATTTTGTTTATATTATATATTTAAATTATATTTGGTCACCATGGTGATTTGTAAAGAAAAATTATTTTTATTAATATTGTATGACCTGTCCGGAAATCTAACCCGGACTCCCTTGGTTAATAATCAAAATGCTTACCCACTATACTACCGAGGCCCCATATTTTAGATATTATTAAAATATTATAATAAAAAAAAATAAAATACTAAATTAGATTTATATATAATTATAATAATTAAATAAAAGATTAGATTTGTACATTAGTTTTCAGAACATGATCAGAACAGAACCAACCGTACATCGAACACTTAAACGTCAAACACTTTATAAATTTCAATTTTTAACCCATTAATAGGCAAATACATATTTATGGCATTCGAAGATTTTATTATATGATATACTATTTTTATAATCGATTTTTACTGCTTTACTATTATGTAGAGTTTCCATTTCCCGGCACTTTTAAATTTCCCGGGATACGGGAAATTTAAAATTTAATTTTTCGGGAAATCCCGGGATTCCGGGAAATCTGAAAAGATTTAAAGAAAAGTACAAATAATAACATTTTAAAACAAAAAACAAGATATTTTTATAATAATTCAAGTCTTTATTCAAAGATATAACAAAACTATAATAAAATAAACAAAAAAATAAATGTGTAATATTCAAAAGAAAACATTTGGATTTAAAATAGTAATAATAAAAATATAATTAAACTGCTAAGTGCTATGCTATTTTACTTTTTATATTTAATAAAATAACTTTTCAAGAAGCTTAGTACATTAAGTGAATGGCCACATCTTTTTTTGGTAGAAAATATGGCAGCTATTGAAAATACTCGCTCGCTTTCAGTTGATGTAGGCCTTGTTGTTTTTAAACAATAGAATAATTTTTTTAAATTTTCAGTCAGTTCACCCGTTAATTCATACATTTTTATTTCTTTTTGAATATTATTAGAATTAGTGTAATCTGAATTAAGTGGCATCTTTTTAAAACACTTCTTCACTGCAGTTTCCAAGTTCTTCCGTAAATTTAATTCATCGATGTTACCTTCCATCACTACTTCACTATCGTCACTCTCAATATCAATTGCAGTAGCATCAGGATAAGTTTTTGTAAATAATTTTACCATTAATTCTTTTGCCAACTTTATAATGCAAGCTTTGCTGCTTTTTTCCAAAAAAATATTATTTAAATTTTGTGAATTTGGATTTTGCAAAAATTGTAAGAGCGAAACTAAATCTTTGTTGCGTCTTTCTATTAATCTTGTTTTTAATACTTGTAGCAGTTCAGCACTTAAAACATTTTTTTGAAGTATACATATTACAAAATCGCAATTTTAGACTTGAAAACTATTGAAATGACAACTTTACATGACAATATATTAGTCTGAAATATGATTTTTATTGGAAATTAATGAACTTAAATTTCCCGGGAAATGAAAATAAAAACCCGGGATTCCGGGAAAAGAAAAATTACATATTTCCCGGGAATTCCATCCCGGGATTTCCCGGGATGGAAACTCTACTATTATGAGAAGCATGATTTTAAAATCCAGTAAATTATATAATTAATTTTTTTAAAATATAAAAATTAAAATAAAATAAAAATAATCTATATCTAAAAATTTTATAACTTGTTTAAAATTCAAAAATTTAATTTAAATTTTTAATTATAAACATGTATGTGATAAATACTAATTAAAAAATTGTCTAATTTTTTTTTTTTAGTTATTATTAAATTTGCATTAATTAGAATAGAATTCAATATTTTAGAACATTCTTCTAAATTGACGTTAAGTTTTATTTTAATATCTCTCTGTTATATATGTTAAATATTTAATTTAATTTTTTTTTTATATATTTACTTTCTTATATATATAAATTAATTTTGAATTACGAAATTTTGTGTGTTTTTTGTTTATCAAAAAAAAAAAAAAATTAAATAAAAAAAAAAATACACCAAAATGCAAAAAAACTTTATTTCAGGTTATAAAAAATGACAACCGTATGATATATACGCGATCTGCACTATAACCGTTAAAATTTTAACACTTTTTTATTTTTTCGTTAAACGTTAGTAGTGAGAAGAAATAAATTTAAAAAGTATAAAATTTATGTAATTATATTATGTTTAAGTAGTTACTTACTGTGTTTTACTTTTGAAAAAAAAAAAATTAAGAAATAAAGTTATAATAAATTAAAAGTAAAAAACCAAAGTTAAATGATTTTATTATATACTAATACCGGTATACGTATTTACTTTTTTAAATTAGGTAGGTGGTTTTTTTTTATTAAAAACTGTTTTATTATACTTTTCAATTTTATTTACACTATTTTTACAAGACTTTTTTTTTTTTTAAATTAACTTTAGTTTAACTTTTTGTAACAATTTTAATTTGAATCCGAAACAAATTAAAGTTTAATTAAATAAATATTTTGAAAATCTTAATTTACATTTCAAAATCAAAAAAAAAAAAACAAATATAATAAATTTTGATTTATATTATAAACTAATTTATATTTTACAAGTTTTATTTTACTTTTTTTTCTTTTATTTCGGTTATATTATTATAGTTTTTTTATAAAGTGCCGTCTATTCGACTCAACGGTTATAAATTTACTAAAAGACAGCTTTAATACGTCGAACGTATTATAATTGACCATTTTTATTTTTTTTTATTTGGTTTGGTCGCTTACTCGCTTTATTCGTTGTCCATCCATATACACAATATTATAATATGGGATCTGATAATCAAAATAAAATAAAAATAAGGCAAAAAAAAAAAATATATATGATATTCTATATATCATCTGTTATAATATTATTACAAATATATACCTTAATCACCTGTGTAGTACAGACATATACTTATGTACATAAGAAAATATTTTAAAAACAAAAAAAAAAAAAGCGTTGGGAACTAGCAATTCAGGAAATATGTATCTTCAGATATTATTTATATATATATTTATAAGAAAACTTATTCAAAATTTACCTATACCTACTTACCTATCAGCTATCATAGACCAAAAAAAAAAAAAAAAGAAAAGTAAAAATATAAAAAAAAAAAAAACTTTCGTCAATCTATAGAAAAGTTTTGTAACAACTGGATGAACATTAATAAAACTACTTTTTTTTATTTAACATTTTTATTTTTATTTTTGTTTTATTTTTTTAAACTTCATTTTTCATTTCAAGCTTTTTTTTTTATATTAGATTTTTTTTTTTAAAACGAGCCGTGTTTCTTTTAGGCTTTTTTTAAGCACATACACACTTCAATGCATTTCTAAAGTTTTGAATATACATAATTTAAAAAATATATACTTATTTCAGGAATTGTCATTTTATAATTAAAATCTTACAAAAATAAGGTATGTTAAATACAAATACAAATTAATAATTAATATTATTTTAATATTTTCCGTATTACTGTAAACGACGTTTCAGTTGCGTTTCAAAACTCGAATTTTCATTCGATTTGATAAAAATGTCACAATAAGTTTTTAAAATAAATTTTTTTTTTTAGTATTATTAAAAATAAGATCGAACTCATTAAATAAGGGAAATTAATATGTTTTAATTCAAATATTAATTTATTTATTTTTGTTTTGTAATTAAACTATCTGGAATCGTTTAGTTTTAATTTAATTGAAAAATAATTAATGAAAGATAGTTTTAAATAGAGTTTTATTCCCGAAAAATACATTTTACCGTCTCTCTAAGCAATCAAAGTTTTTAATAATACAAATTGTTTGTATAAACAAAATTGCCATTTAAGAGGTTGTGAAAAATTCTAAGCTCTTTTGCGATCAACCACTTGCTATAATTATCAGGGTCGTTGCATGTCTCAGAAAATTAAATTTTTAAAATTTGAAAATTATCCTCACCATCACTTTACAAGTTTACCAACAATTTTTCGACAGCGTTATAGGGCCCCCGTTGCAATAATGGTTTAACCCAATATATTCTTCTTTTTAGTTCGCTTTTATCATGATCCTCCTGATACTCACGCATCTTATTTCTCACAATCGATAATACTAATGCTGTAGCAGCAGTTCTTTCTTTATCCATAATTATATTTTTAAAATAATTATTTTTATAAATTTTAATAAACTTTTAAGCTTTGGTAAACTTTTTAATAACACAAAAAAAACGTTTCTTTCAAAATTAAATTAAAAATCAAAAAAATTTATTCAGAAATTATATTTTTAATGTAATATGTGTGTTCTCAAATTACATACGTTCAGGTACAAAGAGAAAGTTCAAATATAAGAACGAGACAATTAAAGAGAAATAGTAAAGTTAAAACTGGGCCATCTACATTTTCAGAAATCAGAGTTAGTGAGAACCAATAGGATTATTATATTCTAATCAATTACTAAATTCGTAATGAAAACTTTAAAAAAAATGTTATACTCAAAATGAAACTGAAACAATATAATACATCTAAAATTGTATGGTTTTTTTTATTTTAATTAAAACCAATTTTTTTTAATTTTAAAACTTCTTCTATTTTAAATTTAATTTTAATTCTGATTCTTTAAAAATTTAACGCGACAAAGTTTCTTTTGGCGGGAGCTATTACGTGGGAAACTAAGTAATATAAAATCAGCTGTAACTCAAAAAGTGCCTTAAATATGTATTTTTGTTATATGGCCTATCTAGTTAATATTATATTTTTGATCAGAACATTTTATAATATTTTCATGATTTGAAATTTTATAGACGTGTGTATTAGCTCAGCAATTTGATTGTCCAGGAATGGACAAATAAATTGAGGTTAATTTGGAATAGGGCTTCAATTTTCAAAGATCCGCATTTGCAACAGAGTTTTAATTATAATTAATATGATTTTTAAACACAAGTATTTATCAAAAATTTTTTGCCCTCATTTGAAGTAATTAAAAAAATATTTCATTACTCTAAATGAACAAATAATAAATTTCTAATTCTTCGGTAAAATACTAAACGTATCTAATTACTTTAATTAATAATTTATCAAAATTTATTTTCATCTACATATTTATATTATCTATCTATTGTAACATTTATTTTTTTACACAATGAAATGGTAAAGCTGGTAATACTCTATTTATAATTTCAGTCCCTGCCACCTATTGTTAAATATATAAGTTTTCTTTTATTATTATGGTTTTACAATTTGCTAAATAAATTTAATTGCATGATTGATTACGTTGCATTATATACATAAATAATTTCTAATTGCATTTATTAATATGAATGTTAAATACTATTTTTTATCTTGATATTATATTATTTTTATCTTGATGCCTTGATAATACATAATAAATAATATCAATAATTCAATAATTATCTAAATATTTATGAAATAAAATTTAAAATTATATACAGATAGATAACAAATTATCAGAATTTTAGTAAACATAATAAATTTTCAATCAGTTTAATGGGTGCATAAATCAAATAACCGGTCAGCCGCTTGATTTCATGTTAAGTGTTCTTTTAAATATTTATTATTCATATTCTAATAAGAAGAATAAAATAAAAACAAATGTCTGACTGAAGTTTGAATAAGATTTTTTATTAGCGTTCTGTTTCATTGCATTTCGTTTCATTACTATTCTATTTACTACTACATTTACAAATACAAATTCGTAAATAGTAATTTGTTTCGTATCGTATAAAAAATCCTCAAGAATCAAGATGGTGGTAAATTAAATAAAAAATGAATCAAAACATATTGGTTTAATTTGGTTTTAAACTTTGTTTGTGAACTCCATTTTAAAACTTTTGTTAATAAATACAATCAACTTCAGTACTAAAAAATTTAAAATTATATTTAAATAGAAATATTTTATTTATATTTAAATTTAATTGTCTATTTTTCTAGTTTAGAATATAATTATTTAAATTTATGATTTTCTAAAATTGTCTAATTATTATGTAAACGGTTTAATACTGTAATAATAAAATCGGTTAACATTTCAATACTACTATATACATATTTATAAATAATTTAATGATCAAACACAACTGAAGCGCCTGACGAAAATTTTAGCAGTAAATTTTAAATAATTTTGTAAATTTTTATAAAAAATGTCTTTTGTTATATAAAAAATGAAAAAATAATTTGAATAAATTTTTTTTATAGTTAAAAATTTAATGATTACAGTTTAAAAACTTTAAATTCAATAAATCCTAATAAAAAATGTTATTTAACTTAATTTATATTAGATTTAAAATTTTATATGTTTCATTTTATTTGTTTCAAAGGTAAATGTGAACTAACAATTTTAATTTAAGTCGCAGCTTAAACCTAGGCAACCGGAAATATGCGACGGACATGATCACAACGTGGCTGATGCAATGGAGATATGTAGGAATAGAGTCATTCTTCAACGTTCCACTGTACTCTTTCACTTTGTTCGGATTTGTAGCCGTGATAGCATCAATTCTGTGTTCGGTTAATTCTTCTTGAAATTCAGTTGAAATAAAAAAAAATTTAGTAAGTTTTTTTTTTCTTTTTATTATTTTATTTTAATAATTAGCAAATTATTTATTAAATATTTATTTTGAAATAATTTATTGTTTTTAAAATTTTTGAAACTTATTTTTGAGATTTCGTAAATTGTGAAATAGTTTATACTTGCTGAGTAATTCAATTAAACCGAATCGAATGATTAATTAAAGTAAAAAGTAATATGGTGGCTAGGGTTGAAAAGTTTTTTTTGTTCGTGATTCCGGCGTTTTATAAAAAAAATTTTTTGAATATAAAACTTTAACAATTTAATTTTTAAATTTTTTTGCAGAAATGGGTAAAGAAAAGATTCATATTAACATTGTCGTCATCGGTCATGTCGATTCTGGTAAATCAACCACTACTGGCCATTTAATTTACAAATGCGGTGGTATTGATAAACGTACAATTGAAAAATTCGAGAAGGAAGCTCAAGAAATGGGCAAAGGTTCCTTCAAATATGCATGGGTTTTGGATAAATTGAAGGCCGAACGTGAACGTGGTATTACAATTGATATTGCTTTATGGAAATTCGAAACTGCCAGATACTACGTCACCATTATTGATGCCCCTGGCCATCGTGATTTCATCAAAAACATGATTACTGGAACTTCACAAGCTGATTGTGCTGTATTAATTGTTGCTGCTGGTACTGGTGAATTCGAAGCTGGTATTTCAAAGAACGGTCAAACTCGTGAACATGCTTTACTTGCCTTCACACTTGGTGTCAAACAATTGATTGTTGGTGTTAACAAAATGGATTCTTCTGAACCACCATTTAGTGAATCCCGTTTTGAAGAAATCAAAAAAGAAGTATCTTCATACATTAAGAAAATTGGTTACAATCCATCTGCTGTTGCTTTCGTACCAATTTCTGGTTGGCACGGTGATAACATGTTGGAACCATCCAGCAACATGCCATGGTTCAAAGGATGGAAAATAGAACGTAAAGAAGCAAATGGGGAAGGTAATAAAATTACACAAAAAAAAAAAAAAATTAAATGAATCTAAATTTTATGGTTTTTTTTTACAGGTAAAACTTTGATTGAAGCTCTCGATGCCATTTTACCACCAAGTCGTCCAACTGATAAAGCACTCCGTCTTCCTCTTCAAGACGTTTACAAAATAGGCGGTATTGGTACAGTACCAGTAGGTCGTGTTGAAACTGGTGTCTTAAAACCAGGTATGGTTATTACATTCGCCCCAGCAAATATAACTACTGAAGTAAAATCCGTTGAAATGCATCACGAAGCTTTACAAGAGGCTTTACCTGGTGATAACGTTGGTTTCAACGTTAAGAACGTATCAGTCAAAGAATTGCGTCGTGGTTATGTTGCTGGTGACTCAAAAGCACATCCACCAAGAGGAGCTGCAGACTTCACAGCTCAAGTTATTGTATTGAACCATCCAGGTCAAATTTCAAATGGTTATACACCTGTTTTGGATTGTCACACAGCTCACATTGCATGCAAATTCGCTGAAATTAAAGAAAAAGTTGACAGACGTTCAGGAAAAACAACTGAAGATTCTCCAAAATTCATCAAATCAGGAGATGCTGCTATTGTTATTTTGGTACCAACAAAACCATTGTGCGTTGAATCATTCTCAGAATTCCCACCTTTAGGACGTTTCGCTGTCCGTGATATGAGACAAACAGTTGCTGTTGGTGTAATCAAATCCGTACAATTCAAAGATCCATCAAGCGGTAAAGTTACAAAAGCTGCTGAAAAAGCAGTAAAAGGCAAAAAATAGCTGGAGCTATTCCAATTTATTTATTATAATAACTCCAAAACTTATATAGAATTTGAAAAAAAATGCTTCCACCGCAAAGAATTTCGAAGGAAAGGAAAGTGTATTGATATTTATAATTATTTTTATATTTTGTAATTTCTTAATATTAATATAAAAGAATAAAAAAAAGTTGATATAGATATTATATATGTATTTTGGAAATTATATTACATAAAGAATAAAACTGATACATTGCACAATTTTTGTATTTTAACTGTAATAAAGTGACTTGGAAGCCTAATTTATAAATCCAAAGTATTTTATTTCCAATTAGTTAATCTCATAAATTAGGAAAAGTGATGCTAAACTTATCTATTAGAATTGTTTTAAAAAGAATCCAATTTTTGAATTATAAAAAGTTTGCTTAAAATTTGAATTGTTTTGAGTATGAACAATTTTATCACGAAAATTTTATTAATAATAACTAGGGAAACCCCAAAATATTAAATTACCTTCCGATTCAAAAAAAAAGTATGAAAATCAAATCTAACGAAAGGTTTTTTGCAAATTTGTCATGCATAGTAACAATTGTTATTTTTTACACATCTCAGTTAGTATTAATACGTTAAACGCTCAACACAACTTCAAGTAGAAATTGCAAATAAAGTACTTGTGTACGTAGTACGTAATTCGTTATTGATTTTGTGGACACATGTGGCATAGAATAGATGCTATGGTACTTTCGGTGCAATGCGTTCAAGTAATATGAATGTTAATTATTGGTAAAAACTAGAAAGTTAATAAATTTATAAACTAACAATTTAAACAAGTATTTTGCAAGTACAAATACTTTTATATTAACCGGAATTTTGTTAATATATATATGTATAAATTCCATTACATGGACTACATGTAATATAGTAATAGTATACATATACATTTTTATTTAATGGTATTAAATTAAAAGTTATAAGCCTTACAGTTTGAAATTTTTAGAATGTATAGTACATTGTACAATATAATTAATATTAATCTTACCGTATATTTTATAATATTGAATTTTCACTAGATTTTTAAAAATCGTTTATTAAACAAATTTTAATGCTATTTTTTTTTAAATTTAAAATTATAAAACACGTGTATAGGTATTTTTATGATTAAAAACTTATAAGAATTAATTTGTTTCCTTTTAATAAACTCAATGTTTGTATTAGAACTAATTTTCATCTCCAAGGGATAATTTTCTTTTAAGTTTTTTTTTAAAGAATTTTCCAATTAAAGAAAAACAACTTTCCAGTAATTTCCAATTTTAGAGAGACTTTTCCGATACAATTCTATTTATAACTTTTGTTTTCCATTGAAAACTTGTGCATATGTGCATTTTATTGCATATTTCCACTTTAGGTATTAAAATTTTTTAAAACTACGAAAAAATGTTGACAAAATTGAAAATTTTATGAAAATTACGAAAAAGGTTGATAGGAAAAAGAAGAAACTTACATAGGACCACAAGAAACTTACAAAGAAATCTTACTGCCTAACCAAATCCTGAACAAGAGCAAAAGAATGATATAAGTAACGGTCTCTTAATTCACAATTTGTATAGTAAATTAGAACTTACCGATATAAAATTAAATTTAAAAATTAAAAAAGCTTAAAAAGAGTCAACAACAGAACTGTGTAGAGCATAAGAAAAGGTAAAGTAAAATTAAATGATTAATTAATTATATCTATCACACGAAGTACAATATTAAGATATTCTACGTTGTGATCTTTCATGTCTATTTGAATTTAGAATAATAAGTGGAGCATTGTAACGTGTAATATACCTATAAATAACTGTAAAAACACTAACTTTATACCTTTAAGGTAACTTTCGCAGTTATTACAAACAATCAGTTTCAGATAATGGATTAAGTCAGTAATGGAAGCCTTTTCATTCAAATAAATTATTTGTTGCTTAATCTCATTAATTTCATTAACAGAATTAAATTTATAATTATAATTAAAATAATATTTTACTACATAAATATTTAACACGCCACACTGATTTTTGACATTACTACAAAAAGGTTTAAGTATTTACTATACGACAGGGTTGGATATCGTGACATTTCAAAAAAAATAAAAAACAAAACAAAGAAAAAGTTGACATTTTGAAAACAGAGAAATAGGAAAACAAGGAAGAAAAATAATTACATATAGGAAGAGATTTTATTAAATTTGTTATTTAAGACAAGTTATGAAAAATTAAATTAAAATATATAATTTCTAATTAGAATAAGAGTGTTAAAAATATATGTTCATATGTGAAATTTAGTAAATTTTTCAAATTAATTAAGAAAAATTGTTTTTCGAAAGTGAAGAAAACTGCAATATGATATAAATCTTTAATTAGGTACACACTTTGCTGGGTAAGTAGTGTTATTTTCTAAATTTAGAAACTAGTAATAGAATAATATAAAAGTAAAAATTGGGACAAAATAATTAGTTTTATAATTAAAATCATAAAATTTGAAGTTAAAAATAAAAATAACGATAATTTTATGACATTTTTCGATAACATCAAAATTGTAATTATATAAATTAGGTATATATTTTTAATAGAAAAATTAAATGTTAAAAAAATCATTTTTAAACTTCCATTGCTATCCTTATGTTTCAAAGGTCGTATTCTAATATAAAAATATTAAATATATACTTTTTTTTTTTACGGAAGTTCACTAATAATTATTGAGGTAGGATGAGATTAGTTTTTTTTTGTTATTAAATGTCACTGACATATTGATGCGCAAAAATCTAAATGTAAATTGACATCTTTTCTGACTAATTAGTAAGTTCTACATAATTCCATTTAAAATTAATTCTTTATCTTTTCTGTTGAAGAAATTATCAAGTTTGTATAAAGTAATAATAATCCATACAAAAGATATTAAAATTATCTTATCTTTTTTTATTTTTTTTTTCAGGTAACGATAAAGATAATTTAAAACGAACTACTACATTTAATTAATTTAAAACTGAATGCAAATAAAATTTGTAAAAAAATGTCGGATTTTGTATCACAAAATATGCTTCCGGAAATTTGGGAAGATATTCTTCAAAGGCACTGGACTTATTTAGAAACTGAAGAAAGTATGCTTAAGCTCGATGAACGAAAAAAACTTGAAGGTATGGGCTTTATGGACTTTTTCTTTTTTATTTATTACGTATTAATATGATTTTGTTTCTATAGGTTGCCTCAAACAGTTTCTATGTATGGTGCCACACGACAGAAAATTTTTCTTACCCGAAACATCATATGTGCTTAAAAAATCAATTGAAGAAATGCAAGATTTTTCAGCTTATAATGCTATGGTCGGATTTGAATCAATTAGTCAATATGCAAATAATTTGTTCACTAAACCTTGGAGAAAAGAGTATAAAGTTATTAAGGTAAATTGTATAATTTAAAGAAAAAACCTTTTAATAAAACTAAAAACATATTATTTTTTTAAATATTTTTAGATGTATTCAGGTTTTTACCAACATGAAATAAAATCCAAATTGCTTCATGCAGAGAAATTATTCGAAGCAATGGGCTATAGACAATTTAATCAACTTTTAATATTAGATGGTCCAATATGTCCAGATCAAGTTACAAATGTATCAAGAGATGCTATGGCAGCTTATGTTGAATGTCAAATAATGAAGCAAATATTAAGTGGTCTGACTTCGATGCAGCTATCATGTACTTGGCTGGATATATTTAAATTTAGGGAAACACATATATGTAAATTTTTTATACATTTGTTTTAAAATATATTATATAATGTTTTCGTAGGTGGTCAAAGTCAGGCTATAAAAATGATAGCACTTGTACTTCAAGAAAAGCGATTTAGAAAAGAAAAAATTAATCAAGGTAAATTGAAAATTTAAAGTAAGATAAATACTGTTTTACATTTCTTTCCGAATATTATTTTTTAGAAAATTGTTATGGGAATAAACACCAACACAATATTTCACAGCATCAAAATTGTTATGCAAATTGCAATCCAAATTTATATCATTTTCAATCACAAAATTCGACAAATCATCAAATATCGATGCAGCCGCTTAGCTCTTGCCAATTACATAGTACATCTCAACCGCAATCAACAGCACTTGTGCATAAATATCCTCAACATTCATGTGGTTTGCACAACAAGACGATTCAGCAATCTGTTCAACCATCTATTTATAATAATAGCCAATTAAATTATCCAAATTATCCTCATATGTCACATTCAAAATCTTTGGAACATTATAATGATTCTGTAACTAGTAATATGGTACCACAGCGGCATTCTTTTGATCATTACGAGCCATCTTATGACTGTGTTGATGCTGGATGTAATTTTAATGTATATAATCATCATCCATATAATGTGTCTGGAAATAGATATCCATTGCCATATAATATTTCAAATCAATTGATGTATGGACAAAATTATCATCACCAACAGGCAGTGCCACCACCTCCTTCAACAGTACATTCAAATGTAGGAAATTACAATCAAAATGGACATTTAAGTAAACTTGATTCAGCATCAATTTATGGTTACCAACCACATTGTAGTGTGACTAATGGAACAATCAGACCTATAAAGCCATCGCATGACTCAATTTGCAATTTACATCCTCGTGATGAACTTCTACGTGATTTAAGTCAAAGTCACAGACGTTCAATTAGTGGGGTGGGTTCTTCTTTACAAAATGATCCACTTCTACAGTTGTCTAATCAAATGAAAGAAAGTATGTATATTGATACTGATGATACGGATGGAAATTATATTTATTCAAAACCACGACAAGCACAATCTAGTTTAACAAAGAAAGTATCGGCTGATTTTCAGAAATTCCATGGTGACAATTTGGATACCTGTAAAGCTTTAAAACAAAATTCGTCTTCAGCGACGGCAAGTATCAGTAGCAAATCTTCTAAATCGGCCAATAACAAAAATCAAGATGGAGTAGGTTCGTTTGAAACTTGGAATTATGTTTTCCAAAATCTTGAAAAACATGGATATTCCAAAGATCTTGGAGAGAGAGGTGACTTATTAATGCAAGGTTATTTTTTATTTCTTTTATTTTGTTTTAGTTTAAGTTTCTAATTATTTAATATAGTTTTTATCAATATGTGTTTTAAGACAATTTATTTTTATGGGTTAAAATTATTTTTTCAAAATTAAAAAAATTTAAAAAATAAACTTTCATTTTATTTAAATATTTTAATAATTATTTTAGGACTTGAATCAAAGGTAGCCGATGTTAACGGTGGCGTTGCAAATTTACATTTTGATGAAGAAAATCAACTATCAACTCATCAGAATTTAAATAAAAAAAATAGAGAAAGTTTAACATCAAATACCACAACACTTCAATCTTTAAAGCAAAAGGAAAGACAGGAAAAGAGTAGCCAAAATCATGGTAATTCAAGTATAGCTTCAAATAATAGAGACTCAAGTAATGTAAGAACAAAATCACATAAAAGTAAAACTGTTAAAAGTTCTGTAAATAATAATGTTGAAAGTTACATGGAAAATATAAATACACCCTCGAGTAATTGTAAAATAACAGTTGGAGAATGGAGTTGTAGATTTTGTACATTTCTTAATCCTGATTCCAAAAGAATTTGTGAAATGTGTGCTCGGAGCAAAGATTTTATTTTAGATGCGACCAAATCTTCTGCGGCGACATGTGTTTAAATTAGATTTACAAGAATTTTGTAGAAAGTAAAAATTATATATTAAAAAAATCTATATACTATATATTAAAAAAAAAATATAAATTAAAAATATCTATATAATATATTTAGGAATGTTAAAAATGTTCTAATTAATAAATAACGACTTTCGCCTTTATCAAACATATTAAAAATATCTAATAATCAAATTGCTTAAATTTACCTGAATTTTAACTTTTTTTATTGCTATTTTTTGTGAAATTTTTTTGATTTTATTGTAAACTTTTACCTTTTTTAAGTTTATTACTTCTGTTCTAAAAATGTTATAAAAATTGTTTTTAATTGTTAACAGTGCGCAAATGTTCAGAAATAATTTTGGTTGAATCTTTTATTTATTTGTTAAAAAGAAAAAAACCTGAAATTTTGCAATTATTATAACCAATAATTGCGTATTTTTAAAGAAATTAAAATAAAAAAAAAACAATCAAAAAATATATAAATGACATATAAATATTATTTATTAAAATTAGTTGAATATTTATTGAAAAATATAATAATGTTATCTTTAATATATATTTCATTTTGTTTGTAATTTGTACCCAAAAATTATAAAAAAAAAGATATTATACGGTGGGTGATGAAAGAAGTCAAATAAATAGTTGTATATTTAAAATTGTTTGCCTTTTTCTTACCGTTATAAAAATGATTTTGTTTCAAAAACCAAATTAACTACTTAATGATTTACAACACGTCTTTTTTTGCAAAAAAGCACACAAGTAGCAATACACCGCTAAACACTGGGTTTAAAGAATTTGTAAATAAAGAGGCATGCAAAAAAAGATGCAATAGAGGCTTGTGGAAAAAATGTAAAATAACAACAGATCAAATTGGTCAATAATAATTGTTTATTTTTTTTTAAATCGGTGATGTTAATAACAAAAAATTCTTTTTCAGAAAAAAATTTTATAAAAATAAAATTGTTGGTGTTAATTTTTGTATCTACAATTTAAATATAAAATCATTACTATAGAAATATTTTATAACTATCGACATGAGAATAAAATTAAAAAAGATTTCATGTAGAAAAATAATAATTAAAATATGTAAATTTATTATAAATATTAATAATACATTAGAAGTATTTTTTGGTCACTTTAACAAAATAAAAACTTAGTTTTTTATAACAAAATAAAAATTATCAATTTTACTTATTAATTTTATATCTTTATCAAGTTCTTCTGGATGATAGAACAACATTTCTTATTGATGGTTCACCGTAACGTTTTTTTACTTCTGCATAAAAGGCATTTTCCATTTGATCACAAATAATTTCAAAAAATAAATTAGCTATATTACTATGTAATAGGGATTTAAATTCAAATAATACAATAAAATCTACAACACATGATTGAGGTATATCTCTTAATCCTGGACTAAATCTCCATTCATTTTTAAGGTATTGAAATAAATAACCATCATTACAGTCTGCTGTTACTAAATTTGGCTCTACTAATTTAACATTTGATGTATATGTTTCAAGTAAAGGTGAAAATCCAACTATTAAATCAGCTTTATAATTATCTTTTTTTGAATTATGACTATGTACATAAGATTTTTTAACATATGGCACAAATTTAACATAATTTTTAACATCTGATACAACACTGTACATTTGTTCCATAGAATATCTAGAAAAATTAATTATGAGCTGTTAAAAAATTTATTTTTTTTAAAATATCATCTACCCAATTATTTCTTTTTTAATGTATTCTCGTCTCTTATTACTCGTAAAACCAAAACTAAACATAGAATTTGAGACATTTCCAGATCCAACACTAAAAAAAAGTGTAAAAAGTATATAATATTTTTCAATCAGTTTATTAAAGGAAATAAAAAAATTTAAAATCAAGGTTGTAAACTAAAAAATCTTCAAGGTTTATATTATAATTTAATTTTAGAAATTGATCATCAGAAAATGTACCTGAACTTTAATTTGAAGGTCAGTCGGTATTTATGCAAAGCCCATTGCAACTTCCTACATTTCAATATGTACAACAGATATTTTTTAAAATATTAATACTTACTTTAAATTTCTTTTTGAGAGCACTGGTGCTAAATATCTCAATTTGAATGTGGAATTCATCTTTTGGTTTTAGTTAAACGTAAGAGAGCATTTTAATTTATATTATATAATAAATTATTTATTTTTATTAGATTTTGTTTACATCAAAACAATTCAATCGTTAAATTACTAAAGTGTGTACAAATTTTTGACAAAAACTTTATATTGCTCATATTGTCATTTATCAATTGTCAAAACAATGTCAAAAAAAGTTTTGATTGAAGCAAAAACGTTTATGTCAATTTGACAAGTAAGTGTGCTAATAACAAACTTGTAGAAACTTTGATTTAAAAATAGTTATTTTTAATATTTATAAACCAAACAAATTTCTATAATTATTTGTATTATTTTATTTTAAAATATTGTTATTATACAAATATAAGATTACAATAATTTGATGCTATAATGCCTACTTGGAATCAGATTCAAGCCCAACTAAGGCATCCAAATAATGCGGTAGTTTTTTTCGATGTATCTGTTGGAACCACTGTAAGTTTAAATTGTAAATATTTTAAAATTATATAAAAAAATTTAACATCGTTTTGAATCAGTTATATTTAATCTATGTTTTGAATAGCTTACCTTATTAAGATTAAATAATAATTTCTACAAAAAAATATATTTTTCCGGTATTTCAGTTTTTGTTTACATTTTTATTAGAAAATATATTGTTACCATACTATTAATATTAATATTTATTTTTAGGAAATAGGTCGAATGATATTTGAGCTATTTACTGATATTGTACCAAAAACAGCTGAAAATTTTCGACAATTTTGTACTGGAGAACATCGTAAAGACGGCGTACCAATGGGATATAAAGGAGCCAGTTTTCACAGAGTAATTAAGGATTTTATGATACAGGGAGGTGATTTTGTAAATGTGAGTTTAAAAAATTTTATTTTTACAATTATCCATTTAATAAACATTCATTTTAATAGGGAGACGGTACCGGAGTTATGAGTATCTATGGAGGTACATTTAGTGATGAAAATTTTGTTTTAAAGCACGATTCACCCGGTTTACTATCAATGGCAAACAGCGGGAAAGATACAAATGGTTGTCAATTTTTTATAACTTGTGCTAAATGTAATTTTTTAGATAACAAGCATGTAGTTTTTGGTCGTGTTTTGGATGGTTTGCTTATAATGAGAAAAATTGAAAATGTCCCAACTGGACCGAACAATAAACCTAAATTACCAATTATAATTTCACAATGTGGTCAAATGTAGTTTTAGTTAATAAAGTGATGTTTTTAAAATAATTTAAATTCTTAAATGTTTGTTTACAAAAGTTAGTTTCATCGGTTCCATATTTAAATAAAAGAATACATACCGCACATCCCATTCTAGAGTATCTTTACTTGACTTACGATATAGTAGATAATATGGATATTTGAAAGATAATTACAACTTACTTTTAAATTCAACCGATCAAATATGAATCATGAAATAACTGAACCTTCTGTAAATGTGATGTGATGTAAAAACGTCAATTAACGATCAGATATGAATAAGTTTACTTGTTTTTGCTTTTGTAGTTACGATAATATTTATTGGCAACAAAATGTAATTTATTCTAAGTTCCAATAAAAGAGTTTTCTTACACTTCGGAAATTTTGATAATTTAAAATAAAAAAATTAGATAATCGGCAAATAAATTGAAGTATATAAGAATAATAAAAGTTAATAAAATAATACAAAATAAACTGCTTTACAAATGCTCGTTCGAAAAAAAAACGAAAACAAAGTAAAAGAGTATTGGGGTTACCAAATAATAAGCCTATAATCAAGAAACTTTAAGAATATCTACCATTAAATGTAAAGACTTATTTGAATTAGCCACAATTATTATAAAGAATTTTACTATAATTTGCCTAGTGAGGCAGATAATCCGGAAAATTTTGAAAAAATTTCGAAGAATATAAAATATATAAAAACCTGCAAATTCAAAATTATTTCAAATTTATTCACATTTTAAACATATCATTATACTCAAAAACATTTTTTGTTTTTCTAAAAACTTTAAATATTTTTAGTAAATTCAAATATTTTCAAAAAAGAAGAAATTTAAATAAATAAGAATTTAAAAACCTATGATATACTAGAATGTTAACCTACGATATATTAGAATGGGTCATGGAATTACGAATATAGCATTGGGAAATCATTTAAAATATTTTTTAAATTTTAAATTTGTAAATTAGAATTTGTGCATTTCTTTTTCGGTCCTAGAATTATTATTTTAAGTACAGGGTACAAATTTACGATATAAAATCGACGCAGATTGCAAAGTAAATTTACAGCAATAACATATTAATTTTACTATGGAAATGTTTCCGAAATCTTTTGTTCGGACGTTCGGTTATTGTTAATTGTTTTGCGTCTGGCAATAGTCTTTATGAAACTGATTTTGAGTTTTGACCAGTTTGACACAATTTGCTTTGCTTTCAATTGTCAAGTGTCAACATATGTTGGTGATGGCAAAAATAATCATTAAAAATAAATAAATTGCATTAAATGAATTTTTTTTGAAAAAAAAACAAAATGAAAATATTTAATGCTTTTAAACCAAAAACGTATTGAGAAAAATGAAAATAAAAAAATAATAACATAATAAAAAGTCTTAATAATGATTTCACAAGAGATTAATAAAACCAAATTGATATATTTTGTAAAGGAATACGGAATTAAATAATAATTCATGTTTAAATGTTCGCCATTTGTGACAATAAACCGAATACGGTTCTTAATGATGAAAACATTTCGAATAATAGAGTAACTAAAACAAGATCTGTATATAAGTCTTCAAGGTGTTCTTTTCGAAAGGTAAGGAAATGCTTTCAGAAAAAAATATTGTTTCCTAAAAATGAAAAACATTGATTACAAACCAAAATTTACGCAATATAATATGTACATGTACATTGCACTTATTATATGTATATAAATATCAATTCATCTTGTAACTCTGTATTAATACCTGTAGTTTTATTTAAAAATTTTAAAATTGTGATAACTATTCTTTAAAACAGGTCCCTAAATAATAATTGACAATCGCCTACGTAACTTTTGTTGATGCTTTTCAAAACCGGTTACTGTTTTAACATGAAATTTATCAATTAAAACGTAATTTAATAAGGATAAAAACGTGTTAATTTATATCTAGTCTAAGAAGTATGGTGTTATATTTAATCTAATGTCCTTAATAAAAATAAATGAAATACATTAACTGATTTGTAAAATGATTGAAAATTTGTTGTAAAATTTTAATTGATTTATTTTCAACAATGTTGCATTTTATTATAAATAATAGCAAATTTGATGATGCAGCATTTTGATTGTTAAAAAATTGAAAACAAATTATCAATTTTAAAACCTTATTCATCATTTTTTTGATAAAGTTATTTTATTTAATTTTTAGAGCGAACCTTTGTTTTTCATAATAATGCGACTTAATCTAAAGGCTGTGTTACTGTGCTTGTGCTTAACAGTGTTTTTAATAACAGTATCGGTATATATGAGATGTTCGGATTTTGGTTTACCAAATGGATTTGTACCACATTTAAGAAATCGCTTTTATGGTGGTGAAACAGCAGCACTATCTGATAACAATGTTAATATTGAAGATATTGAATGTTTTATTAATCAAGATTATACAATAAAGTGTAAAAAAGATATGAATGATGTTTATATACCATTTTCATTCATAAAGAATTATTTTGAAGTTTTTGGTACTTTGGTTAGTGAACCATCTCAATCAATAAATGAAAATGATGTTAATAATACTCCTTTAGTTAATAAATTTATATGGTTACATAGTAATTCCAAAATAAATATTCCTAAAGGAAAATATGATCCTAAAGGAGTTTTTATGTATTTTGAAAACTATAATGTTGAGGTAATTAAATTTATTTTAATGTTTCTATTATATCAATTAATTAATTTATTAAATAACTTAAGGTTCGTGATCGAGTAAAATGTGTTAGTGCATCAGAGGGAGTTCCTATTAGTACACAGTGGGAAAAACGAGGTTATTTTTATCCAACACAAATAGCACAATTCGGTTTATCGCATTACAGTAAAAATTTAACAGATCCAGAACCAAGAGTAAAGGTCAGTATGATAATTTTTAAATTGAAATTATAAAAATGAAAACAAAATTTACCGCTTTAGATTATTGAAGATGCCGATGGTAATCAAGTTGAATGGAAAACACCTTTTTCAAGTAATATTACGAGAATATGGCATTCTAAGTTAAATACAACAGTAATTAATTTTTTAACATCAAATTTTTATGATAGCTCTATTAGTTATAATATGGATCATACATCTGATTTAGTATTAAGTTTAGATTTATATTTAATGACAAATAGTAGTAGTTTAATGATAACATTACAAAATCGCGAAACTCAGGGGATTTTTAATTTATATTATATAGTAGCTGATCTCCTTATAAGTGTTCAAAAAGAAAACATTTATTATGGGTTAGGTATAGATTGCTTAAATAAATGGAAACATTTGACAAGAGATTTAGTAATTGATGTACAAAAAGGTTTTATTGGCAAAGAAAGAAAAAAAGTTCGAAGAAATGAATTAAAACTCATTAAAATTTCGATTTTGGGTGCCGGATTTTTTGACAATCTTACATTGTCAACTTATGATCATATGGCAAATTTCTATGATGCTGCTGAATGGTTTGTAAATCATCAAGATAAAAAAACTGGTGGTTGGATAAATCCTGTTCGAAGAAGTTTAGCTGGATTTCAAGAATTGAAACCAGGATGGTTATCTGCTATGGGGCAAGGACATGCAATATCAGTTTTGTCCAGAGCATATTATCATTCTGGTGGCGAGAAAAAGTATTTAAAAGCTGCATTATTTGGTTTAAAACCTTTCCGTGTATATTCAAAAGATGGTGGAGTTTTAGCTAAATTTATGGGTCAATTAGATTGGTAAGAAACAAACAAAAAAAAAAATTTCTTTTTAATTTTAATAAAGACAACATTGTTTTAAAAATTTAATATATTTAATATATGTAAAATTTTAAAATTACAATATTAAGTTAATCTGATGTAAATTTTATTATTCAGGTATGAAGAGTATCCAACAACTCCAGCATCATTTGTTTTAAATGGATTTATTTATTCTCTGTTGGGCTTGTACGATTTAAATAGTACGGCACCTGGTTCACCAAGAAATTACGCTGGTAATTTGTTTAAGCAAGGAATGATTTCGTTAAAAAAGTTATTATCATTATATGATACGGGATCTGGTACTAGCTATGATTTAAGACATTTTACTTTAGGTAATATACTTTTGTAACTAAAATTTTCAGTTTAACTAAATTAAACTCCTAATATGCTAAATAAAATTGTAGGTCAATATCCAAATCTTGCTAGATGGGATTACCATGCAACTCATGTCAATCAACTTTTATTATTAGCTACAATAGATAATTCACCAATTATATCAGAGACAGCGCAAAGATGGAAAAGTTATATGTTTGGAAAAAGAGCTAAACATAATTAAAGCCTTAATAATTACAATTAAGCATTGTAGTTGTTGTTATTTAATTAGAATGAAATGATAATATATTAGATTAAGTGTATTATATCGATATATACGTAAGTAGAATTTAAAGTTTGCATCAAGAGGTTTTATACTTAATTTTTATTTTTTACGAAATTACAAAATTTTTCTTCATTATTTAATCAAGTTTTTCCGAATTTAACCGAAACGGTGATTTTAAGTTTAGAATATACATAAATACGAATATGATATAATTATATAAAATATATTTAAAGAAATTTTTAATTTTTGAGTATTACATTAATATTTCTTATTACCCTTAATTTAATTTCAGTTTTATGTTGTATGTTTAAGTACACTTTTATATTAAGGTTTTTTTAAATTACTTTTTATATATTTATAAACGGGTCAATTAGAGATAAAATGAACAAAGTTTAATAAATTATACTATCTAAATAAATTTTTATACATTAAACGCAAACTTATATATTTGAATAAAAGTAGTTAATTTAGATGAAATTATTTAAATGAATATTAATTTAAAATATAATCCTAGGTAGTAACTGAAATTGGCTTTATTTAAAGCAAAATTTATAAAACAAAAATTAAAGGAAATCAAATTGTACCTTGCATATTAGATACAACAAATTATTATTATATTGAATTTATTGGAAAAATATTAAGTTATAGGTCTAGCAATATTGACTAATCATATGCTTTGTAAAAACAAAACTAATACATATTTAGAATTTTGCCTTGTATTGGAGTTTTATTGTAAAACTAAATTTTAAAATATTTGTAAATAGAAAAACAACAATTTTTATTTGTATTGAAAAATATTTTAATTTTTTGAAAATTTGATTTTGTTTTGTTTTTGTAACGCTTTTTAGTTTTATTTATTTCTCAATATTAATAATTATAAATAAGAATAAAAGCTAAATAATTAATGACAGCTTTTAAAATTTTTATTTCTCAAAAAAAAAAATTTGATTTTTTCGTCTTATTTTGGTAGTTATAGTAAGGGTCCATATACTAAGTGTTTATAACAAATTTAAATTCTGGTCTCTTTTTTTTTTGTTTTAAGAAAAATTAAAATATTCATTAGAAATTTTGTACTTAAAATCTATGTAGTTATTTTTTTTTTTTGCTCAACTTATAAAAATGTTATTTATATGTATTGTTTTATTTTTTTTTTTATTAATTTTAGTTGCTTCTGCTTTATTATAGTTGATTAAGTTTAAAAAGTATTAAATAAAATAAAAAACAGAATATCACTAGTTATTTATTATTTTTATACCTAATATTTCTAAGTTATAATACAAAATTAAAAATGTTATTATGCCTTTCCTTAGTCAAAAAAAAAAAAAATTATTTATTAAAAAAAAAAATATTTTACATTATGTATTATGTTTCAGTTTTGTTTATTGTGAAAGACAATAAAATATAAATATTGTAAATAAATTACCAAATAAATTAGATTGATGAAATATTGTAATATAAATTCAAATAATTTAATAAAAATTCAATTAGAATATAAATTTATTTTTTTTTTATTTTCGATTTCTTTTATAGGTCATGTAATTTTGAAAATTAAAGATCGGTATTTTGAAATTATCTAATATTTAATTGTTAAGAAGATTTTTTTTAAATTGTGCAGGAAATAATTGAAAAAGACAGAGAGCGCACAAAGAACAAGAAAAAAAAGTATGCAGTATTCAAAATCTATGTATTTATTTTTCGTATTCGGAATGTATAAAAAAAATTCTATAAAAATAAAAAAGCGCACAAAGAACAAGAAAAAAAAGTATGCAGTATTCAAAATCTATGTATTTATTTTTCGTATTCGGAATGTATAAAAAAAATTCTAAAAAATAATAAAGAAACTATCTATCATTATGTACTTATATAATCCCACAGAAAAGTAAAAGGCATTATATTTCTAAAAAAAAAGACTAATAAGCTCGATCTTTAATTATTTAAGACCGATTTTAATTATTCTGTAAGCGGTAATAAAATAAAAGTTCTAAAGTTTTTTAAATTTAAAATTAACGGTATTAAATTTTTTTTTTCTGAAAGCTTTTTTAATATGTAATTTATCGATATTAGATACATGATTCATTTATATTTTATCGATTAGTAATTTTCGATTATCGAAAATATTTTTTTAATGTAGGAAGCCATTTTTAAAATGAAAATTATCGAAATTAAAAATACCTATATATAAAAAAGCATATATATATATATATATATATATTTATCTTATAGGTATATTTTTTTTTTGTGTTCTATATTAATGCAAATATCCAAAACAATTTTAAGCGCATGCTTTAAAATTTTGTAGTAAGTATAATAACGTTGTCTTACATTTCGTTAAATTTCGATAAAAAAAAAAATAGAAAAAATATAATAATAAAAACAAATTATTAAAATACTAATGAGTAAATTCAAATACAAACAAAGGTAAAAAAAAAAAAAAAAAAATTAAAATAAAAAAAAAATAATATTTTCTTGTAAGTGTTTTGGGTGTAATAGAATTTCATAGTGGACTGAAATATATATTTTAACTCTATTTTCAATTATATATTTGCATTTCAATTCATTATATAAAATAATATTTCAATACTAAAAAAAATTCTATATATATATATATATATATATACCTATACGTTTAAATAACGGTTCTTTTTACATTTAAAAATATAAGAGATATTTATCTTAGGTTATATTAAAATTATTGAAATTTTGTAATAATAAGTATTACATTTTGTTTTTATAATATATAAATATTATATAATAATTTATATAAAATTTTTATATAAATATTTTTCTAAGTATATATATAAATTACATAATTATTATTTATTAAGTTTAATATTTATTTTAATATATTATTATTTATTTATTTAATTATTATTTTATATTATGATTTAACAAAATTAAGATATATACTTTAATTATTTACGTAAAATTAATTAAATAATTATTTTGATTAGTATATTTGTTTATATGATTGTTTGATTTAAATTAAAATTATTTTTAAATAATATATTTGTTTTTTTTTGATGTAATGAATAATATAAAATATCCATAGATATATTAATATAATAATATTAGCTCTTTAGTTTATATATACATATATGTGTGCATATAAATATACATATTCAAGAGCTTAATAACATGTCATTAAATTCTTAATTAGAAAGAATAATTTTTCAAAGCTTTTACTATTATATAATATATTATTATGTATATAGTAAAATAAAACTGTTAAAATAGAAAAGAAAAACAATATTTGCCGACTTCTTGTCAAAAGATTGTATACATACTTTTTTTCTTTAAATTCATACATATATAATATTATATAAATATAAATATTATACAAATATTCATTTTGAAAATAAAATAAAATTAAAACTATAAATTATTTAAATTTCTTATATGTATATGTGTAAGGATATATAAAAAATATTGTATATTGCTTTACACACATATGTTGACAGAGAATACACAATCATTGAAACATTATTAAAAATTAGTGTTAGGACTATATTATGAATAATAAAATACAATAGTACTAAAAATAATTAATATATCTAAAAAAAAATTGAACTTTTATCCGCTGTTGGTCAATAAGGATTATTATGTTTGTTTTTAATTTCAAGCTTCTTTTTCTTTTTCTAAAGTTTAGATATTAGTATGGGACGTTAAGAACTGTTTGATCAAATTTTTCACAGCCTCTGCATTCTCTCGTAACCAAAGAAAACATATTCAGGTATCCTAAATTTGTATCCGTTAAAATAATCTGTACCATCTACCGTATATAGATTGGGATTGGGTTATTTCCTTAAGCCACACAAAACTTCTTTATTTTTTGTGTAATACTGCCTTTACCCCCAAAAATGTTCGCTAAAGCTTAGTTATCTGTTTTACCATCGAATCGAGTGTGAGAGTCCAAATTTCCCCTTAATCTATATTTTGCCACCTGTACTCTCTCACTACCAAGAAAGTCTAAATAGTTTTCATCAATTAATAATAATGCGTACATAAATTTCCAGTCAGTTTTTCATCTCCATAACAAAATTAATAAATTTAAAACCCAATTCAGTAACAATCACTTAGTATTATACTCGCTTAATCTCCTTTCTACTTCCTTTGGTATGCCCAGCCCAGGGCTTCCACACAAAACTTTTCCATCTATATTTTGATTTTGTGCAATGACTTTCGTTTTTGACCATGTCTTGTTCATTTGTGTTATTTTTGGATCTATTGTACTGTCTATGTATTTTTAGTTCTTTCAACCCTCCTTCTTCTTTCTGAGCGTTCCCAAAAATTTAATTAATAAACTTTTTTTAATCATAATCTTTAAATCAAACCTTAGCAGACATTTACAATAAAAACAGAGCTAAAAATTTTGAAGTACTTTTTAAATAGAAAAACTTACCAACAATATTTTCAAAATAATTCGAATTCGAATCAAAATTCAGAAGAATAGAAATCCATGTCGATTATCGAAATTTAACGAAAACTTAGAAAATGAATTTTTTATTGAAAGAAAAAAAAACAACAACAAAATTACAAATAAAAAAAAAAGGAAACAAGGATAAAAAATACGAAGTATAAAAAAAAATTCCAAAATTTTTTCTTATTCGCGACATGGAGGGTGTTTTTAGTTATCAAAATTTTTACAGTTGGTGACAAAAATCTAAAATTCTTTAATATTCATTTTTTAATTAATAATAAAATACATAATAATAAAAATAAAGTTTTTTTTTTTAAGTTATTAATTTTTTTAAAAAAATATTTAAAGAATTTGTTAAGTTTTTCCAAGTTTTTTTTTTTTTTTTTTCATATATATATATATATAATTTTTAACACATAAAATGCTTATTATATTATTTAAGATGTTAAAAAAAAAAAATAAAATGAAAATTTAATATTATACATATATACATATATATATATACACTATAGATTTGAAGAAAAAGGAATAAGAAAAAAAAAAGATAGAAAAGTAAAAATTAGAATTTTCTAAATACAAAAAAAAAAAAATGAAAAATGAAAAGAAACAGTGAGTGAAAATAAAATGAAAATTTAATTTGAATATATATAAAGAATAGAATAAAAATATATATATATATAAAACTAAATTAAAACTAATTAAAAAAGTTTTTTTTTTATTTTTTAAACTTATATGCAAAAAAAATATTTGATTTCTGTGTGCAAATTTCCATATTTCAATTAAAATATAATAATACATATATATATATATTGTATATGGTCTATACATTTATTTAAAATAAAAGTTTTTTTTTTTTTTTTTTTGTGTAAAAATATTTCTTAACTTTTAAAACGAACTAAAAAAATAAAAAGAAAAAACGAAACGAATTTTAATTTTTTTCTATTTAGATTCGCCTAGTTTTTTTTTTTTTTAAAAATATGATGGAATGTGAAAAAAAATTGAGTGGATAATCATTTTGATAAAATGAGGTGAAAATTAAGTAATATATATATATATTATTTATGTATATATATATACATATTTATATATATATATATTTATAAAAAAAATAATGAAAAATTAATATTATAAATATATATATATATACATATAAGTAAATATAAGAAAAAAAAAATTGAGTTAGTATGAGTGTGTAAAGAGTTTTAAATTACTTGCCTTAGACAAAATATAAGGCGAATTAAAAAAAAAAAAAATAAAAATAAAAAGAAAAAATATGTAAGATAAAAATCCTGTAGGTTTAAAGTGAAAAAAAAAATTCTTCTCATATGAATATGTGTGTGTGTGTGTGTGTATTGTGTTTAATTTTTTTTTTTTTAATTTAGAAGAAAATACATACATTTCTTTTTTTTTTTTATATCTTATCAATTTTCTGTTTTTTTTTTTTTTTTTTTCAACTTTAAAATAAATTTTTAAAATAATGGTTTTTTTTTATACTTTGGGTTTTTTATTTAAAATAAAAATTTATTTAAGACTAAATAAGAACATTTAATAAGATATACATATATATATATATTAATAGATACATTTTGATACATATATTAAATGTTAATAATTCTTTTATTTTAAATTTTTAAACTTGGATTAGTAAAATATCTATTAGATACATTTGAAGAATATTAAAGTTTAAAGTTTTGAAAGCCTTCTAAAGCCTTCAAAAACGAGTTTAAAGTTTTGAAAGACAAAATATATGAAAAAGTATGAAAAAATTTGGTTTTTAGGAAATTTTAGTAGTGATCACGAATTAACGCTACAATTGCTCTAAAACTCATTAAGTCAATATTCACACTCAGTATCAATATGGGAATAAAAATTAAATTTTTTGAATGATAAAATTCGTAATAATAAATTAAAATAATTATTATTAAAATCCAAAAAAATTTGAATGGAATGTCAATTTCAGGACATTTTTTATATTTATTAAAATAAAAGATATTGTTTACATTTTATTAATATTAATTTAATATTAAAATATTAGAATTAAATTTTAAAATTTAATCATCTATATATATGTATATATCTTAAAATTTTTCAAATTTAAATTCTTTTTACTTCTATTATATTTCTTTTAAAGATGTATATACATATTCATATATATAATTTATATGATATAATTATATAATTATATTTACAAAATTACTTTAATTAATTATTTAAAAAATTTAATTCAATCCAATTTATTATAAATTATAGAAAAATGTATTTAAAAAAAAAAAATTGCTAATTTTGGGGCTGTGGCCAGCCATCATTTACACAATATGACATATTTACATAGTATTATTATATTTTCATGTGTCTTTTCTATATGTACATATGTACGTAAATGTATGAATGTATGTATTTTTTTTTCAAAAAAAAACTTATATTTTCATTTTTGAAAAATTATTATTGAATAAATTTCATAAAATTTTGAATTTTATAAAAGCAAAAAAAAAACAAATCAAAATTAAAAAAAAAAAAATTAAATATTTAATGTATGTATGTCGAGTATATACACATTGAAAAATAAAATAATATTCTTGTTTTTTTTGACATTTGACAAGACGTATTGTATTTACATGTATCTATGTATATGTAAATGTACCGTTATAAAAATTGTTAATGTATTAAAAATGAAAAAAAAAACAACAACAATATAATAATGTATAATATGTTATTAGAATTATTATGTTTACATGGTATAATTTGCAATATTAAATTTAATAGAATTTTAATAAATTAATTTTAAATTAAAAAAAAAATGTATTATAGAAAATTATAAATAATAAAACTAAATTTTTATTATTTATACTTTAATAATAAATATCAAATTTGATGATGATTAAAAAAATTGATAAGTTGAGTAAATTTATAATAATAGTTTATATTTAAATAATTTTTTAATTGTTTTTATTTCGAAAAAAAAAGCCGGTTATATTGTTTTATTTTGAATTTTAATTATATCTCTGTTAAATTTTTATTTAAAATAAATTTTTGGATTATCTAAGTTTTTATTATTTATCTAAGTATGATAATTGTGATAATAGAATTATACTCATATATTAGAATTTATAATAAACTTTTAAGGTTTTTTAATTATTTTTTACTTATTTATATATTTATTATTATTTTATTAGGATATACTTAAATATTTTTTTATTTTGTTTTATATATCTAAAATAACTTTAATTTGATTTGTTTCAACCTACAGGGTTTTTTAACATTTTCAATGGTAAACATTTTTGTAATAAAACAATACAATTAAGTATATATTACAAATTTTATTTTAAATTAATCTTACATATATTTTAAAGGTTTCTTAAGAATTAAAAAAGTTAGATAATTTAACACATACATAATATATATATATATATTTATACATACTTCAATAATATCATAATATATATAAAATATAATGTATGTAATATAAAAAAGAATACCCCTTTATTTAAATATAAGGAAATAATTTTGTTCTTGAATTAATTGAACTTTAAACTATTTATATTATTGATTATTTAATTAAGTATTTTATTTACATAATTAAGTAGGTACATATTTTTATAATTAATCAAGGGTTTTCTGATGGTTTAAATTATTTGTTTGAGGGTTTTTTTTGTCTAGTTTTTCAGATAATTTTTATTTGTTACATCTTAGTTCTTTCTGAACGAATTAATTATTGAATAATATCAATTTTTCGGAATAATATCAAACAGTTAGACCATATATATTCCATAAATTTTCCTTTTAGCTTTTAATTTACAATTTTACAATTTTCATTTTGAATCTATTTAAAAAGCGTGTGTCTAACTAATTTATATATTTTATTAATTCAAATACAAAATTATTGGAACGGTCGAAAACGAATGAATTTTGAAACGAACTGATTAAGTTATAAAACTTTTTTCATAAGTAAGTGGTTGATGAAAAACATTTAATTCATTTAATTTATGAACATCTACATATAATGTAAACGGTCTTGCAATCAATTTGTAGATTTTTATTCAAAAACAAATTTGATCTAAAAGCGCGACAGAGAATTAGATTCAATTAACATTTGCAACTAAGCTGTCCAGTAATTTTAGTTTTTATACGCGTATGACTAATAGTCAAAATGGTATACTAAATTTGCCATTACGTTTGTACACCTAATGAAGCTGGGTGTCTCAAATGTTGCCAAAAATAGGTTGACATAGTCTACTCTACTACACTTTTCCTCCTTTTTTTTTAAATTCTTTATTACACTCAAGAAATTTTTTTTTTTTTATATTAATATTTAATTAATAATAATTCAATAATAAATTTATTTATTTTTCATTTATATAGAACATCTTCTACGTCAAAATATCTTTTAAATATAAGACTTAAATATTATATATAATAAAACTTTATATACACTTTTAAATGATTCCCAAAAGAAATTGCAATAATGTTTGTTCAAATTAAATTTAGGAAGTTATATAATTATTAAAAAAAAAAAAAATTAATAATATTTAGTAAATTAATATATATACAATAAACCCAAAAAACAAAAAAAAAAACATAACAAAAAAAAGAAATTAATACTTTAGTTTTATTAGAAATACATTAATTATAGAAACTTTTTCGATATAAATACATATACATATATATATAAATAAATATATATAATTAATAATTATAAATAATTAAATACGCACAAAACAAAGGAAAAAAAACAAACAAAAAATAATATTAAAATATTTAGAAAAATTAAATTCCTAATAAATCAGGTGCCAATTTAAATGTAATAAATTTAAAAAAAAAAAAAAAATTATATAACAATATATATAGTTGCAATTTATAAATACAGTTTATATACATATATAATACAGTAGTAGTAATTAAAAAATAATTTAATTAATATTATTAAAAAAACAAACAATTTTTCTTTAATTCGACCTAATAAATTTAATAAATTAAATATATATACATTAAAAATAATTACATATATTAAAAAAAATCAAACTTAAATCATAAATGTGCATTTCATTAAAATATTCAAAAAAAAAAAAAAGTTCATATATATTAAAATTAATAATTATTAAAAAAAAAAAATAAATAACTAAAATAAAAAGTTTAATTGTAAAAAAAAAAAAACAAAAGGAAAGTTTTAATTAAAAAAAAACTAAAAATACTGTTCATAGTTAATTTAAATTAATGCCGATATTTTATATAAACAGAAGTTTTTTTGATGAAGGCAGGGGGCAACCATTGGAGCCCCCAATTTTGTTCTGTTGAGGCATGTCGTAATGGCAAGAGAGGTAAGTTTCAATTTAATTTTTTTTTTTGTTTTTTTACCGAATTTCTATTTTTGATTAAATTTTGGTTTTTTTTAATTTTTTGGAGGTTTGAAATTTCATTTTTTTTTTATAAATTTATATATTTATAGATTTTTTGTCCACAGATTAAATTAAAAAAAGGAAATTTTAATATTATATTTTGTATAATTAACTAATTGTTTGTATTAATACCAATTAATACTATACATATAACATATTTAATAAAGTGGTGGTAATACTGATTGCCCCCCAAAAAAGGGTGAACAGGTCATATAACATTTGATACAAATAATCATAATATCGTACAGCTTTTTCTAATTTATAAAGCACTCTTTTGGAAAATATTCAAGTTAAGAATGTTTTGTTTATTTTTATATTTATATTAAATATATTATATTTATACTGAATACATTTATATAATATATAAATTTAGTATGATTTAAATATTATACATACATAAATGTTTATAAAATAAAATTTTAAATATTATTAATATTTTTTAAAAATTAGTACTATTTACAATTAGTATTAATAATATTAAGAAAAATGATATTAATACAATAATATATATTGTATGCATATTAATTAATAATAATAAAAATTATTAATATCATATTTAATAAATAGTTAAAATAAAATAATTTTTTAAACTAAAGGTTTAATATGGATCTTCTGTTAAAGAAAACTCTGATTTTTAAATGAATATATTTAAATTTATACTTATTTTTATTAATTTATAAAATTATTAATATATTGCATACCTCTATAATAAAATTAGTATAAGATCGTATAACGTATATACTTATTTTTTTTAAAATTGTGTGATTCACATTTTTATAACTTAAAATGAAAATATAATTAAATTTTTTAATAGATTTTCCTTAAGCAAGAATCGATTAAATTTTACATTTTGTAAAATAATATTCAATACTTTTTTTAAAGAATTTCTTTTAAGAAGTGTAAAAGCAAAAATTGTAATAGTTCTTAAAAAAACATAAGTGCAATTTTTTAAGTGTAATAAATAAATGACCGAATAGATAACATAAAAGTAAGAAAAGAAGAAAAAAAAAAACCTGAAACAATGTAAAACAATTGAGAAAAGGACATAAGGTTAAGATCAAGGATTTGATACTAATTTCATATACCACCTGATAAGAACTTCAGTTTTATAAAAAAAAAAACAGAACATAAAAAAAATTAAAAAACAAAAACGAATATTGTATAATAATTGTTTTTCATTGTATATGTGCAAATAAATTTAAATATATATATATATATGTCCTTTATAAATTGTTCAAAAAGAAATTGAAGAAAAAACAAAAACAAAAATAAAAAAACAAATAATACAAATACAAAGAGAATTTTTAAGAAAAAATAAAAGCATATGAGAAGATAATAAATATAAAATAAAAAAATTTACTATACTAACACATTGATTAAAATTAAAAAGTGTTTTTCAATTTAATTTAATAATTTAAATTAATAGGATAAGTTAAAGAATTTTTTAATTTAAATTTATACACAAAATTTTTATTTTATTTAGAAAATTAAAATAGTTATTTCCAAATTATTAAATTAATATACAAATTTTTGACTTTGTATTAAATAATATTGCTAAAATTTACTTCAGTATATCAAAATGGGTCTTCTTTTAAATACAATTTTTATTAGGAGTTTATTAATTAAATTAATTCATATTTTTTTTTATTAAATTGAAATTTTTAAATACTATGCTAACCTATACGTGTTATATGGTTTTTAAATATTTAAAAATAGTTAAACTAATGATTTTTAGATATTTTTATATACAATAAAATTCAGTGTAGTAGTAAAATCCATATATATGTAAAATTTATTAGGATTTTTTAATAAAAATTTTCATTAAGTAGTCTTTAGAATTATAAATACTTGTTTAATTTATAAATTAATTACTATTACATATAACATAATTGATAATCCAGAATTTCAAAATTTTTTTTTAAAACTCGTTGCATACTTTTAGGTTGATTAAATTTATTTATTTATTTATATTTTTTCAATGTTTTATTTTACTTATTTTTATTATAATACAGAATTTAAAATAAAACTAAAAGAATTTTAATTAAATATTAGGTTTGAAATGCACTTGGCTGTTATCCTAACTAATAGCAGTGTTAATAGCACTCTCATTTATATTATTTATTTATTATTACTTTTTTTGTTTTTTTTTTTTAACTAAACTTTTATTTTGTTATTTGCTTACATTCTTATTATAACTTAACCTACAAAAATAGTTAACAAAAAAGGTTTTTCTTATTTTAAAAATTAACATGTAAAAAATATTTTTTTTTTTTTTATGTTAAATAGTTTTTCTTAATAATTATTGTATCGTTTACTACTATTTTAATCATACTTTTAAGTATGTATTAATTTCAAAATTTTAATTAATTGCAAAAAATTTAAAAAAGCAATTTTTACATTTTCTTTTTTTTTTGTTAATAAAACCCTAACCTAACTTACCCTATTCTTACAACTAATTAAAAAAACTTATAAACTAGCATGTATTACTTTAATATTAAAATAACAGTAATCTTGTTACCTGGATCATATTCAATTTTTTTACATGTAGCCCGTCTACTATAATGAAATAGTATAGGGACATGATTTTGATTTTGTATATAACCATACTTGTCTAAGAAGATGAAGTGCTCAGGGGTTATGAAGCCCGTGAGCAAAGTCTTCTTGATGTACTCCTCATTGTGGTAAAATATATGCGATATTAAACCGTTTTCTGGAGTATTTAATGCTCTATCATAGTGATTGCTAATCAATTTTATAATAAAATTATCATTTCTTATGATTTTTGATTCCTTGTACACTCATGCAATACTTTAATACCATCATTTACTGAGACCATTAAAGGTTAGGAAACTATTTTAGATAATATTCAAATACTATTTATTATATTTATTTAATTATATTATACTTTTAATATGGAATATGGAAATATTTTAATATGGATATGGAAAATTTGTAATGAAAATTACTTTTCAATAAGATTACTACTACATTGGCACCGAGGCCGCCATATATCCTTTTTTTCTTATCTCATATTTTTGAAATCAATTTATTTGCATATTTATAGGGGCTTTGTATAAAAGTTTACAAATAACATTGCTTAAACAAGTTTAATATTAAGGTTATACAAGTTTTTAAAGTATCTTCATGTATAACTATATATGTATAACATATAAAATTAATGTTTTTAAGATAACATATATCAAAACAATATTATACCTTGTATATTATAAAAGTTTTACAATATTAAATAATTTTGTTAGTTTTATATTATCATTTTGTATAACATTTATAATATCAGCTTATTCACTTGATAATTTGATATAAACATGCATATATATGTATTTTTTAGATTTATTTTGCAAAAAAATATATATATATAAAAACAAATGTATACAAAATTGGAATTAATCAATTTTGCAGAAATTTAACACCTACAAATAATTTTATTCATTACAATATACAGAATATTTAAAAATATGAATATCTATATATCTATAAGTATATAATAGTATAATTATATTTGTGTATGTATTGAGTAGAATAGAAACATATGGAAATTTGGTATTATGTAAATTTAGTTTAAAAAATTCAATATTTTGTTTTTTTTTTTGTAGATTTGATTTTTATTCTGTACAAAATTTTTTTTTGAATAGTCCATTAAGGTTTTTTTTTCTTTTTTTTTTTTGTTATCTGATTTTTTCCAAATATTGGAACTTGGAAGTTTTTTCCTTTCCATATTAAGTAAAATTTTTTTTTTGGAAAAACATGAGAAATTCTGTATAATTTTTTAAAAGATTAAATAGAAATAAAAAAAAAAGAACACAAAATAAAAGTGTAGGTTCATACCTATATGGTATATGTATGTACATACTTATATACATGTATTTAATATTAAAATATACTCCGCACCGCACAGCATAACATAAAACATATTGTTTCATAAAGAATTGTCAGAATGGATGTATTCTTTTACGAAAAAATTTTTCAAATGATAGTGTTTATTAATGATTAGAATGATGATGATGATGATGATGATGTTGATTATGATTGTGATAATAATATGCGAATATCGATAAGAATGATGATGATGATAAAATTTAAATGTAAGTTTGTATTAGTTTGTTCCAGATTTTACTTAACAAATTGGGTCAGCCAAGACCCTTGCAATTAAATATTATATATATGTATGTACATATATATCATTTAACGTATATTTAAACGTATGCTTATTATATACTCATATGCATATACTTATGATTATTTAAAATACATAAAAAAAAAAATGGTAACTTACTTTTTCGTCCTTCCCCTTCCCCTCGTCCTTGTTTTGGTTTTTGGTTTTATTTTTTTTTGTATGTACATATATAGTATATAAAAAAGATTTAAGTTTTAATGTTTTTTTACTTATATATATATATATACCATTTATGTTGTGTAAAAAAAAAAAGGAAAATAAATTTTGAAAATGCAGTACATACTATAAAATGCATCCTTCATCATTTTATATTTATTTGTTGGATTTTTATCTTGTTTAAGTAAATATAAATTTATTATAAATTGTTAAATATTTTATTCGACTTATATATATGTATATATATATATTTAGTTTTTAGTAGATTATAGTTATATAAAGTTTTGGAGAACTATATAAATTGTTGTTTCTTATGGAAATGGCTTGTTAAGTTGTATACTTTTGTTTTGTAGAATTCGAGTTATTTTCTTTTAAATAATATTCTAAAATTATTTGATTACATATATTTTTTGGGACTTTTTTCCATTAGCTTTATAGTTTATATTAATTTTCTGTTTTTATTAGAAATTTGTACAGCTAGTATTAGTTTGAACTTAAATTTTATGAAAAGGCGTTTTATCAAACAAACTACAAGTATTACAAAATTGTATTTTAATAGTACAGGGTGTTGTAAAATGAAAATAAAAATATACAGAGAGTGTAATCAAAACAATAAATATATGTATATTTTAAGTTATATTTGGTTACCAAGGAGATTTGTAAGGAAAAAATGGTTTTCAATATTATTTTTTTAATTAAAAATTTCATGATCTTTACTTACTATGCAAGGGGATAATAAGAGTAAGATCTAAATATAAACATAAGTCTTTTAAGAAATCCAGCAGCTTTAAGAGCTCAAAAACTGAAAATTTGCAATTTTCAAACACCTGTAATTTGAATATTTCTCAAAATTTTTTTGAAGATTATTAATTAAAGATTGAACACTACCTATAATTTAACGTGTGCTTACAAATTTTCTTAAAATTGAAGAAAGTGGCATCTACGATTCTTAACTTATATATAGTAAATTTGTAGCAAAAGTTCTAAAGAATTATTATAAATTTATAAATCAATATACTTTTTACTCAAAACTTATAAGGGAACAATGACTAATTTTGAAAATGTGGTTTTTTAAAATTCCTTGGTTGTTTTTTTAATTCCTTGTTTTTATATCAATTAGCAAATCATTTTAATAATTTTCTAAACAAGAAGTAGAAGTATGATCCAGTATAAAGTTTTCTAAGTAAATAAAAAATTTTACTCTATTTTTTCTTTACTATGGACTTTTGTATTAGTCTTAATTTGTGGAGATTTGTATATTCTTTAAATTGAATAAAATAATGAGAAATCGAAGAATTAATTCGTTCTGAAAGTTTTCCAAATGAAAGTAACACTAAATTATTTAAAACAACATAATATTGTTTTTCTTCTAAAATATTCTAGAAAAACATAAAACACTTATTTTGAAACCTACTCTAACCACCACTCAATTTAAATATTTCATAAATATGATAACATTTAAAATAGATGTGGGCTGTCGCCCCCATTTGCGATACAAAATGAAAAAATGCAACAAATTAATTGTTTTTGTAATAACCTTCATTTGCTTTTATCTCGAACCTTTACTAAAATATTTTTTTTTTTCAAATCAGCATATGCTTTTAAATTTTGCCCTTAAAAATTATGTTACAAGTTATTGGGAATTTTCGTAATTTGTTCATCATGTTTAGTATCTGCCACTATAGGCTAATGTTGTTTTTGGATTTTGTTAATCATGTCAGCCCTGGCTTCCAAAGTACAAGTACTGAAACTTTTTTTTAATTATTGAATCCGGACTTTGTTCCACAAAAGAACTTTATTATGGTTTTTACAAAATTATCTTATCCACTTTATCCTATATTTCCACTTAAAATAAATATCTAATATTAAAATCTGTAAATACATATTATGCTTTTGATATATACTTAATAATATTTATAAGATTTTTGTAATTGTATATATATATGTACTTGTACCAATATATACCTATTATAAATTACTTTTTAACTTAACATGTTTTTTTTTTTTTGATATTTTTATAAAAAAAACTTTTATAAATTATTGGAAAAAAAAAATACAAAAAATTTAACAGTCAATTATAGAATAAGTATACGCAGTGTAGTTTAAAGTGCTAGTATATTAGTATTTAGAAAAAAAAAAATAAAGTAAATAAAAAGTATAAAATGATAAGAAAATTTTTTTTTTTAGTTTTTTTTTGGTGTGGGTGTTTTATATCAAGAAAATTATTAATTACTTATACTTTCTGTTGTTACTGTTAGATAATAATTTTTTTTTGTTATTACTTTGTTTCATGTATATATATATATATATATATATATACATTTAATATTTAAACATATATATTTGAGTGTTATTCTTCTTCTTCTATTTTTTTTTTCTACTCCTACATAAAAAAAATTCGCCCACACATTTTATTTACCTAAATGTTTTTTTTTAATGTTTTTTTTTTTTAATATTTTTTTTTCTGTATAACATTTTGCAGATATTTTTGTGTATACATATTTTTAATAGAAGTTGGTTGGTATTATTACAGAATACAGATTATCAATATATAAAAAACTGTATACATATACATATTATTAAATAAACGTATACATATACAAAAATTTAATTAAATTGTACATGTATTCTAAAAAAAAAACATATGTATATATATATATATATATATTTGGATAGGATTCCAAATTCCAATGCAATAATTCAAATACCTGTAAGTGTATTTGTAATTTTTTTTTCTGGAAGTTTTTTCCAGAAGAGCAAAAGCTTTTATGAAAAATATTTTTATATATTACATGTATATAATATTTATTTACAAAAAAATAAAACTCAAAAAATAAAAATAATAAAATAACACATAAACCTACATAGATAATAAATTTACATATAGAAATAAAAAGTTTTTATATATCCTTAAAAAATTCATTTATTTTTAAAAAAATTAACAGTAATTTCAATTATTTTTCATTGCATATACTTAGGGGAACTATAAATTTAATAGTATATATTTATATTAAAAAAAAAACATAATAATTTATATTAATAATATATAATATATTTATAAATATATAAGAGATCTGTGAATAAAAATATAAAAAATAGAAAAAAACCAATGCTTTAAAGTTAAATATTAAAATATTTAAAATTTTTAAGCTTTGACCTACTCATATTGATAAGGGAATATTTGATAGAAAGAGAGGATACATACATATTATTACAGAAAACAGGATATATATTTACATACACATATACATATATACCTGGACGTGGAAATGAAATGAAAAAAAAAAAAAAAAAAAAAAAACTTAAATATTTTTACATAAATTAATCGCTTATCACAAAATATAAAGAGAACTTTTTGCAGTAATATTCTTCTTCTTTTTACACTTGTGTTTGTTACAAAATAAAATTTTATTTCGGAATTTAACTTTTTTTTTTTTGTAATATATTCTGTATGTAATAAAATAAATTAATAGTGTTGCCAAATCTGATAATATGTTATGCAGTTTTAAGACAAAAGCCTTTTTTTTTTTTTTCTTATATTGAAATTATAAAATCAAAATTATCAAAATATAAAAAAAAAGGATATAGAAGAAAATGTATAAAATCTATATTATAGTAAATGTGTTTGATCAGTTTTTTTTTTTCTCTATTTTGCAATAATAATCATCAAATCTTTCATATTTATGTATATATTTATGTATATAGTTACATATATCTATATATATATACATATGAATATAAAAAATACCTGACCTTATCAATAACAATGTTTGATGTTTTTGTAATTTTTATTGTTGTTTTTTGTTTTTTTAAAGAGTGAAATTAAGATATAACAGATGATGGAAATTGAAATAAATATATATGCATATGCAAGTATTTTGATATACATATATCAATATATATGTATGTGAATATATGAATTGAAAAATGAATATATTGTATTATAATAATCATTAATTATTATGTAAAATGCAATTTATTATAAATTTGATAAAGTGAAAAAAAAAATTTTACTCTATACATGAATATTACAAAAGTTATTTGTTTTCAATTTTTTAATAATTTCAGATTTTTAATAATTTATATTGTATATGTAGTTAATGTTATTTTACTTAAGATAGTTTTTGCTCTTATGGAGTCTATTCAAAGGAAATGGTTTTATAGGTTAGAAAGGCCATTTAATTGTATTAAGAATTAGATAAAGTAAATGTTGTTAATCAATTTTTTTTTCAGAAGAATATTTGAGATATTCATGAAAAAATTTTACTCAATTTTTAATAATTATAATGTTAACTTTATTTTAAAAATCCAATTTTAATTTGACTGTGTTCCTCTGTTTTGAAGTTTTAAAATCGAATTTTTGTATCATAGTTTCATTTATCGTTTTAAAAATATTTAAGAGTGATAATTTATTAAGCCATTTAAGCCGTTTTTCAAAATAAAAGGTATTCTGTATATACTAAAGATTTTTATAACGCGATCTAACCTTTTTCTGATGGAATACTAATTTTGCCGAGAGGTAGTGCATGGATATACTTAGGTGTATGGATCGTTTCAAAAACGAAAAGTCAGTCAATCAAGCTAAGTGCTTCTGACCGCACTTTAACTCAAAAACTTAAAAAGCCAGAATTATGAAATTTGAACAAATTAAGAACAGTATTTAAAAAGTAGTTCATTTTTATAGTCAAAGGCTTAATTAAATTGATTTAATGATTTTGTTTCGTCTAGTGTAAGAGCTTTGAAGAGTTTCTATACAAACCCAGATCAGGTCATATGTAATGAAATAACATAATTTATAAGTTATATCATAGTATAAAATATACATCTGTCTCATCTGAAAACGAAATGCTGAATCACTTTTTTATCAAAAGTTGATTGTACTTAAATAAATAAATAAATGAAGGCAATTTTATAATGGAGTTTTAATGAAAGTTCATGTAATTAAAAAAAATTAACACAAAAATTATATATGGAGTAAATGTTAATTCAAAAATGTATAATAATTTCGAATCAATATAAAGCAATTTTTTTGAAACTATTTTTCTAGCAAAATAAAAATCTTTCCAAATTTATCAAATTTCAAATAAAATTTTTTATAATTATTAATAATACGCAGAAATATTAATTCACTTTAAACCTTCCTCAACTCCACTGTCAAAGACCCCAACGTATAGGACAATTTGAGATAAGAATATTCACGCATACAAAATTTAAAGTCAATCAGTCAAACCGTTTTTAATTTAGAGTAAAGTAACCAAAAAATCTTTAAAGAGTTTTTGTGCCGCAATAGGTTAACAAAACTCGAAAAAAACATTTTTTGAATCTGCTTTTTGGCCAAAGAACTTCGAAAAGTTAGACGTAATTTCCAACAAAAATTTAACGGATAAATTTTTTATTCTTGTATATGTTTGTATGTATGAACCAAACTTCTGCCCGACATGGGTTAACAAATTCCGTTTTTATTTTGGAACAAAAAAGTTTAAATAGAAGTCTATTTGCTACATACAAATAACGAACAAATAAACAAACTTTCTTTTTTATATATAAAGATAATTTACTTCCTTAAAATTTTCCTATAACCACAATTGTTGATATTTCAGAGTTTTTAAAAGAACTGCATTTAAAAATACCTTAGGATACTATAGAATAAATATTTATCCTATACAGGACTATAAACTTAGCTATACACTGTCTAATTATATTTTGATTATGTCTAGATTACTTTAAGTATTTGCATTTTAAATAAAAAAAGTGTAATAAAAATAATAACTGATTTAAATAAAAATTGTATTCACTTAAAGTTGAAAAAAACTTATTTAAAATAAAAAAGTCTTCAGTTAAAGCTTGAAAGTTGAAGGTAGTTGCATGCTTTATTCTTTTGGTCAACTTCTCATTTTGTATGAATTTCGAAGACTAAAAATAATCTGATTATATAATTTACTATCGCGAAAGGTAAGTTTATTAGCTGCATACTACAGGGTGGCTATTAAAGTTATTAAACATTCAAACCCGATCGGTTGTTTTGCGCCACCCTGAATAACATAAACGTCTTAGATTTTTTATATTTTTCATAACTTTTCGTAATTTTTGATCGCTGTTCTGTTGTATACGGTTCCATTTCCAATTCCCCAAGTTTTCTTCACAAAATTCTGAAATAAAAATAAAAAATGTAAATAAATTTAAAAAGTTATTAAACAATCAAACCATATCGGTCGTTTTGCGCTACCCTGTATATGCAATAATAATTATGGATACAAATTTTTTTTAAATAAAAATTAGCTTACTTGCATAATTTTATTAAATCTGTAAGATATTATTAAAAAAATATGTTCAAAAAATACTTAGTTATATCGATAACATTTCAATTTAAAACCCAAATAAACTGCTAAATATTAAATCTTCCAGATCTCTTATATTCTTTAATTTCACAATCGTTCATATTAAGTTTTTTTCTTCTGGATTTTCTTTCATGATTATATTGAATACAAAAACTGCATTGAATTTAATATGAAAAATATTTTATTATTTTTAAATAAGTAATTTTTAATAATACTAAATATAATATCGTACATGTATTAAAATCTAAATAAAAACAAAATATTTGTAATAAATAGTAAAAACAAGTAACAGAAAAAGCTTACAACACACCCATTATTCTTGTACATAGATGCAATTTATCAGTGAGATTATAATAAACGCGTTTATATAACTACTGGTAAATGGATATTTTTTTTATTCTTATATATACGTATATATGAGAAAAAATTTAAAAACATATTTAATATTCTTTTTATTTAAAATTGCAACAATTAAGAGGGCGCATTGTAAAAAACTTTTAAAGAAAAGTTATATAAATTAGTTTAAACTATATTATGTTATATATTTATATATATATCTTTAATATTTAAATTAATCTCAAAATTCATGAACAATAATAATTTAAGATTATATTATGTATACAATGATTGAATTATGTATATACTAATTTACTTTTAAATAAGAATATTATGCATATATATATATATATATATATATATATAAATCAATAGGAAGATACGTATTATTAACTATCTAGTAAATTATATATAGTAAATTATAAACCGTTAGTAAATTAGAAATAATTTGGTGAAAAATGTTGCAGAACATTAGTATATAAAAATATAATTCATTTATTTATATTTATATATATATATATATATAAATATTTATACTTCGGGTTGAAACAACAAAAACAACTGTGCAAAATAAACGGTAATTTGTTAAAATGTATCACAAAATGCTTACATTATGCTTCTTTTTTTCTTCTTCGAAAACTTTGACAGGTTAAAATACATTATTTCAAATGTCAAATTATTGACAATTGACCAAGTGGACTAAGTGCATAAATTATTTGAAGTAATCAATATTGAATGTGCTTTGTGGATTTTGACAGTTCTTAAGGTCTAACTATAATGACATAACATTTAATATGTAAACGTCAAAATTTACATAAGTAAATTTCCACTTATGGAGAAACAATACAATCGCCCAAAACGACATAAATCTGACATATGTAAATTATTT